>CM068367.1:408687622-409235122 GCA_034769895.1 Magicicada septendecula
GCGTCACTTTTTTAGTAACGATATTCAATGGTAATTTTCGCTACCAGTCCCGTTTCTATGGTTACCAAAGAATTCTGATTGGACTAGCTTGATATAAATCCATTGTTATCAAAATGTGAATTCTTTTCAAATCTTCATATATCTTCTGACTTTCTTCCTTCCATTATCTTCCTTCTGTTGTATTAATTATTAGCACTGTTATTTGTATTTTCTTACAAAGATTATTTTGGTATCCCACAATATTGGGTTATTTCATGTTTTCTAAGTTTACAATTAATTTAATATTTACTAATTACATTTCTCTGTTTATATAACTCCTTTGATTATTTCATATACATTATATCTCATTTTGTCCTAGATCTTTATTTTGTTCTTATAATTATGTTTATTATCTATGGATGTGTTTTGGTTCAGTCTTTGTGTGTTACTACTGTTTTATTCATTATTTATTACTAATTATTTACTAACTGGTTTTCTCTTTTCTAACTCAGACATTGCTTTTTTTCTTATTTATTTACTCTGCCACTGTCAACAATATGGCTATTAATTACTATTTTTTCATCATATAACATATAACATTTAGATCTATGTTTGGGATAATTACCCAATCCATATCCTATTCATCAGTTTGTTTAGACAATTATTTAACACTTATTATCTACTATTGGTGTACAATTCATTACCTTTGATTTATTGTTCAGGTGATAAACAACCTCACCTCTATTGAACTTGTTTTATTAATCTTCCCTTATAACATGGGTGTTTACTTATGGTTTTAAACTACTTATTTTATAAAAACTCTTTGCTTTCTTTTCCATGTTAACACTATCTTATTACTTTGTCATGTGGTTCTCACCTTTAAATTCTACAATACACTTTTAAGCTCTACAATAATATTCTTTTATAATCACTACAGTTAATATCACTCTTCAGTATTCATTATTACTGAATCAATGGTTTATTTTAAATATTATTCTTAACGACTTTATAAATGTTATTGTTCACTATCAAACCTTAAGTTTTTGTTACTTTTACTAAGTGTTTATCTTAGCCTTCCCTATTTTCCCTATTACTATCATTAACAATATTTTTATTTATTCATCACTTGCACTTTTAAATTATTTTGTGTTTATTATAATTTACTTAGTGTTTCTTTTTCTATCATTTCACTTTAGGGTAATTTCACTTTCACTATGTTAACTTACGTTTACTTCTCACTATTTCAATATCTTTCTCTTTCTCTACACATATTATATATACTTATTAATGTCATGTCTTTCTCTATTAACAACTTACATGTACTTCTAATTCTTTGGCTAGTGTATTTTTAGCTATCGTTTTTTATTAATGACTAATTACAATTGTCACTCAATCAATACTAACATTCATTATTTATTTTGGTTCTTTACCGGTTTCATTTTCTTTATTATATTTGATTACATTATTTCTCCCTTCTCTATTCTCCATGCCTTGTCTGTGTTTTCTTGACGTGTTTCATTTTATTTTCTTCATCATTGGTTTGTTCCCTCTTTGTTCTCATTTTTCTTCTTCTTCACTTCTCATCTTGTTTACTTTCATACTGGTTCTTAGCTGGCCAATCTCTGGGGTTGGGTCAATGTCGTTTGTCTGTCAGTCTAGTCTGTGAGTTTCTTTAATAATCACTTTTAGTTTACAATTCTTCCTCCTTCTTTCTTAATTACATTTACTATTGTTATTCTCTTTATTATTTATTTATTAAAATATATTATTTTTTAGCATTTTTTATACATACTTATAGTCATCAAATATGATCTGATTTTGGCGATGTTATATAATGCCCTTCCACCAAAATTGATCATTTTATAAAACGTGTTTCTAAGTTTGATGAAATTATCAATTGTATTGTATCATTTTCTTCTTAAATTCTCCTGCTTCTCATTCATTTTTATATTTAATTCTGTATCTTTGATTTCCTTTCTTCTGAGTCTTTTCTTCATTATTTTCTCATATTACGAACTGGCTTATTGATTTTTTATTATAAATTATTCCCTATAAATCTTATCTTCCCTAACTATCCCTACTTTGTAGCTGAAATCGATTCGGATGGGCTCTATTGGCTTACCTAACTCCATCGTTCAAAACTACTCTTTTTCTGAGATCAGGGGAACATCATCCCTGCTCAGTTAAATGATTGCTGGACTCATTCAACAGTCGATCTCAATTAATGAATCTTCAATATAGTCATCTCGTGATTCATAATAATAATAATAATCATAATATTTGTTGGGAATCTTTTACTTTTGTATTTTATTATTGCTCAGTTCGAGTCTTTTATTTTTCATCTTTCTTTATTGATACTATTTGATAATATTTGAAGTGTTGGTTTTTATTGATACAATTAACATTTTTATTCATTTTTAATTACTCTTTGTTTAATCTCTTTTCATATTATAACTCTTAGAATGTTTAATTTATTTATTTCGTTTTGTGATCATTGGTTTGTTTATTTTACTTCCCATATTTTTCTGAATTGTTGTGGAAGTTGATCACTTTGATTGATATATTTTTTTTTCATAATTTTTTATATATCATAGTAAGTTAGTGTTTCTTACTAGTTAGGAATTTTTGTAGCTTATTCCTTTATAGTATGTTTTGCTTCTTTGCCTCATATGTTGGCTAAAGATTATTGTAACTTAATCTTATTTTGTAGAAATTTTCTGTAACTTCATTCCTTTATTATTATTTTTTATTTAGATATTATAGTAAGTTTGTTCAAATACTTCGTCTTGTTCAGCTCCCCATGTCCATTTATCTTTAGTGGATAACTGTTTTTTAAATTGTGCTGTTAACTTGAGTTTGGCAGCAGCTATAAAGCCAGAGAAAGGGAAAAATGCAACGACGTGCAACCTCAAAGAAACGGGCGGCGGAGGCCGAAAAGGAAGTAGAAATGGATATGGAAAATAAAGAGGCGACGCCAGTAGGAGATGTGGAAAGGTTATTGCCACCAGTATTGTCTAAACAACCTGCACAACCAGAGGAACAACCTGAGTTGCCCACACAAACAGGGGAAGTCAATGTCCGGAAGGAACAATTAGAAAAGCCGACACGAGCGGAGGATGGGAGTATACAAGAGATGATCAGAACAATGCTGGAAAAAATGAATGAGGACAGGAAAAAGGATAACCAATCCTTAAGCAAAAAGATGGAAGATTTGAAGGGGGACATTGGAAATACCAATAAAAACATAGAATCCACAAATAAAAATATAGAATCCAAAATGGAGGAGAATGGGAAGAAGTTAGAAGAATTGAAGGAGGACAACCAGTCTTTGAAGGAATAATTCATAATAACCAAAGAAGATTTAAGTAATAAAATTGAAAACACCAACCATAAAATTGATGAAACTAGGAAGAAGATAGAAAATGACAACCGACAATTGAAGGAAGAATTGAGGGAGAATAGCAAAAAGATGGAAGAGAAATTGGAGGAGAATAACAAGAAAATGGAAGGGAAGATGGGGGAGAAATTGGAAGAATTGAGAGGACAACAAAATGTTAAGAGAAGAATTAAGGGAGGTCAATCAGGAGAATCTGGACAAACTAGACGAAAGGATGGAATTGTTAAGAGAAGAACTGAACAAGGAAATCAACGTTAACAAGAAAGCTATGAACAAAAAATTAGAAGAAGAAAACATAATGATGAATCAACAGATCCGAGAAATTGACGGAAAATGCAACCAGACCGAAAAGGAAGTACAAGAATTCAAGGAAGTAGTAAACATCAAGTTTACGAATATCGAAGAGCATAGCCATAGGAAAGTGGAAGAACAACGGAAGGAGACTCAGGAAGAATTCGGGAGAGTACGGAGCCAAGTCGCGGAACGGTGTGATGGGATGCAAGAGGCTATGACCAATATCACGGGTCAGGTACGGCAAAGCCAAGAAGAGATGGAAGCTTTGAGGAATTGACCTACTCATTTCACCCCGGATTACCCTTCAACGAAAACCGAGAATGGCTCAACTTCCGGCAATACAAGAGGAAACCAATGGAGTTCCTGGCGAGGATAGAAGAGTACTTCGCCAAACATAGAGGGAGTCAATGGAGCAATAACCGGGAGATACTGGACGAGTCATTTAGGGAGATGACAGATAACTGGTGGATGGCGAACCGCAGCGAGATTGCAGACTACCAGCAGTTCAGGAAAATGTTTAAGTCCAAATACTGGTCCGAAACAACACAGAACCTGATCAGAGACAATATTTGCAATGGACGATACAGGGCCCAAATAGGCAATACCATGACAGCCTATTTCCTAGGGAAGGTGTGCCTGGCAAAACACCTCGAGCCGGCTATACCCGAAGAGTGTCTGGTGAATAAACTGTTGTATCATTATGACGAGGATATTGTCAGGGCAAGGAGAGGTAGCCAGATCAAGACGGTGCAGGCCATGACGGAGTTGTTAGAAAGTTACGAGAATGAAGAGTACTACCGCCAGAGCAGGAGGAGAAATGAGCGACCGGAGGCGAGGAACAACCAGTACCCTAGTAACGGCAATAACCATCCCGGAAACCGAAACCAACAAAGTAATTACGACGGCAATAATAACCCGCCACGTAATAATAACAACTTTAACGGCAACACGAACGGTAATAGGAACAATAACACATATCCTAATAACTGTAACAATTTGTATCAGCCCCCTAACAGCCCGTATAGTCAGAGAAATCCCTACCCCGGTAATAATGAAAGATATTACCAGCCCAATAGAAATTACTATAATAATTATAATAATAATAATAATAATAATAATAGAGTTCCCGCCCAAGGGTTAATTTTATAAGAGCGGAAGATCGAGGTCCGAGAAGGTACTACCAACAATGGAGGAATAGTTTCCACGGGGGGAGATCGAAGACGGAGAAGTGAAGAACGGGACGGTCCACGCCACGAACATGGAAGAAGGAGTACCAGCCTGGAGGATCCTGGCTGACAACAAAACAGGGAAATAACCTTCGAACAGGATACAGCGCGGCAGGAACCGACACAGAGTTTCCAGAACGATGCCTCGGTTAATCCGAGTCCTAACGATGACCACAATAATTTAAACGGGAGGAGGAGGCAGTAATAAACTATTACGACCCGTTGCTGCTTCTACTTCCTGGGTTTTATAAAGATGAGTTGCAAGAAGCAACCAAATTAAAGAACATCACAATAATAAGTAACAATTATTTAAAAAATATACGAACAGAACTTCTAGAGGAAAACGAAAAGAGCCTCGATAATGATAACAATGAGATATTGTATATAACAGCGGAGGTAGAAGGAATTCCCGCGAAAATCATGATTGACACCGGTGCATATATTTCTATCGTAAATGCAAATGAACTGGAAAGAATCCAGAGAGAATGTGGGAAAACTTTGCCTATGTTACCAGTGAATAACATTGTTTTGATAGGTGCAACTGGCCGCCAGAACAAAACTATTAGGAAGCAAGTTTCCTTAAGTGTCGTTAGCCGTGATATAGCTTTAGACATGGAATTTTTGATTGCCACCGGATTACCATTTGATGTACTGGTAGGTTGCGATATTCTAAGAAGGTATTTCGCCATTATCGACCTTAACCAAGAGAGAGTATCACTTTTTCCAGATGGAATAACATGGACCGCAAATTTGGTAGGAGGCGCAAATATACTTCCCAGCCCAATACACCAACAACTTCATAAAATAAATTTCGTAAGGAACAGCCCCCTTAATAAATCAATAATATTGTAACGTGACAGATAAAGGCATAATATTGAATGGCATTTGATCATTAGAATAATAAAATTATAACATTTAAATCTGGAAGAAAGCATTAAGTTTAATATAAACAATTAATTCATAGCAACTGTGGAAAGCAATCATTATTATTTAAAAAATACAAGTTCAAATAAATTGAGTTACTAGTGATGAGTCATCCAAAACCAGTCTAATAACCAAAGGTTTTCAAATTATAACCCAGGAAGATAAAAAGTAAATAACAAAGCAACACAGAATATGACCAAACCCACAACGAGGAAATATAAATGGAAAAGAAACCCTGAATAAGCCAAGATCAACCAATACAGGTGATGTATTTCTAAAATGACGAAGAAGATGAAGAAATCCCAAGACACCCGATGGCATCAAGAAGAAGATGGAGAAGATACCAGTCCCAGAAGACAGAAGAAAGAAGAAGAAGGCAGCATCCTGAGGAAGATGTCATGCTCTTACACCCAAATCCCCATACCCCCAAAATAAATGATAAATAGTAACCAATAAAAGTATAACGAAATAGTAACAACATGTACATAAAATTAAGAGAGAGAAGTGTGTAAAGTAAGAGTTGCCAGTGAACCAAGATGAAACAATAATATAGTACCCAAGGAACAAATCTCCATTGTAAAACACTAACCAATTTATTATGTTAAGAAGACTACACGACCATTTAGAAATAACATAAAATAAAAGTGTAAAGTGAACCAGTGATAGTTTTGGGTATTATAGAAAATAAACCTTGTGTTTCATTCTTGGCAATCACAAACATTGAATACAATGAAATATGCAACTTTCAGTGACTTAAAATGTGTGCTATGTGAATATGTTACTTACAAGATATAAATCTGTTTAAAGTAACATTTTGTTTTATATAATGAGAAACAAAAAAAGAGATTTAATTATACTAATGACAGGGTACAATTCCCCAAAGACAATATTTAAAAGACAGTGTAAAAACTGTATAATCCAACTTAGTATAGTAGTTAGCAAATAAGAATATAGATATAAGGTTTTTGTAAATATAGGATAAGGATGTTAAAAATGTATAGGATATAAGGTCATTTATTTAAATCTACAACAACTAACATCAGAACTGTAAATATAATTATTACTTGTGAATAGTAAGAAGTAATTAAGATGTTAGTTGGTAAAAAACCTTTTGTGTGAACAATATTTCAATGTTAGAAATAAGTATTTAATTGTAAAATGTCTGAATATTGAAGACAACCATTTATTTGAAAATATTCCTTATTTGTTTAACTGTTCTTTGTATTGTAACCAATACTAATTATTGTTGTGTAATTTGAAAAATGTTTAGTTTATAATACCATATTTAAAAGTCAGAGAGGGTATCACACATCATTTATTGTTTATAAAAATATTTTGTAAGGAAAAATTGTTAAAAAAACCTAGGCCAAAGAATGAAAACCAAACTTCATAAAAACAGAGAAATTACTTATTTAAATGCAATTAAACAAAAGGGATTTAGACAAAATAAACCTGAGATGAAGCCATATAATTGCACATACCATTTAGAAAGATTTTATAAAATTATATTCAGAATTATAAATAAAAATGAAAATGACTAAACTCAGAAATTTGGACAGGGGAGTCATATATTCCAGAATAATATTTTAGAATTAAACCAATTCAGTTAATTACAAGAAAATAAGGGAATAAAAACCTTTTAATACAATATAAGATTATTAATATTAAATATAACTGAAAAATGGCTGAATTTGCATAATGACAGGAAGTTCATTTATAATTTTTCACTGAATACAAAATGAAAGTAAAATTACTAATTTTGGACAGAAAACATTATAAAACGGCATTATTCAATCTTAAAATACGCCGAATGAACTGAATGATTAATTTAAATAACATCTAGTAAATAAAATTGATAAATAACCAAAGTTTAGGCAATTATATAGTGTATTTTGAAATATGTACAGGATGCAAAATTATATTTGAACAATGTTAAGAATAATATTATATTGGCTAAGAGTTTAGTCGAAACTGGAGGAAAATAAGATAGTTGATTATTGGTAATTGTACGGTGAACTTGACAAGCGGTTTATAACCAAGCTAACCTAACTTAAAACGGGAATGTCGAGTGAGTAAACGATACGTTTTTGTGAAATCGCGAGTGGCGTATAAAATCATTCTAGAACGTCCACATAGTGACAAAATCAATCGAAAAGGACTAAATAACACTGGACAGTACATAACTACACCGAAAAACACTACAAAACACAAGAAAACAGTATAACAAATAACCATATATTAGTGTCGGAATCGTAAAAAGTGACTGAACTTATAAATACACAGATACACAAAATACAACCCGGAAACTTCACACAAGGCACTATACAACGTCAAAAAGGAGATTTGCAGACACCAGGACATAATTCCTGCCAGAAAATATCTTATTTGGAACATCGCAAATACGGATGACATTTTGACCAACTTGACGGCAACCATTTTCCTTCATAGTGTTCAACGCCTCCTCGTTCCAGTCAGCTGTGTTGGTGACGACAAATTATATTATTTCAATTTTATTATTCAATGTGTGTATCTAGTATTAGTAATTAACTTGTTGTAACGTTATACTTTTTAAATATTGGCCCGATTTCTCTGACTTTGATAATAATTAGCTGTTTAAAGAACCCTGTTGAATTTTATATACCATACCTTGTAACTGTTTCGATACCCTGAGAGTCGATATTATAATCGAAAAGAGTCTATATTTCAATTATATAATAAAACATTAATACTTTTCACCATAAAATAGTTCTTTCTTTCATTAATATTACAAATTACCATTAATATAATTTTAAATAATAAACTACCAGGACTTTACCACATACAAGGGAAGATAACCTACAAAACGAAAAGGTAAACAAGTATCGATTGTCCTGGAGACAATCTTATGAGTGGTAGTAGTTTATTTGAAAAATACAAAAACATCAATAAAATTTCTTAGAGGAGTGATACATATTTTAAAACTTCACAGCACACTATTAATTAATTGATTTTAATTAATTAAATAATTAAAAGAAAATTTTGTTAATTAAAATTTTTTTTTTAAACACAATTTTTTTAAATTTTTCTTCAACAAACAATTTTTGTTTTAAAACTTTTGGTGAAACTACACATATATTTCTTCAACAGCATAACGCTATTTGACAGGTCTTGCTACCTTTGGGACTCGATCAACTGGGAAACTTAAGGAAGTGTTTCAGACCAGCGAGATTTCGAGAGCCACACCAATTATCATTAAACACCAGAATAGAGTCTCGTTACAAATTGGCGCACAACTGAGGGGCTTTAATTAGCGATTGAAAGGCCACTACAATCTGCCCAATCACTAGTTGGAGCTAGGCAACAGCTACAAAGCCAGAGAAATTGAGGGGAAAATGCAACGACGTGCAACTTCCAAGAAAAGGGCAGCGGAGGCCGAAAAAGAATTAGAAGTTGACATGGACAACAAAGAGACAACGCCAGTAGATGTGGAGAGTTCATTGCCACCGGTATTGTCGAAACAACCGGCACAACCGGAGGAACAACCTGAGATGCCCACACAAACAGGGGAAATCAATATCCGGAAGGAACAATTGGAAAAGCCGACACGAACGGAGGATGGGGGTATACAAGAGATGATCAGAGCAATGATGGAACAAATGGAGGAGAACAGGAAGAAGGACAACCAAACAACAAAAGAAGAAAATCGTAAGGAAAGGAAGGAAGACAATCTAACATTAAATAAAAAGTTGGAAGAATGGAAGGAAGACTTGAGTAAGAAAATGGGAAGTGATAACCAGTCTTTAAAAGAAGATTTGGGAAATAAAATAGAAAAAACAAAAGAAGAATTGAAGAAGGATAACCAATCCACGAAAGAAGAATTGAGTGAAATGAACAAGAAGATAGAAGAAAACAGCAAGAAGATGGAAGAGAGGATGGGAGAAAAGTTAGAAGAATTGAAGAAGGATAACCAATCCACAAAAGAAGAGTTGACTAGGATAAACAAGAACATGGAAGATTTGAAGGAAGACAACAAGAAGATGGAAGAAGAGATGGGGGAAGAAGTTAGAAGAATTGAAGGAAGACAACCAATAGTTCAAGGAAGAATTCAAGTCGACTAAAGAAGAATTGATTAATAAAATTGAAAACACCAATCAGAAAATCGATGAAACCAGGAAGAAGATAGAAAAGAACAACCGACAGTTGAAGGAAGAGCTGAAAGAAGATAACAAGAAGTTGGAAAACAGGATGGGGGGAGAAATTGGAAGAATCGAGAGAGGACAACCAAATTTTAAGAGAAGAATTAAGAGAGGTCAATCAGGAGAATTTGGACAAACTGGACGAAAGAATTGAATTATTGCGAGAAGAACTGAATAAGGAAATCAATGTTAACAAGAAAGCGATGAATAAGAAGATGGAAGAAGAAAACATAATGGTCAATCGACAGATTCGAGAGATTGATGGGAAGTGCAACCAGACCGAAAAGGAGGTGCAAGAGTTTAAAGAAGTAGTGAACATCAAGTTGACAAATATCGAAGAACATAGCCATAGGAAAGTAGAAGAACAGAGGAAGGAAACTCAAGAAGAATTCGGGAAAGTACGCAACCAAATCACGGAACGGTGTAATGATATGCAAGAGACCATGGCCAATATCACCGGTCAGGTGCGACAAAGCCGAGAAGAGATGGAAGCGATAAGAAACAGACCGACTCATTTCACCGGATTGCCCATCAACGAAAGCCGAGAGTGGCTCAACTTCCGGCAATACAAACGTAAGCCGATGGAGTTCCTGGCTAGGGTAGAAGAATATTTCGCCAAGCATAACATCACGCAATGGAGCCATAGCAGGGAAATCTTGGATGAGTCCTTCCGAGAAATAACGGATAATCGGTGGATGGCCAACCGGAGTGAAATTCCTGACTACCAGCAGTTCCGGAAAATGTTTAAGACGAAGTACTGGTCTGAGACTACCCAGAACTTGATCCGTGACAATATATGTAACGGACGATACAGGGCACAACTAGGCAACAGCATGACAGCATATTTCTTGGGGAAAGTGTGCATGGCAAAACACCTCGAGCCGGCAATACCAGAAGAGTGTCTAGTGAATAAAATATCATATCACTATGATGAAGACATTATCAGGGCCCGGAGAGGTAGCCAGATCAAGACGATCCAGGCGATGACCGAGTTGTTAGAGGGATATGAAAACGAGGAGTATTATCGGCAAAGCAGGAAGAGAAATGAGAGACCAGAGGCAAGGCCGAATACATACCCCAATAACGGCAATAACCAGCCCAGTAATTACGACGGCCCTAACAACCCGCCGCGTAATAACCATTTTAACGGCAATTTTAACGGTGTTAGGAATAACAACCCCTATCCGAATAATAGAAATAATTTTTATCAGCCTAATAGTGTCCCATACAGTCAGAGAAATCCATACCCCAGCAATAATGGTGACAGACCTTACCCACCTAACTGAAATTACTATAATAATAGTTATAGTAATAATAATGGTAATAATAATAATAACCGAGTGTCGCGCCCTAGGGTAAATTTTATAAGAGCGGAAGATCGCGGACCCAGGAGATATTATCAACCACGGAGGAACAGCTTCCACGGCGCCGACCGAAGATGGAGGAGTGTGGAACGGGACGGTCCAAGACACGAACAGGGCAGAAGAAGTACAAGCCTGGAGGATCTTGGCCGACAACAGAACAGGGCGCTAAACCTCGACCAGGGTACAGAGCATCAGGAAACGAACCAGAGTTTCCCGAACGATGCCTCGGTCAATACTAACACGAACGATGACCAAAATGCTTTAAACGGGAGGAGGCAGTAATCAACAACAATGACCCGTTACTGCTTATACTTCCTGGGTTAGAAAAGGATGAATTGCAGCAAGCAAACAATCATCAAAACATCACTATAATAAGTAACCACTATCTAAAAGATATTAGAGCGGAACTTTTGGAAGAGAACGAGAAGAGTCTCAGCAACAATAATAATGAAATACTTTATATAACAGCGGAGGTGGAAGGAGTTCCCGCTAAAATAATGATAGACACAGGCGCCAATATTTCAATAATAAACGCAAATGAATTGGAGAGAATACAAAGTGCATGTGGAAAAACTTTGCCAATGTTACCAGTCAACAACATTGTGTTAATAGGTGCAACTGGCCGCCAGAATAAAACCATCAGGAAGCAAGTTTCCTTAAGTGTCGTTAGCCGTGATATTGCTTTAGACATGGAATTTTTAATCGCCACTGGATTACCATTTGACATATTAGTCGGTTGCGATATTCTTAGAAGATATTCTGCAGTAATCGATCTTAATTTAGATAAAGTATCACTTTTCCCAGACGGAGTAACATGGACCGCAGATCTGGTAGGAGGCACAACTATACTTCCCAGCCCTATACATCAACAACTTCGTAAAATTAACATTATTAGAAACAGCCCTCTTTCTAAACCCATTATATACAACCATGGAGGAGAGGATTTATGGTCAGTTAAAATCCAAGAAATACGAGACTTCCGGTGTGGAAGCGATAACCATAAAATACCAATACATCTAGCCGATCGTCTAATCACAATATATGAGAAGTACAAGGCAGTGTTTTCAGATGAACCAGGGAAGGTAAAAAACTACCAGTGCCAACTTCGATTCAAAGAAAATGTAGAGTTTAACCGGAGGTCATATCCAATCGCACAGTCGCTCAAAGAAGCCGTGAGAACAGAGATAAATAAGATGATAGAAAATGACATAATTGAGATTAGTCAATCACCTTACACTAGTCCAATTATTGCTGTTCCAAAGAAAGACGGACAAGTCCGGCTCTGTTTAGATGCGCGCGAGTTGAACAAGACAATTGTGAATGACAGAACCTCTCCCGGTGAAATAGAGGAGATCTTAAAACGTTATCATGGCACTAAGTTTATTAGCACCTGGGATACTGTCTGTGGTTATTGGCAAGTAGAGCTGCATCCACAAAGCCGCCAGTACGTGGCGTTCATTTTCGAAGGGCGCAATTACCAGTTCAAGAGACTGCCCTTCGGACTTGTTAATTCTGTTGCCATCTTTGTGGCATGCATGGACCAGATTCTTGGACAAGAAGCGCTCCAATTTACCACCGTCTATGTTGACGACTTACTCATCACATCCGAAACCTGGGAGGAGCACTGCTACAGAGTAGATTATGTACTGAGCAAGTTAGCGCAGAACAACATAACTCTGAAGTTGGAGAAATCCAAGTTCATAGCGCGCGAAGTACAATTCTTGGGTTTCAACCTAGACGACAGAGGTATTACCCCGTCAGCAGAGAAAGTGGAGGCAATTCAGAGGTTCCCGCAACCAAGAAACAGGAAACAATTACAATCTTTCCTCGGACTCTGTAACTATTACAGGAAGTTTCAGAGCCGATATTGCGAGTTGACCGCCAAGTTTCAACCACAGTTATCTGCTAAGAACAAATGGACTTGGGGTGAAGATCAAGATCTTACTTTCCGTTTGATAAAAGAGAAGTTTCTGGAGAGTGTTATACTTCGTCACCCAGATTTTAAGAAACCATTCTTTTTAAACTGTGATGCTAGCGATCTGAGCTTAGGAACGACTTTATACCAGGAAGATGAGGAGGGACAACATCTGGTAATAAGCTTCGCTAGTCGCACACTGAACCAGTGCGAAAAGAACTACAGTGTGACAGAAAAGGAATTGCTGAGCGTGGTGTTCGCCTGCAGCAAGTTCCGGACGTACATTCTCGGATATCAAGTCACGGTACGAACTGATCATAAATCCATCTCGTTCCTTCGGAGGTGCAAGTTGAGTCATGGCCGATTGGCTAGGTGGGTACTCGCCCTACAAGAATATGACCTGAAATGGGAATACATTCCAGGAAAAAAGAACGTGGTAGCGGATGTGTTGTCACGTATAAATCTGGAAGATCAGACTTTCGAGGGAGAGAAGGAGAGCTTGGTCAAAATTTATAACATCTTCAAGACCAGAGCCGATCTACAAGCTCTATTAATAAATATTCTAATCCATCAGCAGTCTGATCCTAAGCTGAAAAACATCATGAGTCGCTTGGAAGCCAATGATGATACCATTTCCAAATATTACCATCTTAACAAAGGGATCTTATTCATAAAAACGGCCTTGGACGATGAGACATGGAAGGTGATAATCCCACACCAAATCGAAAAGGAGGTCATCATCGATTACCATGTCAGGTATGGTCACATGGGAGCGTTAAAAGTGATACAGGCTCTAGAGGAAAACTGTAAGATCAAGAACATCAACCGCAAGGTAAGAACGTACATCAAGTCCTGTAACATCTGCCAATGCGTTAAAATAAATAATGAGAAGACAGAGGGTATAATGATACCGATTACCTCAAACGCAAAACTGGAAAAAGTGTTTTTGGATATCTGCGGGCCATTTCCCCGTAGCGGTGGTCGACACAGGTATAAATACCTGGTAATCATAATGGACCACTACACCAAATATGTAAAGCTATATCCGGTTAATTGGGCAACAACAGCAAAGGTTCTGGCAGTGATTATCGATTTGTATGTGCCAGAGATCGGTAGACCATCTTCCATTATTACCGACCACGGTACACAATTTAAGGGGAGGAGGTGGCGAGACACCTTATTAGCACTTGGGATCAAAACTTATAAGACGTCAGTCTACCACCCAAGTAGCAATCCGGCTGAGAGAGTACTGAGAGAAGTGGGTAGGATCTTGCGCACGTACTGTCACAACCAACAGAAAAAGTGGCAAGAGTACCTAGCAGTGACAGAGACATTCCTAAATTACGCCCACCATCCAGCTATAGGAATTACACCATACTCAGCCATGTATGAGAAGCCGACTCCCCGAGAAATTGAACAAATCATTGAATTTCCAACAAACAATAATCGGAAATTCAATCAGTTGAGGTTTTACAACAAGGTAGCAGAAGATCAAGAAAAACGGCAAGCCAAATACCAAAAGGCAATAGGGCGTATTATAACATATAAAGAGGGTGAGAAAGTCCTCCTAAAAAATCGAGAGCTGCCCAGCACCTTAGAAGGCATAACCAAAAAATTATTATTACTGTATACCGGACCATATGTTGTGGTAAAGGATAAGCATAACAATACCTATGAGTTGAAGGAAATCGTTTAAGGAAAAATCAAAGGTGTGTACAATCAAGCTTCTATGAAAAAGTATTATGAAGAATGAGTTGGGAATTCAGAATTTAGAATTTATTAACCATGAAAATTTAAAATTAAGTAAGTACATCTTACAACTATATATTATGAGAAACAACCTTTTGGGCTGAATAAAAAGAAAGAGTTTTTATTAAATGAAAAAATTTAAAATTTATGTAAGAACATCTTACAACCTAATAATTTTGAACAAACTTTATGGAATAGAAAGAAAGAGTTTTTATTAACTGAAAAAATCTAAAATTATGTAAGAACAACTTACAACCAGATATTTCGGAGAAAAACTTTTTTGAAGAATTAAAGAGAGAGAATTTTGTATTTAAACCATGAAAATTTAAAATTAAGTAAGCACATCTTACTACCACTGATTTATGAGAAACAACTTTAGGGAAGAAAATAGAAGAAAGGAATTTTGTGTTTAACCATGAAAATTTAAAATTAAGTAAGCACATCTTACTACCTATGATTTGGAGAAACAACTTTTTTGCTGAAGAAAGAGAAAGAATTTTTGAAGTTAATATACTGAAAAAATTTAAAATTATGTAAGAACATCTTACAACAAATATTTTGAGAAAAACATTTTGGAAGAATTAAGAAGAAAGGAATTTTGTATTTAAACATAAAAAATTCAAAAATGATGTAAGAACATCTTACAATCTAATATTTTGGAGAAAAACTTTATGGAAGAAAGAGAGATAATTTTGAATTTTAAACCATGAAAAAATTTAAAATTTATGTAAGAACATCTTACAACAAATATCTTTGAGAAAAAACTTTTTGGAAAAATTAAAGAGAGAGAATTTTGAATTTTATAACTGAAAAAATTTAAAATGATGTAAGAACATCTTACAACTATATATTTTGAGAAAAACATTTTGGAAGAAAATAGAAGAAAGGAATTTTGTGTTTAACCAACCAAAATTTAAAAAATATATGCAAGTACATCTTACTATCTATGATTTAGAAGAAACTTTATGGAAATGAAAAGAAAGAGTTTATTAACCAACAAAATTTAAAAACATATGTAAGCACAACTTGCTACCAAATATTTAAGAAGAAACTTTATGGAAAAATAGAAGAAAGGAATTTTGAAGTTAATATACAAAAAATTTAAAAAAAATGAAGTAAGACCAACTTACTATAACTAATTTTGTGAGAAAACTGTATGGTAAATAATTAAGAAGAATTTGAATTTAGAGAAATACCAAAACATTCAGAAATAATAGTAAGATCACATTACTATAAACAATTTTGAATGAAACAATTCTGGGAATAAATGAATTAAACAGAATTTGAATGTTGATAGAACGTCAGAACTTTGAAACAAGATAAGATCAACATATTACCATGATTTATGAGAAATATTTTGCCTTTAAATAAAAAGAAGAGTTTGAATATTGAGTAAAACTAACCCAGTTCCAAAAATAAATATGTTCCATTGATAATTGAATTTAGAAGAAAATAAAATGATTAATTCAGAAAAGAGAATTAACTTTAATCCAAAATAAATGCTAGATATTCACATTAGCATTTGAAGGAGTAGAGAAGAAAAACAAAAAGAGTGTAATATGCAAGAGAAGGAAAAAATTTGGAAGCAAAGAGACTAATTACTTATGAAACTGTAATGAAAACAGTTAATTAAGAGCAAAGAAGAACAACTCATACCAAACATATGGAGAAGATGATTTTGAACAAATGATAATAATAAAACCTATATGAAAAGCAAAGAGAAGAAGTACCACATGAAATATAATATAAATGAATTAATGTTAATGGATGCGAAGGCGAATTAATAACTTTCTAAGAGAAAGGAAAGAACCAAAATGTTTAAATAAAATGATCAAAATAACAACCTGTATATCTAATATAAAGATACAAATTTAAAAATTAAATATAATATATTAAGACCATTCAAATAATGAATAAGAAAATGCTATATGTAAAGACCATGCTAACACTATAAGTAACCAGGAGGAAGTATAAAGAGAATTTAGATGTAGAAGAAAAAGAGTTACAATATGACCAGTAACAAGAATTATAAATAATAAAGGTTTTCAACCATAATTAAAATAAATATATCAGACAAGTTAAGAATTTAGAAAAATATATATATAATGAGTATAATAATAATTATGAAGATTTATTAAGATAGAAAATGTGAGATAATCTGAGAAACTACGAAGTGAAGAATCCAAAGATATTTTTATTAGTCGAAAATGAGACTACTTTTTATTTATTTATTTATTCGATGACTGACTTAAGATAATTCCAGCAGCATTATGTTTTTTGAGCAGAGATGAATATGCCTCTGTACTCAATTTGTAGAAGTGGTGTATGGCCAGCAGAGATTGTGTAGCGTACAGTGCCCCTCTGATCTGCCCCAGCCCACGTGATAGGGAATGTTAGGGAATTAATATCCCAAGGATGCAACACGAAGTTTATAAAGAAAGAAAATGTATTACAATAATAATAATATCTCAGAAGACACTAACTATCCGAAAAGGATCAGTAGTAAAATAAGTAACTATATATATAAAATTAATTAAACTCTAATATAAAAAGTCGATATAAAAATGGGGAAGAAAATAAAATATAAGAAATGATGAAATTATCATAAGAAATTATTTCATCCATAAACATGTCTGAAATAATTACTTCTGGAGGAGAGCAATCTGTAACGTGACAGATAAAGGCATAATATTGAATGGCATTTGATCATTAGAATAATAAAATTATAACATTTATATCTGGAAGAAAGCATTAAGTTTAATATAAACAATTAATTCATAGCAACTGTGGAAAGCAATCATTATTATTTAAAAAATACAAGTTCAAATAAATTGAGTTACTAGTGATGAGTCATCCAAAACCAGTCTAATAACCAAAGGTTTTCAAATTATAACCCAGGAAGGTAAAAAGTAAATAACAAAGCAACACAGAATATGACCAAACCCACAACGAGGAAATATAAATGGAAAAGAAACCCTGAATAAGCCAAGATCAACCAATACAGGTGATGTATTTCTAAAATGACGAAGAAGATGAAGAAATCCCAAGAAACCCGAAGAAGATGAAGAAATCCCAAGAAACCCGATGGCATCAAGAAGAAGATGGAGAAGATACCAGTCCCAGAAGACAGAAGAAAGAAGAAGAAGGCAGCATCCTGAGGAAGATGTCATGCTCTTATAAAAGACACCCAAATCCCCATACCCCCAAAATAAATGATAAATAGTAACCAATAAAAGTATAACGAAATAGTAACAACATGTACATAAAATTAAGAGAGAGAAGTGTGTAAAGTAAGAGTTGCCAGTGAACCAAGATGAAACAATAATATAGTACCCAAGGAACAAATCTCCATTGTAAAACACTAACCAATTTATTATGTTAAGAAGACTACACGACCATTTAGAAATAACATAAAATAAAAGTGTAAAGTGAACCAGTGATAGTTTTGGGTATTATAGAAAATAAACCTTGTGTTTCATTCTTGGCAATCACAAACATTGAATACAATGAAATATGCAACTTTCAGTGACTTAAAATGTGTGCTATGTGAATATGTTACTTACAAGATATAAATCTGTTTAAAGTAACATTTTGTTTTATATAATGAGAAACAAAAAAAGAGATTTAATTATACTAATGACAGGGTACAATTCCCCAAAGACAATATTTAAAAGACAGTGTAAAAACTGTATAATCCAACTTAGTATAGTAGTTAGCAAATAAGAATATAGATATAAGGTTTTTGTAAATATAGGATAAGGATGTTAAAAATGTATAGGATATAAGGTCATTTATTTAAATCTACAACAACTAACATCAGAACTGTAAATATAATTATTACTTGTGAATAGTAAGAAGTAATTAAGATGTTAGTTGGTAAAAAACCTTTTGTGTGAACAATATTTCAATGTTAGAAATAAGTATTTAATTGTAAAATGTCTGAATATTGAAGACAACCATTTATTTGAAAATATTCCTTATTTGTTTAATTGTTCTTTGTATTGTAAACAATACTAATTATTGTTGTGTAATTTGAAAAAATGTTTAGTTTATAATACCATATTTAAAAGTCAGAGAGGGTATCACACATCATTTATTGTTTATAAAAATATTTTGTAAGGAAAAATTGTTAAAAAAACCTAGGCCAAAGAATGAAAACCAAACTTCATAAAAACAGAGAAATTACTTATTTAAATGCAATTAAACAAAAGGGATCTAGACAAAATAAACCTGAGATGAAGCCATATAATTGCACATACCATTTAGAAAGATTTTATAAAATTATATTCAGAATTATAAATAAAAATGAAAATGACTAAACTCAGAAATTTGGACAGGGGAGTCATATATTCCAGAATAATATTTTAGAATTAAACCAATTCAGTTAATTACAAGAAAATAAGGGAATAAAAACCTTTTAATACAATATAAGATTATTAATATTAAATATAACTGAAAAATGGCTGAATTTGCATAATGACAGGAAGTTCATTTATAATTTCTCACTGAATACAAAATGAAAGTAAAATTACTAATTTTGGACAGAAAACATTATAAAACGGCATTATTCAATCTTAAAATACGCCGAATGAACTGAAGGATTAATTTAAATAACATCTAGTAAATAAAATTGATAAATAACCAAAGTTTAGGCAATTATATAGTGTATTTTGAAATATGTACAGGATGCAAAATTATATTTGAACAATGTTAAGAATAATATTATATTGGCTAAGAGTTTAGTCGAAACTGGAGGAAAATAAGATAGTTGATTATTGGTAATTGTACGGTGAACTTGACAAGCGGTTTATAACCAAGCTAACCTAACTTAAAACGGGAATGTCGAGTGTGTAAACGATACGTTTTTGTGAAATCGCGAGTGGCGTATAAAATCATTCTAGAACGTCCACATAGTGACAAAATCAATCGAAAAGGACTAAATAACACTGGACAGTACATAACTACACCGAAAAACACTACAAAACACAAGAAAACAGTATAACAAATAACCATATATTAGTGTCGGAATCGTAAAAAGTGACTGTACTTATAAATACACAGATACACAAAATACAACCCGGAAACTTCACACAAGGCACTATACAACGTCAAAAAGGAGATTTGCAGACACCAGGACATAATTCCTGCCAGAGAATATCTTATTTGGAACATCGCAAATACGGATGACATTTTGACCAACTTGACGGCAGCCATTTTCCTTCATAGTGTTCAACGCCTCCTCGTTCCAGTCAGCTGTGTTGGTGACGACAAATTATATTATTTCAATTTTATTATTCAATGTGTGTATCTAGTATTAGTAATTAACTTGTTGTAACGTTATACTTTTTAAATATTGGCCCGATTTCTCTGACTTTGATAATAATTAGCTGTTTAAAGAACCCTGTTGAATTTTATA
This sequence comes from Magicicada septendecula, assembly GCA_034769895.1. Lineage (NCBI taxonomy): Eukaryota > Metazoa > Arthropoda > Insecta > Hemiptera > Cicadidae > Magicicada > Magicicada septendecula. Next base: position 408,708,062 of record CM068367.1, read on the forward strand.
TACCATACCTTGTAACTGTTTCGATACCCTGAGAGTCGATATTATAATCGAAAAGAGTCTATATTTCAATTATATAATAAAACATTAATACTTTTCACCATAAAATAGTTCTTTCTTTCATTAATATTACAAATTACCATTAATATAATTTTAAATAATAAACTACCAGGACTTTACCACATACAAGGGAAGATAACCTACAAAACGAAAAGGTAAACAAGTATCGATTGTCCTGGAGACAATCTTATGAGTGGTAGTAGTTTATTTGAAAAATACAAAAACATCAATAAAATTTCTTAGAGGAGTGATACATATTTTAAAACTTCACAGCACACTATTAATTAATTGATTTTAATTAATTAAATAATTAAAAGAAAATTTTTTTTAATTAAAATTTTTTTTTTTAAACACAATTTTTTTTAATTTTTCTTCAACAAACAATTTTTGTTTTAAAACTTTTGGTGAAACTACACATATATTTCTTCAACAGCATAACGCTATTTGACAGGTCTTGCTACCTTTGGGACTCGATCAACTGGGAAACTTAAGGAAGTGTTTCAGACCAGCGAGATTTCGAGAGCCACACCAATTATCATTAAACACCAGAATAGAGTCTCGTTACAAATTGGCGCACAACTGAGGGGCTTTAATTAGCGATTGAAAGGCCACTACAATCTGCCCAATCACTAGTTGGAGCTAGGCAACAGCTACAAAGCCAGAGAAATTGAGGGGAAAATGCAACGACGTGCAACTTCCAAGAAAAGGGCGGCGGAGGCCGAAAAAGAATTAGAAGTTGACATGGACAACAAAGAGACAACGCCAGTAGATGTGGAGAGTTCATTGCCACCGGTATTGTCGAAACAACCGGCACAACCGGAGGAACAACCTGAGATGCCCACACAAACAGGGGAAATCAATATCCGGAAGGAACAATTGGAAAAGCCGACACGAACGGAGGATGGGGGTATACAAGAGATGATCAGAGCAATGATGTAACAAATGGAGGAGAACAGGAAGAAGGACAACCAAACAACAAAAGAAGAAAATCGTAAGGAAAGGAAGGAAGACAATCTAACATTAAATAAAAAGTTGGAAGAATGGAAGGAAGACTTGAGTAAGAAAATGGGAAGTGATAACCAGTCTTTAAAAGAAGATTTGGGAAATAAAATAGAAAAAACAAAAGAAGAATTGAAGAAGGATAACCAATCCACGAAAGAAGAATTGAGTGAAATGAACAAGAAGATAGAAGAAAACAGCAAGAAGATGGAAGAGAGGATGGGAGAAAAGTTAGAAGAATTGAAGAAGGATAACCAATCCACAAAAGAAGAGTTGACTGGGATGAACAAGAACATGGAAGATTTGAAGGAAGACAACAAGAAGATGGAAGAAGAGATGGGGGAAGAAGTTAGAAGAATTGAAGGAAGACAACCAATAGTTCAAGGAAGAATTCAAGTCGACTAAAGAAGAATTGATTAATAAAATTGAAAACACCAATCAGAAAATCGATGAAACCAGGAAGAAGATAGAAAAGAACAACCGACAGTTGAAGGAAGAGCTGAAAGAAGATAACAAGAAGTTGGAAAACAGGATGGGGGGAGAAATTGGAAGAATCGAGAGAGGACAACCAAATTTTAAGAGAAGAATTAAGAGAGGTCAATCAGGAGAATTTGGACAAACTGGACGAAAGAATTGAATTATTGCGAGAAGAACTGAATAAGGAAATCAATGTTAACAAGAAAGCGATGAAAAAGAAGATGGAAGAAGAAAACATAATGGTCAATCGACAGATTCGAGAGATTGATGGGAAGTGCAACCAGACCGAAAAGGAGGTGCAAGAGTTTAAAGAAGTAGTGAACATCAAGTTGACAAATATCGAAGTACATAGCCATAGGAAAGTAGAAGAACAGAGGAAGGAAACTCAAGAAGAAATCGGGAAAGTACGCAACCAAATCACGGAACGGTGTAATGATATGCAAGAGACCATGGCCAATATCACCGGTCAGGTGCGACAAAGCCGAGAAGAGATGGAAGCGATAAGAAACAGACCGACTCATTTCACCGGATTGCCCGTCAACGAAAGCCGAGAGTGGCTCAACTTCCGGCAATACAAACGTAAGCCGATGGAGTTCCTGGCTAGGGTAGAAGAATATTTCGCCAAGCATAACATCACGCAATGGAGCCATAACAGGGAAATCTTGGATGAGTCCTTCCGAGAAATAACGGATAATTGGTGGATGGCCAACCGGAGTGAAATTCCTGACTACCAGCAGTTCCGGAAAATGTTTAAGACGAAGTACTGGTCTGAGACTACCCAGAACTTGATCCGTGACAATATATGTAACGGACGATACAGGGCACAACTAGGCAACAGCATGACAGCATATTTCTTGGGGAAAGTGTGAATGTGAAAACACCTCGAGCCGGCAATACCAGAAGAGTGTCTAGTGAATAAAATATCATATCACTATGATGAAGACATTATCAGGGCCCGGAGAGGTAGCCAGATCAAGACGATCCAGGCGATGACCGAGTTGTTAGAGGGATATGAAAACGAGGAGTATTATCGGCAGAGCAGGAAGAGAAATGAGAGACCAGAGGCAAGGCCGAATACATACCCCAATAACGGCAATAACCAGCCCAGTAATTACGACGGCCCTAACAACCCGCCGCGTAATAACCATTTTAACGGCAATTTTAACGGTGTTAGGAATAACAACCCCTATCCGAATAATAGAAATAATTTTTATCAGCCTAATAGTGTCCCATACAGTCAGAGAAATCCATACCCCAGCAATAATGGTGACAGACCTTACCCACCTAACTGAAATTACTATAATAATAGTTATAGTAATAATAATGGTAATAATAATAATAACCGAGTGTCGCGCCCTAGGGTAAATTTTATAAGAGCGGAAGATCGCGGACCCAGGAGATATTATCAACCACGGAGGAACAGCTTCCACGGCGCCGACCGAAGATGGAGGAGTGTGGAACGGGACGGTCCAAGACACGAACAGGGCAGAAGAAGTACAAGCCTGGAGGATCTTGGCCGACAACAGAACAGGGCGCTAAACCTCGACCAGGGTACAGAGCATCAGGAAACGAACCAGAGTTTCCCGAACGATGCCTCGGTCAATACTAACACGAACGATGACCAAAATGCTTTAAACGGGAGGAGGCAGTAATCAACAACAATGACCCGTTACTGCTTATACTTCCTGGGTTAGAAAAGGATGAATTGCAGCAAGCAAACAATCATCAAAACATCACTATAATAAGTAACCACTATCTAAAAGATATTAGAGCGGAACTTTTGGAAGAGAACGAGAAGAGTCTCAGCAACAATAATAATGAAATACTTTATATAACAGCGGAGGTGGAAGGAGTTCCCGCTAAAATAATGATAGACACAGGCGCCAATATTTCAATAATAAACGCAAATGAATTGGAGAGAATACAAAGTGCATGTGGAAAAACTTTGCCAATGTTACCAGTCAACAACATTGTGTTAATAGGTGCAACTGGCCGCCAGAATAAAACCATCAGGAAGCAAGTTTCCTTAAGTGTCGTTAGCTGTGATATTGCTTTAGACATGGAATTTTTAATCGCCACTGGATTACCATTTGACATATTAGTCGGTTGCGATATTCTTAGAAGATATTCTGCAGTAATCGATCTTAATTTAGATAAAGTATCACTTTTCCCAGACGGAGTAACATGGACCGCAGATCTGGTAGGAGGCACAACTATACTTCCCAGCCCTATACATCAACAACTTCGTAAAATTAACATTATTAGAAACAGCCCTCTTTCTAAACCCATTATATACAACCATGGAGGAGAGGATTTATGGTCAGTTAAAATCCAAGAAATACGAGACTTCCGGTGTGGAAGCGATAACCATAAAATACCAATACATCTAGCCGATCGTCTAATCACAATATATGAGAAGTACAAGGCAGTGTTTTCAGATGAACCAGGGAAGGTAAAAAACTACCAGTGCCAACTTCGATTCAAAGAAAATGTAGAGTTTAACCGGAGGTCATATCCAATCGCACAGTCGCTCAAAGAAGCCGTGAGAACAGAGATAAATAAGATGATAGAAAATGACATAATTGAGATTAGTCAATCACCTTACACTAGTCCAATTATTGCTGTTCCAAAGAAAGACGGACAAGTCCGGCTCTGTTTAGATGCGCGCGAGTTGAACAAGACAATTGTGAATGACAGAACCTCTCCCGGTGAAATAGAGGAGATCTTAAAACGTTTTCATGGCACTAAGTTTATTAGCACCTGGGATACTGTCTGTGGTTATTGGCAAGTAGAGCTGCATCCACAAAGCCGCCAGTACATGGCGTTCATTTTCGAAGGGCGCAATTACCAGTTCAAGAGACTGCCCTTCGGACTTGTTAATTCTGTTGCCATCTTTGTGGCATGCATGGACCAGATTCTTGGACAAGAAGCGCTCCAATTTACCACCGTATATGTTGACGACTTACTCATCACATCCGAAACCTGGGAGGAGCACTGCTACAGAGTAGATTATGTACTGAGCAAGTTAGCGCAGAACAACATAACTCTGAAGTTGGAGAAATCCAAGTTCATAGCGCGCGAAGTACAATTCTTGGGTTTCAACCTAGACGACAGAGGTATTACCCTGTCAGCAGAGAAAGTGGAGGCAATTCAGAGGTTCCCGCAACCAAGAAACAGGAAACAATTACAATCTTTCCTCGGACTCTGTATCTATTACAGGAAGTTTCAGAGCCGATATTGCGAGTTGACCACCAAGTTTCAACCACAGTTATCTGCTAAGAACAAATGGACTTGGGGTGAAGATCAAGATCTTACTTTCCGCTTGATAAAAGAGAAGTTTCTGGAGAGTGTTATGCTTCGTCACCCAGATTTTAAGAAACCATTCTTTTTAAACTGTGATGCTAGCGATCTGAGCTTAGGAACGACTTTATACCAGGAAGATGAGGAGGGACAACATCTGGTAATAAGCTTCGCTAGTCGCACACTGAACCAGTGCGAAAAGAACTACAGTGTGACAGAAAAGGAATTGCTGAGCGTGGTGTTCGCCTGCAGCAAGTTCCGGACGTACATTCTCGGATATCAAGTCACGGTACGAACTGATCATAAATCCATCTCGTTCCTTCGGAGGTGCAAGTTGAGTCACGGCCGATTGGCTAGGTGGGTACTCGCCCTACAAGAATATGACCTGAAATGGGAATACATTCCAGGAAAAAAGAACGTGGTAGCGGATGTGTTGTCATGTATAAATCTGGAAGATCAGACTTTCGAGGGAGAGAAGGAGAGCTTGGTCAAAATTTATAACATCTTCAAGACCAGAGCCGATCTACAAGCTCTATTAATAAATATTCTAATCCATCAGCAGTCTGATCCTAAGCTGAAAAACATCATGAGTCGCTTGGAAGCCAATGATGATACCATTTCCAAATATTACCATCTTAACAAAGGGATCTTATTCATAAAAACGGCCTTGGACGATGAGACATGGAAGGTGATAATCCCACACCAAATCGAAAAGGAGGTCATCATCGATTACCATGTCAGGTATGGTCACATGGGAGCGTTAAAAGTGATACAGGCTCTAGAGGAAAACTGTAAGATCAAGAACATCAACCGCAAGGTAAGAACGTACATCAAGTCCTGTAACATCTGCCAATGCGTTAAAATAAATAATGAGAAGACAGAGGGTATAATGATACCGATTACCTCAAACGCAAAACTGGAAAAAGTGTTTTTGGATATCTGCGGGCCATTTCCCCGTAGCGGTGGTCGACACAGGTATAAATACCTGGTAATCATAATGGACCACTACACCAAATATGTAAAGCTATATCCGGTTAATCGGGCAACAACAGCAAAGGTTCTGGCAGTGATTATCGATTTGTATGTGCCAGAGATCGGTAGACCATCTTCCATTATTACCGACCACGGTACACAATTTAAGGGGAGGAGGTGGCGAGACACCTTATTAGCACTTGGGATCAAAACTTATAAGACGTCAGTCTACCACCCAAGTAGCAATCCGGCTGAGAGAGTACTGAGAGAAGTGGGTAGGATCTTGCGCACGTACTGTCACAACCAACAGAAAAAGTGGCAAGAGTACCTAGCAGTGACAGAGACATTCCTAAATTACGCCCACCATCCAGCTATAGGAATTACACCATACTCAGCCATGTATGAGAAGCCGACTCCCCGAGAAATTGAACAAATCATTGAATTTCCAACAAACAATAATCGGAAATTCAATCAGTTGAGGTTTTACAACAAGGTAGCAGAAGATCAAGAAAAACGGCAAGCCAAATACCAAAAGGCAATAGGGCGTATTATAACATATAAAGAGGGTGAGAAAGTCCTCCTAAAAAATCGAGAGCTGCCCAGCACCTTAGAAGGCATAACCAAAAAATTATTATTACTGTATACCGGACCATATGTTGTGGTAAAGGATAAGCATAACAATACCTATGAGTTGAAGGAAATCGTTTAAGGAAAAATCAAAGGTGTGTACAATCAAGCTTCTATGAAAAAGTATTATGAAGAATGAGTTGGGAATTCAGAATTTAGAATTTATTAACCATGAAAATTTAAAATTAAGTAAGTACATCTTACAACTATATATTATGAGAAACAACCTTTTGGGCTGAATAAAAAGAAAGAGTTTTTATTAAATGAAAAAATTTAAAATTTATGTAAGAACATCTTACAACCTAATAATTTTGAACAAACTTTATGGAATAGAAAGAAAGAGTTTTTATTAACTGAAAAAATCTAAAATTATGTAAGAACAACTTACAACCAGATATTTCGGAGAAAAACTTTTTTGAAGAATTAAAGAGAGAGAATTTTGTATTTAAACCATGAAAATTTAAAATTAAGTAAGCACATCTTACTACCACTGATTTATGAGAAACAACTTTTGGGAAGAAAATAGAAGAAAGGAATTTTGTGTTTAACCATGAAAATTTAAAATTAAGTAAGCACATCTTACTACCTATGATTTGGAGAAACAACTTTTTTGCTGAAGAAAGAGAAAGAATTTTTGAAGTTAATATACTGAAAAAATTTAAAATGATGTAAGAACATCTTACAATCTAATATTTTGGAGAAAAACTTTATGGAAGAAAGAGAGATAATTTTGAATTTTAAACCATGAAAAAATTTAAAATTTATGTAAGAACATCTTACAACAAATATCTTTGAGAAAAAACTTTTTGGAAGAATTAAAGAGAGAGAATTTTGAATTTTATAACTGAAAAAATTTAAAATGATGTAAGGACATCTTACAACTATATATTTTGAGAAAAACATTTTGGAAGAAAATAGAAGAAAGGAATTTTGTGTTTAACCAACCAAAATTTAAAAAATATATGTAAGTACATCTTACTATCTATGATTTAGAAGAAACTTTATGGAAATGAAAAGAAAGAGTTTATTAACCAACAAAATTTAAAAACATATGTAAGCACAACTTGCTACCAAATATTTAAGAAGAAACTTTATGGAAAAATAGAAGAAAGGAATTTTGAAGTTAATATACAAAAAATTTAAAAAAAATGAAGTAAGACCAACTTACTATAACTAATTTTGTGAGAAAACTGTATGGTAAATAATTAAGAAGAATTTGAATTTAGAGAAATACCAAAACATTCAGAAATAATAGTAAGATCACATTACTATAAACAATTTTGAAAGAAACAATTCTGGGAATAAATGAATTAAACAGAATTTAAATGTTGATAGAACGTCATAACTTTGAAACAAGATAAGATCAACATATTACCATGATTTATGAGAAATATTTTGCCTTTAAATAAAAAGAAGAGTTTGAATATTGAATAAAACTAACCCAGTTCCAAAAATAAATATGTTCCATTGATAATTGAATTTAGAAGAAAATAAAATGATTAATTCAGAAAAGAGAATTAACTTTAATCCAGAATAAATGCTAGATATTCATATTAGCATTTGAAGGAGTAGAGAAGAAAAACAAAAAGAGTGTAACATGCAAGAGAAGGAAAAAATTTGGAAGCAAAGAGACTAATTACTTATGAAACGGTAATGAAAACAGTTAATTAAGAGCAAAGAAGAACAACTCATACCAAACATATGGAGAAGATGATTTTGAACAAATGATAATAATAAAACCTATATGAAAAGCAAAGAGAAGAAGTACCACATGAAATATAATATAAATGAATTAATGTTAATGGATGCGAAGGCGAATTAATAACTTTCTAAGAGAAAGGAAAGAACCAAAATGTTTAAATAAAATGATCAAAATAACAACCTGTATATCTAATATAAAGATACAAATTTAAAAATTAAATATAATATATTAAGACCATTCAAATAATGAATAAGAAAATGCTATATGTAAAGACCATGCTAACACTATAAGTAACCAGGAGGAAGTATAAAGAGAATTCAGATGTAGAAGAAAAAGAGTTACACTATGACCAGTAACAAGAATTATAAATAATAAAGGTTTTCAACCATAATTAAAATAAATATATCAGACAAGTTAAGAGTTTAGAAAAATATATATATAATGAGTATAATAATAATTATGAAGATTTATTAAGATAGAAAATGTGAGATAATCTGAGAAACTACGAAGTGAAGAATCCAAAGATATTTTTATTAGTCGAAAATGAGACTACTTTTTATTTATTTATTTATTCAATGACTGACTTAAGATAATTCCAGCAGCATTATGTTTTTTGAGCAGAGATGAATATGCCTCTGTACTCAATTTGTAGAAGTGGTGTATGGCCAGCAGAGATTGTGTAGCGTACAGTGCCCCTCTGATCTGCCCCAGCCCACGTGATAGGGAATGTTAGGGAATTAATATCCCAAGGATGCAACACGAAGTTTATAAAGAAAGAAAATGTATTACAATAATAATAATATCTCAGAAGACACTAACTATCCGAAAAGGATCAGTAGTAAAATAAGTAACTATATATATAAAATTAATTAAACTCTAATATAAAAAGTCGATATAAAAATGGGGAAGAAAATGAAATATAAGAAATGATGAAATTATCATAAGAAATTATTTCATCCATAAACATGTCTGAAATAATTACTTCTGGAGGAGAGCAATCTGTAACGTGACAGATAAAGGCATAATATTGAATGGCATTTGATCATTAGAATAATAAAATTATAACATTTAAATCTGGAAGAAAGCATTAAGTTTAATATAAACAATTAATTCATAGCAACTGTGGAAAGCAATCATTATTATTTAAAAAATACAAGTTCAAATAAATTGAGTTACTAGTGATGAGTCATCCAAAACCAGTCTAATAACCAAAGGTTTTCAAATTATAACCCAGGAAGGTAAAAAGTAAATAACAAAGCAACACAGAATATGACCAAACCCACAACGAGGAAATATAAATGGAAAAGAAACCCTGAATAAGCCAAGATCAACCAATACAGGTGATGTATTTCTAAAATGACGAAGAAGATGAAGAAATCCCAAGAAACCCGAAGAAGATGAAGAAATCCCAAGAAACCCGATGGCATCAAGAAGAAGATGGAGAAGATACCAGTCCCAGAAGACAGAAGAAAAGAAGACAGAAGAAAGAAGAAGAAGGCAGCATCCTGAGGAAGATGTCATGCTCTTATAAAAGACACCCAAATCCCCATACCCCCAAAATAAATGATAAATAGTAACCAATAAAAGTATAACGAAATAGTAACAACATGTACATAAAATTAAGAGAGAGAAGTGTGTAAAGTAAGAGTTGCCAGTGAACCAAGATGAAACAATAATATAGTACCCAAGGAACAAATCTCCATTGTAAAACACTAACCAATTTATTATGTTAAGAAGACTACACGACCATTTAGAAATAACATAAAATAAAAGTGAACCAGTGATAGTTTTGGGTATTATAGAAAATAAACCTTGTGTTTCATTCTTGGCAATCACAAACATTGAATACAATGAAATATGCAACTTTCAGTGACTTAAAATGTGTGCTATGTGAATATGTTACTTACAAGATATAAATCTGTTTAAAGTAACATTTTGTTTTATATAATGAGAAACAAAAAAAGAGATTTAATTATACTAATGACAGGGTACAATTCCCCAAAGACAATATTTAAAAGACAGTGTAAAAACTGTATAATCCAACTTAGTATAGTAGTTAGCAAATAAGAATATAGATATAAGGTTTTTGTAAATATAGGATAAGGATGTTAAAAATGTATAGGATATAAGGTCATTTATTTAAATCTACAACAACTAACATCAGAACTGTAAATATAATTATTACTTGTGAATAGTAAGAAGTAATTAAGATGTTAGTTGGTAAAAAACCTTTTGTGTGAACAATATTTCAATGTTAGAAATAAGTATTTAATTGTAAAATGTCTGAATATTGAAGACAACCATTTATTTGAAAATATTCCTTATTTGTTTAACTGTTCTTTGTATTGTAACCAATACTAATTATTGTTGTGTAATTTGAAAAAATGTTTAGTTTATAATACCATATTTAAAAGTCAGAGAGGGTATCACACATCATTTATTGTTTATAAAAATATTTTGTAAGGAAAAATTGTTAAAAAAACCTAGGCCAAAGAATGAAAACCAAACTTCATAAAAACAGAGAAATTACTTATTTAAATGCAATTAAACAAAAGGGATTTAGACAAAATAAACCTGAGATGAAGCCATATAATTGCACATACCATTTAGAAAGATTTTATAAAATTATATTCAGAATTATAAATAAGAATGAAAATGACTAAACTCAGAAATTTGGACAGGGGAGTCATATATTCCAGAATAATATTTTAGAATTAAACCAATTCAGTTAATTACAAGAAAATAAGGGAATAAAAACCTTTTAATACAATATAAGATTATTAATATTAAATATAACTGAAAAATGGCTGAATTTGCATAATGACAGGAAGTTCATTTATAATTTTTCACTGAATACAAAATGAAAGTAAAATTACTAATTTTGGACAGAAATCATTATAAAACGGCATTATTCAATCTTAAAATACGCCGAATGAACTGAAGGATTAATTTAAATAACATCTAGTAAATAAAATTGATAAATAACCAAAGTTTAGGCAATTATATAGTGTATTTTGAAATATGTACAGGATGCAAAATTATATTTGAACAATGTTAAGAATAATATTATATTGGCTAAGAGTTTAGTCGAAACTGGACGAAAATAAGATAGTTGATTATTGGTAATTGTACGGTGAACTTGACAAGCGGTTTATAACCAAGCTAACCTAACTTAAAACGGGAATGTCGAGTGTGTAAACGATACGTTTTTGTGAAATCGCGAGTGGCATATAAAATCATTCTAGAACGTCCACATAGTGACAAAATCAATCAAAAAGGACTAAATAACACTGGACAGTACATAACTACACCGAAAAACACTACAAAACACAAGAAAACAGTATAACAAATAACCATATATTAGTGTCGGAATCGTAAAAAGTGACTGAACTTATAAATACACAGATACACAAAATACAACCCGGAAACTTCACACAAGGCACTATACAACGTCAAAAAGGAGATTTGCAGACACCAGGACATAATTCCTGCCAGAGAATATCTTATTTGGAACATCGCAAATACGGATGACATTTTGACCAACTTGACGGCAGCCATTTTCCTTCATAGTGTTCAACGCCTCCTCGTTCCAGTCAGCTGTGTTGGTGACGACAAATTATATTATTTCAATTTTATTATTCAATGTGTGTATCTAGTATTAGTAATTAACTTGTTGTAACGTTATACTTTTTAAATATTGGCCCGATTTCTCTGACTTTGATAATAATTAGCTGTTTAAAGAACCCTGTTGAATTTTATATACCATACCTTGTAACTGTTTCGATACCCTGAGAGTCGATATTATAATCGAAAAGAGTCTATATTTCAATTATATAATAAAACATTAATACTTTTCACCATAAAATAGTTCTTTCTTTCATTAATATTACAAATTACCATTAATATAATTTTAAATAATAAACTACCAGGACTTTACCACATACAAGGGAAGATAACCTACAAAACGAAAAGGTAAACAAGTATCGATTGTCCTGGAGACAATCTTATGAGTGGTAGTAGTTTATTTGAAAAATACAAAAACATCAATAAAATTTCTTAGAGGAGTGATACATATTTTAAAACTTCACAGCACACTATTAATTAATTGATTTTAATTAATTAAATAATTAAAAGAAAATTTTTTTTAATTAAAATTTTTTTTTTAAACACAATTTTTTTAAATTTTTCTTCAACAAACAATTTTTGTTTTAAAACTTTTGGTGAAACTACACATATATTTCTTCAACAGCATAACGCTATTTGACAGGTCTTGCTACCTTTGGGACTCGATCAACTGGGAAACTTAAGGAAGTGTTTCAGACCAGCGAGATTTCGAGAGCCACACCAATTATCATTAAACACCAGAATAGAGTCTCGTTACAATATATAACAACGGAGGAGAGGATTTATGGTCAGTAAAGATACAAGAGATACGGGACTTCCAGTGGGGAACCAACAACGAAAAAATACCTGTACACTTAGCAGATCGTTTAATCAGTGTATACGAGAAATATAAATCAGTGTTTTCAGACGAGCCAGGTAAGGTTAAAAACTATCAGTGCAAACTTGAGTTCAAAGAAAACGTGGAGTTTAACCGGAGGTCATACCCAATCGCGCATTCGCTAAAAGATGCCGTGAGAACAGAAATTAATAAAATGATCGACAATGACATAATTGAGATTAGTCAATCTCCTTACACTAGTCCAATTATTGCTGTTCCAAAGAAAGACGGACAAGTCCGGCTCTGTTTGGATGCGCGCGAACTGAATAAAACCATTGTGAATGACCGAACATCACCCGGTGAAATAGAGGAGATACTAAAACGTTTTCACGGCACTAAGTTTATCAGTACCTGGGACACTGTATGTGGTACTGGCAAGTGGAGTTGCATCCACAAAGCCGTCAGTACTTGGCATTCATTTTCGAAGGGCGCAATTACCAGTTCAAGAGACTGCCCTTTGGACTTGTAAATTCTGTAGCCATCTTTGTGGCCTGTATGGACCAAATACTTGGACAAGAAGCACTCCAATTTACCACAGTCTATGTTGACGATTTACTCATTACGTCAGAAACCTGGGAGGAACACTGTTATCGAGTAGAACATGTACTCAGAAAGTTAGCGCAAAATAACATAAATTTGAAATTGGAGAAATCCAAGTTCATTGCGCGCAAAGTACAATTCTTAGGTTTCAACCTAGACGATAGAGGTATTACCCCATCAGCAAAGAAAGTGGAGGCAATTCAGAAGTTCCCGCAACCAAGAAACAGGAAACAGTTACAATCTTTCCTCAGACTCTGTAACTATTACAGAAAGTTTCAGCACAAATATTCCGAGTTGACAGCCAAGTTTCAACCACAATTGTCTGCGAAAAACAAATGGACCTGGGGTGAAGAACAAGATATTACCTTCTGACTGATAAAAGAAAAGTTTTTGGAGAGCGTTATACTTCGTCACCCGGATTTTAAGAAACCATTCTTTTTAAATTGTGATGCTAGCGACATTAGCTTAGGAACAACCTTAAACCAGGAAGATGAGGAGGGTCGTCATCTGGTAATAAGCTTCGCTAGTCGCACACTGAATCAATGCGAAAAGAATTATAATATGACCGAAAAAGAATTGCTTAGCGTGGTATTCACATGCAGCAAGTTCCGAACATACATTCTTGGGTATCCAGTCATTGTTCGCACTGATCATAAATCCATCTCATTTCTACGTAGGTGCAAATTGAGTCACGGCCGATTGGCTAGATGGGTACTCGCCCTACAAGAATACAATTTAAAATGGGAGTATATTCCGGGAAAAAAGAATATGGTAACCAATGTGTTGTCACGGATCAATTTGGAAGACCAGACCTTCGAGGGAGAGAAGGAGAGTTTAGTTAAAATGTACAACTTATTTAAAACCAGATCCGATCTACAAGCTGTATTAATAAACATCCGTATCCACCAACAGTCTGACCCTAAACTGAAAAACATAACCAGTCGACTGGAAGCCGACGATGACACCGTTTCCAAATACTACCATCTCAATAAAGGAATACTATTCGTAAAAACGGCATTGGATGAAGAAACATGGAAGGTGATAATTCCGCACCAAATCGAAAAGGAAGTTATAATCGATTATCATATAAGGTATGGCCATATGGGAGTGCTAAAAGTGATACAGGCTTTAGATGAAAACTGCAAATTAAAGAACATTAACCGAAAGGTAAGAAATTACCTAAAGTCTTGTAATATTTGTCAGTGTGTTAAGATTAACAATGAGAAGAAAGAGGGTATAATGATACCAATAACATCAAACACAAAACTAGAAAAAGTGTTCTTAGATATCTGCGGGCCATTTCCCCATAGCGGCGGTCGACACAGGTACAAGTACCTAATAATAATCATGGACCATTATACTAAATACATAAAGCTATATCCGGTTAATCGGGCAACCATCTTCAATTATTACCGACCATGGTACTCAATTTAAGGGGAGAAGATGGCGAGACACAGTATTATCACTTGGGATTAAAACCTATAAGACGTCAGTCTACCACCCAAGTAGTAATCCGGCTGAGAGGGTACTGAGAGAAGTGGGTAGAATCTTGCGAATGTACTGTCACAACCAACAGAAAAAGTGGCAGGAGTACTTAGCAGCAACAGAGAAATTCCTAAATTTCACCCACCATCCAGCTATAGGAATTACCCCTTACTCCGCCATGTATGAGAAGCCAACTCCCCGAGAAATTGAAGAAATAATCGAGTTTCCAACAAACAATGATCGTAAGTTTGACCAGGTGAAATTCTATAACAAAGTAGCCGAAGAACAAGAAAAACGGCAAGCCAAATATCAAAAGGCAATAGGGCGTATAATAACTTACAAAGAGGGTGAGAAAGTTCTATTAAAAAATCGAGAACTGCCCAGCACCCTAGAAGGGATAACCAAAAAGTTATTATTACTCTATACAGGACCATATGTTGTTGTAAAAAATAATCATAATAATACGTATGAACTGAGAGAAATAGTTTCCGGAAGAGTTAAAGATGTGTACAACCAAGCATCCATGAAAAAGTATTATGAAGAATGAATTGGAATTTAGAATTTTATAAAACCACTAAATCCAAAAATAATTGTAAGATCAACTTACTACCAAACAATTTTTGAAAAGAAACATTTGGAATTAAAAAGAATTTGAATTTTGAGATAAACCTCAAAATCCTAAAAAGACCAACTTACTACACACAATTTTGAAGAGAAACCATTTGGAATAAATAAAAGAAAGAATTTTGAATTAAAACAACAAATTCAAAAATAATTGTAAGACCATAATAATTTTGTGAAAAAACTTTATGGTAATTAAAAAGGAAGAATTTAGAATAAAAAACAAACAAAAAATTCTAAAATAAAAGTAAGGCCAACTTACTACAACTAATTTTGAGAAAGAACATTTGAAGACAATTAAAAGAATTAGAATTTAGAATTATATTATAAAAATTAAAAATTAAGTAAGCACATCTTACTACACACAATTTTGAAGGTAACAATTTGGAAATAAATGAATTAAAAAGAATTTGAATTTTGAGTAAAACCTCAAAATCCTAAAATATAATAAGATCAACTTATTACAAATGATTTATGAAAAATGTTATGGAAATAGATGAAAAGAAGAATTTGAATTTTGATAAAACTAACAAAGTTCTAAAAATAAATATGTTACATTTATAATTAAATTTAGAAGAAAATAATATGATTAATTCAGAAAAAAGAATTAAATATAATCCAGAATAAATGTGAATATCTAGCATTTGAAGGAGTAGAGAAGAAAAACAAAAAAGAGTGTGATATACAAGAGAAGGCAATAATTTGGAAACAAAGAGAAGAAACTGTTATTATAATAAAATTATAAAAATCCAAAAAAAGAAAAAAATATAAGAACAACCTATGACTAACTACTTATGAAACAATTATGGAAACAGATAATCAAGAAAGATGATTATATTACTCAGTTCTGAAGAAACAAAGAAGAACAACTCATACCAAACATATGGAGAAAATGATTTTGAACAAATAATAATAATAAAACCTATATGAAACGCAAAGAAAAGAAGTACCACATGAAATATAATATAAATAAATTAATTTTAATGAATGCAAAGGCGAATTAATAACTTTCTAAGAGAAAGGAAAGAACGAAATGTTTAAATAATATGATCAAAACAACAACCTGAATATCTAATATAAAGATGCAAACTTAAAAATTAACTATAATATAATAAGACCATTCAAATAATGCATAAGAACCAAAGAGAAAATGATATATAAAAACTATGCTATAATGTAATTAATCAGAAGGAAGTATAATGAGAATTCAGATGGAGAAGGAAAAGAGTTACACTATAACTAGTAACAAGAATTATGAACAAAAGTTTCCAACCATAATTAAAATAATATATCAGACGAGTTAAGAGTTTAGAAAAATATATATAATGAGTATAATGAGAATTAAGAAGATTTATTAAGATAGAAAATGTGAGATAATCTGAGAAACTACGAAGTGAAGAATCCAAAGATATTTTTATTAGTCGACAATGAGACTACTTTTTATTTAATTTATTCGATGACTGACTGTAGATAATTCCAGCAGCATTATGTTTTTTGAGCAGAGATGAATGTGCCTCTGGACTCAAATTGTAGAAGTGGTGTATGGCCAGCAGAGTTGTGAATCCTACAGTGCCCCTCTGAACTGCCCCAGCCCACATGATAGGGAACGTTAGGGAATTAATATCCCAAGGATACAACACGAAGTGTATGAGGAAAGAAAATGTATAATAATAATAATAATAATATATCTCAGAAGACACTAACTATCCAAGAAGGATCAAAAGTCAGATAAGTGACTATATATATAAAATTTATTAAGCTCAACTATAAAAAAGTCGATATAGAAATGGAGGGAAAATGAAATATAAAAAATAATAAAATTGTCATAAGAAATTATTTCATCCATAATCAAGTCTGAAATAATTACTTCTGGAGGAGAGCAATCTGTAGCATGACAGATAAGCCCATAAAAATGAATGGTGAATTGATCATTAAAATAATATAATAACATGTTTAAATCCGAAGAAAGCAATATAATAAAGAATTAATTCAGAACAACCGTGCAGTACAATCATTGGTTTAAAATATAAGTTCATATAAAATAAATGTTACAAGTGATGAATCATCAAAACCAATTTTAATAACTAAAGGTGAAAAAATGTAATACCCAGGAAGGTAAGGAGTAGATAAGGAAGAAACCCAGAACAAGGCAAGACCCACCATAAAAGGTGATGCATTTAATGAAACAAGAAGAGTAGGTGAAGAAGGAACCCAAAAACCCGATGACATCCACAAGAATTTGAAGAAAATACAATTATAAGAAACCAGAAGAAAAGAAGACATCGATGAAGAAACAAGAAGACAGCATCCACAAGAAGAAGGAATGCTCTTGTAAAAAACACCCATACCCCAAAATAAATAAAAATAATAATAATAAAAAAGTATAACAAAGTATTAATGCAAAAACCCACATGTACAATAGATATAAGACCAAAAAAGTGTATAGAGTAAGAGTTGAAAGTGGACCAAGGTGAAATAATAATATAATACCAAAGAACAAATCTTCATTGTAACTTACAAATAGATCTCTTGATTTTAGTAAGACTATATAACCATTTAGAAATAGAATCAAGGAATGTAAAGACAACCAGTGCAAGTTTTAGTATTATAAAAAATGAACCTTATGTTTCATTATTGGCATTCACAAACTATGTAAATAATGAAATAATACAACTTTTAAGTGACTTAATTTCTGTACAGAGGTAATATAATACATGTGTTAGCAAAGAACTGCCAATCTGTTTAAATGACATTCATTTAAATGATTAATAAAACAAAAGAAGACACAGAATAAAAAGTGAAGTGACAGGGTACAATTACCCAAAACCCAATTAAAAACAGTTAAAAACTGCTAATTAAACTTAGTATAAGGAATATAGAGAATAAGAATATAGTAAATAAGTTTTGTTTATGTAGCATAAGATATTTAAAAATGTATTAGGAATAAGAAAATTTAAACAGTTCAGAACCACTAACATTCTTTAATTGTAAAATATCTATTACAGGTATTATTGTTAATAATTAAGTAAGATGTTAGAACGGAAAAACATTCTTTATAAATAATATTTGTTATGTATTATTATTAAGCTTTGAGTATAAAAAATGTCTGATTTGTTGAAGACAACTATTATTTGGAATTATTTGTTATATGTTAATAGTATGAAACAAATACTAATTGTTATTTTGTTTAATAGAAGAAAATGTTTAATTTATGTTACAATGTCAAAAAGTCAGAGAGGGTATAACTCAATATGTATTATTTATAAAAATTTGTATGAAAAAACTGTTAGGAATCGAGGCCAAATGTTAAAAACTGAACATCATCAAAACTGAGAAACTAAGTACTTAAATACATTTAAACTGAAGGGATTTAGATAAGGTAAACCAGAAACAAAGCCATGTAATTAGAAATATAACTAAGAAAGATTTTGTAAAATTATAGCCAGAATTATTGATAAAAATGGAAATGACAGAACTCAAACATTTGGAGAGGGGAGTCATATATTCCAACATAATATTTTAAAACTTAACCAATTCATCTAATTGCAAGAAATTAAGGGAATATAAACCTTTTATTACAATATGAGATTTAATAATCATAAATATAACTCGATAATGGCAGAATTTGGAAAACAACAGGAAGCTAGACCTTAAAATTTAGAATATACAAAATGAAGGAAAATTTATCAATTTTAGATCAAAAACTTAATAAAACTGCATTATTTGGTATCAAAATACGCCGAAGAACTGAAGGATAAAATTAAGTAACAACTAGCTAATAAATTTGAAGAATAACCAAAGTATAATCAGTTATATAATGTAACTTTATTACATGCACAGGATGCAAAATAAAATTCGAACAATGGAAGGAATAATATTGCTTTGGCTAAGGTTTTAGTCGGAGATGAAGGAAGTTAATTAGTTAATTATTGAACATTGTACGGGACACTTGACACTAGTAATTTAACCGTATTAACCTAGTTACGAATACCGTAATGGCGAATAATTGTACGATCCGAAATTGAATATCGCGAGTTGCGGTAAAAAACATTTTACAAGTCATACACAGTGAAAGAAACATATACAAACACTGAACTAACATTATACAGCACAGAACACCAGTGGAAATAACATTTAAACCAAATAAAACAGTATTAAAACTAACCAAAAAAAGTGCTTAACCGACAAAAGTGAACCTGACTTATAAATACACCAATTTTCCAAATACAACACCGAAACTGAACCAGAGACACTACACCAACATCAGAAGGAAGATTTGCAGACACCAGGACGTAAATTCAACAGGAAAACATCTTTATTTGAACACCAAAACTGCGAGGTGACAATTTCTAACTTCAACGGCGGCCATTGCTGAGTAACCAACACTCAACTGAACACAGCCTTCTGTCTGCCTGCTGGACGGTTCACAACCTATTTACTTATTTCTATACTTTAAATCGAATATATGTACTGTTAAAATTAAGAATTTACCTTGTAATGTTATACTTTTCAATCTTTGCCCTATTTCTCTGACTTTCCCTAACATAGCTGTTCAAAGAACCTTTATATAAAAAAATTTGTAATAACAAAACGATACCCTGAGAATCGATTTACATATCGACAAGAGTCAAAATACCTAATTGTTAATAAAATTATTAATACATTTCATATTTAAACAGTTTTTCATTTCTAAATATAGCCATTTAACAACATCTTAATTTAAACAGAAATTACTACAAGAATTTCACCACCAGAAGGAAGATAACCTCCAAACCGAAAATAAACAAGGATCGATTGCTATTGGAGACAATCCTATAAGTGGCTGGAGTTTTTTAACAAATACCCAAAAGCCTATAAAACATTCAAATTAAGTGATAAACGTTTCGGAACATCACGAAACTTAATTAATTAATTGTTCTTAATTAATTAATAAAAAAAAATTTTTTAATTAAAAATTTTTTTTTTTAATAAACAGTTTCTATTTCTACATTAACACATATTTATATATATTTTAGTAACACACATATACAACGTTTAGTTACATTGTTCCCATTTCGGTTGAAGTTTCTGGGTGTATTATTGCCCTGTTGGTTCCCTTGATAATTATTAGGGTTGTTTTGTGGTGGCTTGTTATCACCCTGTTGGTTTGGTGATGATGGTCCTTCGTTTACTCTACTACTTCTGAAGCTCGAGACTCTATTTTTCCTGTATTGCCACTCGTCCTCATGGCTCTCTAACAAGCTAGCCATGTCTTGAATGGTCTTTACCTGACTGTACATCCGGGCTTTCTGTATGGCGTCGTCGTAATGGTAAGACAATTGTATCACAAGACACTCTTCCGGGATGCATGGTTCCAAATTTCTTGCCATGCAGATCTTTCCCAGGAAGTAGGATGTGGGAGATTGTCCATTTTGACTCTCATACCTCCCATTGCTTAGGTTGTTGCGGACCATGTTCTGGGTCGATTCAGACCAGTATTTCGCCTTGAATTGGGTCTTAAATTCTTGAACGCTCTGGATGTCTGGTCTTGTGGTGGTCCACCAGTTGTTGTATGTTTCTTTGAACATTTCGTCCAGCATTCCTCTCACCGTTGTCCATTGGGTCTCTCGATTTTTTATTATCAACTCTTCCACCCTCTTCAGGAATTCAATAGGGTTCCTTTTATAATTACGGAAGTTGATCGTATCCCTATTGTCGGTGTTAATTATATGGTTAGTGTTACATGGCCGGTCACGCCAGGCGTCCACTTCTTCCCGTAATGATTCTTCTAGTCTGTGCATCTCGTCAATCCTTTGTTTGTTTTTTCTACCTTGTTGTCTATTTTATTTAAATTGCTGTACACTCCTTCCATTCTTTCTCCCAGGTCTGTTCGTACAGCTGCTATCTCCTTTTGGTTCTCTTCCCGGACTTGATGTATGTCCTGGTTCACCTGTTCACATCTTGTGGCTGTTTCTTCGTGATATTCCTCGATTCTCCTTTTATTTTCTCCTTTGAGGTTGTTTATTTTATTGAGTACTTCCTCACGGACTTCTGAAACCGTTTCGTTGGTCTTCTCCAGTCTCTCCAACGTCTCCTCTAATTTCTCATTCGTTTCGGTGATTTGTTGTATGGTTTCTTCTCGGTACTCCCTTAATTGTTGTATCACCTGCTGCTTCATCTCTTCCTTAGTTTTTTCATTGATTTCCTTCAGCTGTTGTTGGAGGGTTTCGTTATTTTTGTTATTTGTTTGTCTCAATTCTTCTTTCTGCTTCTGAAAATTGTCGTTCGTTTCTTCTTTCATGCTGTCGAATTTCTCCTCCTGTTTCTTACAATTTTCATTAGTTTCTTCCTTCTGTTTCTTAAAATTTTCATTAATCAACTCCCATAATTGTTGTAAATCCATGCCTCCTCTGGCTTCCTCCCTGTCACCCGCCTGTGGTTCCCTTTCTTTGTCTTTGGTTGGTTCCATTGTGGTTATTGTTGTCTCCACTTCTTCGATCGATGTTCCTTCCTCTTCTTCCCCTCTATTTTCTTCCATCTCTTTGTCCTTCGCCAACTTTTTTGATAATCCTCTTGTATGCATCTTGATATCCTTTCGCAATCGCCGTTAGAATTTCGTATCTTCCTTTCTTCTAGCCCCACGGTGGGCGCCAATTTATAACCTAGTGCTTTGGGTGTATCTCCCGTGTTATTTTGCCACATGTTGGATGCGTCAATTTTATAATCGCCCTTGCGTGTCGTCATTATTATCTCTGTAAAATGTAGAAGTGTTAGAGTGTAACTTGTGTATGTGTGTCTTACCAATTCGTCCTCGCTCGGTAACGTAACTTACGATGCTTGAATCCGTCGCGAACGTATGGATAACCAGGTATCATAGTCCTGACCAGAGGTTCACTAGGAGTGTATGATTCCCGGGTGGCGCCAAATTGTTTATTTAAAACAATTAAAAATGTATTATTATCAGCGGTTCCGCTCAGGCGGTGTGGAGAATTCAATTTGTCCCGCCGCTTATCGATTTGTATGATCAAGCCAGCAGTTCGCTGTATTCGCTGCTTGAGCGCTACTGTCGGATTTTTTATTATGGATACTCGAGTTTAAGCGTTAATTACAAGTGAACCTGTAGGTCTACTTAAAAACTAGTTACATCAAATTTTTGCGCGTTTAATTTTGCGTTGATTTATGTCAGAAACATATTTTTTGAAGGTTGATTTAAATTTTTTTTCGCGGTTAGAGTAAAAAAGTCCATGTTTTTTTGAGTTTTTCAAGAAACCGCTCCCTTTGAAATTATATAAATTAAAAACCCTTGGTCCGATCATAACTAAATTTTTATACAGTATGGGCACAAGTGTTTTCAATACATTACTTAAGTTACAAAACTGTTTGGTGATCGAAAAAAAAGTTGTTATCAGTTTTGTGAAACAACTTTTTCTCAGTAGAGGATAGTCGTACAAAGGCAGACTTAGTCTTGTTTTGAAGCTCTTGATCCTGGTTATCAGAATCCACAACTGCTGCAATCATACATTGAGATGCCGATATTATACAGAGTGATATTCATGCAAGGGTGTGTGTGCGCTGGACCGTGTGTAAGCGGGCCTTCCGGCTGCGAAAGCGAGTGCCGTGTTGCCAAGTTCAATCACCTACGAGTAGGCAGCTTATTGCAGGGGTTTTGTTTGTTGTTTTTCTATGATGACCAGTTTATTATACAAAAATGAAATAATTTTATGTGCTAGCAAATATTTATTTAGCACGACTATGTTCTAGTCAGTGTGTTTGGAATAACTTGACTGTGCGGTTTAAGCTTGAGTCCAATCACAAAGAAAATCATTAGTGAATCATTAGTGTTTACTGGTTTCTTTAAGCAACACAGATACACCCGAAATGTTTTTTGTAAACTACAAGAGGTAGTAGATGTGCGTTGTTTAACTTTTAAAACAGGGAACCCGTTACTGTTAATTTTTGTTCATTGTTCATATCCGATAAAATTTTTTAAATCATACAGAAAAATAAGACTTTATTGTCGGTTGAATATTCGCATTTGAAAAAATTGTCTAAACGATTCCATTTACGGTAGAAAAGAAATCGTTTCTATATGACCGCATGACTCAAAGAAAGCCACGCTATAGTACCTAAACGTCGTGTCCGTCAGTGAACGTCATGTTGTATTTCTTTTTCTCAGGAGACGATTTTCTTTCTACTACTGTAATGGTTTTTAATTCCATTACTCCGTCGAGTCACGGCCTTGCTTTATTCCCTTTATTTTCTTTTCATTTCCTTTTATTTATGCTGTTTGTTGCCGCCACTACGTTATCGATTTTCAGTTGAATTTTGAAAATATTTGAAATTATATGGACGTATTTATAGCTATTTCATAAATTCTTTAGTTATTCTTTTTTCTTCGTTTAGTTGTTACAGTTAGTCTTTGCTGGAAGTATTAATCATGAAACAGTACAGAACGAAAAAAGCGTTAAGTTTATCGTCAGAAAAATATGAGGCCCTAGCTGTATGTACCAGACCTTAAAGACTGCATAAAACAAGGATAAAGACTGGTTTTCTCAAAGCAGTATTATGGCTAAAACAAAAGGGAGAGAGAAAATTTTTTAAACTATTGTAATATCAATGACTTTATGCATACGCTATTTGGCAAGTCTTTGAATAGTGAAAAAAAAAACAAGTTAGGTCGTTTTCGAAAACAGAGCAGTCTTGTTGAGCATTCTGGAACTCAGAGACCGTAATCTTCCGTAACCGGTTCATCCGAAATTCTAAATTAAGTATACGGCTTCTTCCGTTTCTGTTAGTGAAGTAATCAAACCAACTACTTTAATAGTCTCATATGCCATAATTTTTAATTAGTGTCTATGATCCTCTAAAGTCCTACTGACGATCTCCCCTCTTCACGTATGTTTGTCTGCAGATTCGATAAATACTCGTAACGGTAAATCCAGAGATTCGTCTCAATATCTCTGCATGTACAACATGTGTTATGTACTCCACATCTCACGAATGAGACATCTTAGGCCTCTATTACACTAGGCAACATGTGGCGGGCAACTAGTTGTCCGACCTCGGACAACTAGTTGACGAGGGCTAAAATGCTCTCGGCCACATGTTGATGATTAGTCGAGAAAATGGCGTCAAGGAATAGCTTCTGCTACTCGCTTTGTTATTAAAGAAAAGAAGACGCAGAGCTCGGAGAAGACGTATGTACATACACCCTATGATATCAACAAGGATGGATAAAGGATTGTACTACACACTGTTCGATGATCTGTGCGCGGACGAAAATGAGTTTTTTAACTATTTTCGTATGTCAAAACAATCATTTGATGAATTGTTGGACTTGGTCAAAGCAGACATAACTGGCACTGATACCAAAATGAAGAGAAGCATACCACCAGAAGAAAAGTTAGTCGTAACCCTGAGGTAAGTGATCTGTACAATTAATTAATCAAATTAAATACAATTAAATTTTATTGTAACGTTTTCCACTTTATACAAAAAAATTAACAAACTACATTTTAAGATATTAAAAAGTCTTGGATGAAAAAAACAAACATTAAAATAATCTGTAAACAGTTGAATTCTTACAAAAATACAATGTTACATAACTAATTATTTTAAAAGTAAACAGAAAGAAAATTAAAATAGTAAAAAATCACTTATTTGGGTGCTGCTACTGTCGGACTCTGCAGGCGAAGCCACTGGTGATTGTCCGTTGGAGCTGCTTGCTACGGATAGGCAAGATTGATTTTGACTTTGGTATTCCAATAGTTGCTGTGAATTTCTGGTTGAACTTTGGATTGCCTTTGGTGTTGATGTATGTTGCAGGGGGTTTGGATTTCGGCATTGTTTTATTTGATTGGAAAATCCTGTAGGA
Organism: Magicicada septendecula; assembly: GCA_034769895.1. Lineage (NCBI taxonomy): Eukaryota > Metazoa > Arthropoda > Insecta > Hemiptera > Cicadidae > Magicicada > Magicicada septendecula. Next base: position 408,733,196 of record CM068367.1, read on the forward strand.
TTTAGGTATGATGGTGATGGTGATGGATGTTGCTGATGGTTTGGACTTTGGTAATGTTGAGCTTGATAGGAATATCCTGCGGAATTTGGAAATGATTGTGGTTGTAACGAATACTGTTGATATCCAAACTGGCCTGTATTTGGCATTGGTGCCCATTGTTGAGTGATGGGGGTTTGAGCAGCAGCAATGGCTGCAATAATGTCACTTCTAAGCTTTAACCTCCTTTCTGGAGGGACTTTATTTATTTCTGAGACAAGTGACAGTAAAAACAACTTATCCTCATGTTTTTCATCATGTGTTTCTTCTTCAGTAACAATTTTTTTCTTCAAAATTTCAATAAGGTTATCTTCGTCCTTTCTTAATTTCTTGTTGCTTTTACTTTTAGATTTTGAAATACCTTCAACCTCTAGCGAGCCAGTCGCGTCAGTATTATCATTGTTTCCCTCGACACTGTTTTCTCTGTCATTGTCGTGATCCAATGAACTAGCAGTTTTCTTACATAACGTTTCTAAAAAACTCAACTGCTCAAAATAGACATACTGCTTATGGGCCTTCGCCCCTGATCCACTTTTTACTTCCTTCTTTTTCTGAATTTCTCTCGCATAGCAAGTACGAATGGACTTCCACCTTTTCTGAATGATTGTCACTGAAAATAAACCAAAATGTATAGGCAACAAAAAATTACTAAAATGCAGTAGGGTTTTTTTGTTTTAACCTTAGAAATAATAATTATAATTAATTTAAGAATTTTACCTTATATAATCCACTAGGCGATCTCAGTTTCTCAAATACGACATGTTTCAGGGACTAAATCCCCATCCTCAGGTACAGTAAAATGCTATTCCCCTAATACATAGGGGTCGTCGAAAAGATTAAAACGTTTATACACATAAACACCACACGCACAAAACTCACTATGAATAAATTAACATATATACATAAACATATGAAAACGTTATAAGTGACTCGGTGCAACAAATTAATCAGTTTATGTATATATGTTAATTTATTCATAGTGAGTTTTGTGCGTGTGGTGTTTATGTGTATAAACGTTTTAATCTTTTCGACGACCCCTATGTATTAGGGGAATAGCATTTTACTGTACCTGAGGATGGGGATTTAGTCCCTGAAACATGTCGTATTTGAAAAACTGAGATCGCCTAGTGGATTATATAAGGTAAAATTCTTAAATTAATCATAATAGCGATCTGGAGACTGCATAAAATGTATCTCGAAGCCAATAATTATAAATTTTCATAAACCAAACTTCATAGGTGTTGTGTTGTACAGGGTGGGTGGTAGTCAGTGTTAAACAATTTTTTTCTTGTAATAGTACATACAAGAAGTATGTACATTTCCTATTGTAGTAGGAAACCACTTAGAAAATATTTATCTCAAACGGCCTTGTAGTAATTAATTTTTTAGTATTTTTACAAAAATTCTTGACTTTCAGACAGAAACTTCTAATTTCCGCTCAGTCATTGAATACTTGCATTTTTTTCTTAAAGCTTATAAAATTGTTATTATAAGATGACCATTCCTTTTATGAAAAAGTAATTAAAATGTACTACTTATTGAATTTCAAATTTCTAGAACAATTCAAAAAAACATGAAAGTAAGTCAAGGATGTTTTTACACAATTCACTACTTTTTGGCAGTTTGAGATAATTGTCTTAGTGGTTTTCTACTCCATTAAGTGTATACTATAATAGAAACATTTTCTAACACTAACTACCACCCACCCTTTATACATTGGTGCGTATGTTTTTATGAGTAGTTAATGTAGTTAAAATTGTTTTGTATTAATGCTCTCTGTTTTTACAGGTATCTGGCAACTGGAACATCAATGATCGACCTCCAATATCAATATAGAATAAGTCAGCCTGCAATATCCATGATCGTAAGACAAGTTTGTAAAGCTATTTGGAAGTGTGTCATGCCAAAATGCTTTCCACAATTTACAGAAAAATTTTGGCTTGAAACTGCAGCTGAATTTTACGAGAAGACAAACTTTCCACATTGTATTGGAGCGATTGACGGGAAACACATCAGATGTATCAAACCTCAACATAGTGGTTCCTTATACTATAACTACAAGAACTACTTCTCTGTACTTCTTATGGCTATGTGCGATGCGTCGTACAAATTCATCTTTATTGATGTGGGTGCGTATGGTAAATCATCAGATTCAACCGTATTCAAAGAGAGTGTGTTTTTCAATAGACTTCAAAATGGTTCATTAAACATTCCTCCTCCTCAGAACTCCTTCACAGGTCTTGATGAACCCATGCCTTTTGCAATTGTTGCAGACGAGGGATTTGGCCTATCAACGAATATTCTAAGACCGTATGCAGGTAAATGTCTCACTGTCAAGAAACGTGTATTCAATTACAGGCTTTGTCGTGCACGTAGGAACATTGAATGTACCTTTGGAATACTCGCAAACAAATGGCGAATATTCCACAGGCCAATGAATGTTGACATATCATTATGTGAAGACATTATTAAAGTATGCTGTGTGCTACACAATTTCGTAAGACAAAGGGATGGCTATCGCATTGAGGACACGTTAACGGTGGAAGGACTGTTCGATATGGATCCCATTATTGAGAAACCACCAAAAAAGGCTAGTAAACTGAGGGATATGTTTGCTGACTACTTCCTCAGTGAAGAAGGTGCCGTTCCGTGGCAAATGGATCGTATGTAGGCAAGGATATATACGATGGATCGTCTTCTGTAGAGGTTCATGAACACATTTGTAGAGGTGTTAATACAGTACGTATAAGTTAAGTTGAATTTAAGTAAGTTCCTTACCAATGTAACCAATGTTTTAAAAATAACTGAAAATATATTACTACTCACAATTTATTTGTTAAGAAATTGCGACTTTTTACTTATTAGGAAAAATACTAAACGTTTTATATTTTTCAAATTTTTTGTTATCTTTGTATAAAAAATAGACAAAATAAAGCAGATTTTTTGCATTTTAAAAACTATATATTTTTTTTTAAATACTTTTCCTTGGTTAGTACACTACTTCTGTAATGTAAAGAAAAAGTAATTTTTCACATTGGAAATAGAGGTGTTTTATATATAAACTGTCGTCCCAGACACAGTTAAGGTGGTGTCTGGGGCGAAGTGCGCATGCGCGGAAGCGAGAGTGGCGCGCCACATGTTGCCCAGTGTAATAGCTCCCATCTGAAACAATGCCCCACGTCCAGCGTCAGCAACTTCCGAGTGGTCGGGAAGTTGCCGATCTCGTCCACCGTCATCCACTAGTTGTCGACCCATATCAACTAGTGGCTTAGTATAATAGGCTCCCATATAAACAATGTTACTAGACGACCCCGGCAACAAGTTGCCCGCCACATGTTGCCTAGTGTAATAGAGGGCTTAATGATGGATCCGAGCAGTTAAGAAAGAAAGTATTTACTGGTCGTAATAAGACTCGCTTGTTTCCCAACGCCTTTGTAAAATATAGTGCTCGGATAAAAACTAATGTTTTTCTTTGTGATTTGACTCAAGCTTAAACCGCACAGTCAAGTTATTCCAAACACACTGACTAGAACATAGTCGTGCTAAATAAATATTTGCTAGCACATAAAATTATTTCATTTTTGTATAATAAACTGGTCATCATAGAAAAACAACAAACAAAACCCCTGCAATAAACTGCCTACTCGTAGGTGATTGAACTTGGCAACACGGCACCCGCTTTCGCAGCCGGAAGGCCCGCTTACACACGGTCCAGCGCACACACACCCTTGCATGAATATCACTCTGTATAAAATCGGCATCTCAATGTATGATTGCAGCAGTTGTGGATTTTGATAACCAGGATCAAGAGCTTCAAAACAAGACCAAGTCTGCCTTTGTACGACTATCCTGTACCGAGAAAAAGTTGTTTCACAAAACTGATAACAACTTTTTTTTGGATCATAAAACAATTTTGCAATAATTTAAGTAGTGCATTGAAAACACTTGTGCCCATGCTGTATAAAAATTTAGTTATGATCGGCCCAAGGGTTTTTAATTTATATAATTTCAAAGAGAGCGGTTTCTTGAAAAACACAAAAAAACATGGACTTTTTTACTCTAACCGCGAACAAAAATTTAAATCAACCTTCAAAAATATGCTTCTTACACAGATCAACGTAAAATTAAACGCGCAAAAATTTGATGTAACTAGTTTTTAAGTAGACCTACAGGTTCACTTGTAATTAACGCTTAAACTCGAGTATCCATAATAAAAAATCCGACAATAGTCATCACTTCATAGACGTCCGCTGTAATTTATAATATTAAGAATACACCTCCCTACTGAAAATAAAACACATTTGATATACACAGTATTGATTTATTAACGATTGGTTATTACTGTTTTCATTGACACAAGCTATATTTGATTTCTTATATAATTTTGCACCGGTCATTTATTTATGAAAGCTCTCTCTGGGTTTAATAAATCGATTTTGAACGTAACAAATATACAGTAGCCTATGGCGTTCTACCAAAGTAGTCAACCAATAATTTCGTTCTATCGTTTGGATATTTTTGATCACGATGAAAGGCTTAGATGCAATTACAATAATAAAAATACACAACCTTACAATGTTTCTACTTAAATCTTATAACGTGTAGTTATAAGTGGTTTGTTGGAGTGTATTAAAAGTGTTTTAAAGGTTCGTAAACTAATACTAGGTTAACTTTATAATTTGACAAATTTTTCGTGTCTTAATATTTTTATTTAATCTTTGAAAGAGAATAAAATTGGTCCAGTGATATTTCAGAATATAGTGAGAAATATTCAAAGTGCGTTATTTCGGAAGTTTAGATAATTTATAGGATACTTAACAGCTTCATAGCATGTGATTAATTTGTTGGTCTGGAACAAAGGACTGTAGCTGCAATAGAATTCAGTTTTCAATTATTCGGGCTTCTGGCATCTTTTTCAAAGTACTTGGATTAATTTATTCACTTCATCTTGAATTAAAAAGTCTTCTCCATCAGTTAATTGAGTTCAATTTTGACAATTTGTTTAACTTTTAAAACATTTTAAATAAGTAAATTGGTTGTTCAAAATTTTGGCTTCTGTTTTTCATGAGCGTCACTTTTTTAGTAACGATATTCAACGGTAATTTTCGCTACCAGTCCCGTTTCTATGGTTACCAAAGAATTCTGATTGGACTAGCTTGATATAAATCCATTGTTATCAAAATTTGAATTCTTTTCAAATCTTCATATATCTTCTGACTTTCTTCCTTCCATTATCTTCCTTCTGTTGTATTAATTATTAGCACTGTTATTTGTATTTTCTTACAAAGATTATTTTGGTATCCCACAATATTGGGTTATTTCATGTTTTCTAAGTTTACAATTAATTTAATATTTACTAATTACATTTCTCTGTTTATATAACTCCTTATTTTAATATTTTGTTTTTAATAAAATTTACCATTTATCCTTGGTTAATTAGTCACCTTGGATTTGTTAATTACTTGGCTATTTTCATACAATTAGTATTTGTTGGTGTTTGACCGTTAGGCCTGTCTCAAGTCTAAGTAGCCATTACTGATTTTTGATTATTTCATATACATTATATCTCATTTTGTCCTAGATCTTTATTTTGTTCTTATAATTATGTTTATTATCTATGGATGTGTTTTGGTTCAGTCTTTGTGTGTTACTACTGTTTTATTCATTATTTATTACTAATTATTTACTAACTGGTTTTCTCTTTTCTAACTCAGACATTGCTTTTTTTCTTATTTATTTACTCTGCCACTGTCAACAATATGGCTATTAATTACTATTTTTTCATCATATAACATATAACATTTAGATCTATGTTTGGGATAATTACCCAATCCATATCCTATTCATCAGTTTGTTTAGACAATTATTTAACACTTATTATCTACTATTGGTGTACAATTCATTACCTTTGATTTATTGTTCAGGTGATAAACAACCTCACCTCTATTGAACTTGTTTTATTAATCTTCCCTTATAACATGGGTGTTTACTTATGGTTTTAAACTACTTATTTTATAAAAACTCTTTGCTTTCTTTTCCATGTTAACACTATCTTATTACTTTGTCATGTGGTTCTCACCTTTAAATTCTACAATACACTTTTAAGCTCTACAATAATATTCTTTTATAATCACTACAGTTAATATCACTCTTCCGTGTTCATTATTACTGAATCAATGGTTTATTTTAAATATTATTCTTAACGACTTTCTTAAATGTTATTTATTGTTCACTATCAAACCTTAAGTGTTTGTTACTTTTACTAAGTGTTTATCTTAGCCTTCCCTATTTTCCCTATTACTATCATTAACAATATTTTTATTTATTCATCACTTGCACTTTTAAATTATTTTGTGTTTATTATAATTTACTTAGTGTTTCTTTTTCTATCATTTCACTTTAGGGTAATTTCACTTTCACTATGTTAACTTCCGTTTACTTCTCACTATTTCAATATCTTTCTCTTTCTCTACACATATTATATATACTTATTAATGTCATGTCTTTCTCTATTAACAACTTACATGTACTTCTAATTCTTTGGCTAGTGTATTTTTAGCTATCGTTTTTTATTAATGACTAATTACAATTGTCACTCAATCAATACTAACATTCATTATTTATTTTGGTTCTTTACCGGTTTCATTTTCTTTATTATATTTGATTACATTATTTCTCCCTTCTCTATTCTCCATGCCTTGTCTGTGTTTTCTTGACGTGTTTCATTTTATTTTCTTCATCATTGGTTTGTTCCCTCTTTGTTCTCATTTTTCTTCTTCTTCACTTCTCATCTTGTTTACTTTCATACTGGTTCTTAGCTGGCCAATCTCTGGGGTTGGGTCAATGTCGTTTGTCTGTCAGTCTAGTCTGTGAGTTTCTTTAATAATCACTTTTAGTTTACAATTTTTCCTCCTTCTTTCTTAATTACATTTACTATTGTTATTCTCTTTATTATTTATTTATTAAAATATATTATTTTTTAGCATTTTTTATACATACTTATAGTCATCAAATATGATCTGATTTTGGCGATGTTATTTTATATATATAAAAACAACACAAATAAGCCACCCCAATACCAGGGATGAAAAAGATGATACTAAATATAAATATACTTCAGATAACATAAAATATTAAATATAAATAAAATGTGAAGACAATGAAACGACAACCGACGACTTGACCTAACCCAAGTGATTGACCAAACAAACAGGAAAACAAAGAAGAAGGGAAAAACCGAAACCAAATAAGAATAAAGCCAATTGAAGGAAGTGAACGAATGAATACTACCAAATGAAATAAAACCCAAACGAGAAAGGGAGAACCAAATTAAAATGAAGCCAATTGAAAAGGAAGGAGAAGAAGAAGAAAAAGGAAAATGAAACTAATTCAGTGTAAAGGAAATAAGGTGAAGCCAAGGGATAAGAAACAAACCAATAATATGAAATATGTAAGGGAGAAATGGTACACTCAAGTACAGTATAATATTGGGAATAAAGCCAATGATTATCCAATACCAGAAATAAATATTATTATCAATTAAATAATGAATGTAACTGTTTTAACCAAAACCCCGTAAAGTAATATAATAAAAAGAAAAGTACACTAACCCAAGAATTAGAGTTAGATGTAATAAAACTCTATAGAAATATAACCTTAGTAATACTATGTATAATGTTTGTAAAGAAAGAAATAGTGAGAAAGTGACAAAGAGAAATAATTATAGGGATTACCCACTAAGAAACACTTAATGTAAACAGTTAAAGAGTGCGAGTGTGAAAGTGTAAATCCCCAAAATAATGAGAAACCATATTTATGGTAATAAAATGCTTAATAATCAATAATAAACAATAATTGATTAATGGTGAAACCAATAATAATTAAGAATAAGGTTTTAATGATAGAATTAGATGTAAGCACTTCATAAAGTTGAATAAACACTGAAGAGTGATGAGGAAACACTATGTGATTAAAAGTGAACCAAATTAGTAATTAAAAATACATGGTTTATGATAATATTAAATGTAAACAATTAGTAATATGAAATGAACACTGGAAAGTGATGATGATGTTGTTAATTAAGAAAGGATTTTTAAGAGAATTAAGTTTAATTGTAAACGATTATAATTAAAGGGGAGAATCCCATGAAAAGATAAACAGCTAGTGTTAACATGGATTGAAAGTAGAGTTTAATTAGGGAATAAGAAGTTAATAAGGTAATAAATAAACACCCCAGATTGTAAGGGAAAACCAATTAAGTAAATTCAGAAGGTGTGATGTTAATTAACACCCAAAAAATAGTAATTAATGAAATGAGTTGTAAACAAACTTTACTTAATAATTGTTAAATAATTGTGTAATTATAATTATGAATAGGATATGACTGAAGAAATTGCACAGAGCATATGCCTAGATGTTATGTTTTAATTGATGAAGAATAGGGAGTGGTAGCCATATTGTTAACAAAGGCAAAATAGATAATTAAGAAGTTAAGACAATACAAATCTAATTACACTAGAAAATCAGTTAATGTAGAAAATAACAGAACCATACAAGTGGGATAATAAACAAAACAAAACACATTAGAATAAAAATGAGACATCATTTGTATAAATTCAGTAAATATAGTCAATGGCTACTAGTGCCTCTGAAATGCCTAACTGTCAAAACAAATAATTACAAATTGTATACAATCCACAAGGAAATTAACAAATCTAAGGCAAGTAACTAGCCAAGAATAATGTGTAAATCATTTTAAAAGAAAAATGTTACAATAAGAACTTAAATTAAAAGAAATATGTAATTAACAAATGTTGACATAATTGTACAAAAGTTAATATCTAATAGAACATGACCTTATGAGGTATTAATTTAATCTTTGAAAGGAAAGACAAACAGTAGTGATAATATTTAATACTGAGGAAGGAAGACAGAAGAATAAAATCAATCAGAAAATATACAGTAATTTTGAATAAAAATTCAAATATGATAACAATGGTAATAAACCATGCCTTAGCCAATCAAAGGGTTTAGGTTACCATAGAAACGGACTGTTGGTTACTAATTTTCCGTTAATTTTGAGTACTTGTATAATGACGCTTCTGTAGCAGGGACGCAAGATTTTGTATGACTTGAATTTTACTTCAAAATGTTAAAAAACTAGTCAAAAGTCAAAAACATATACAAGTGAGAAGGAGATGAAGAGTAATAACATTTAACTGATGTCCAGGAACAATTTAAACGAAAATTAAAAGCAGAAATTCCCAAGACTAATATGAAAAGGACGCCAGCAGCCTAAGTCACTCAAAATTGATGAATTTTCCATTTCAAATGAACAACGATCTATCACAAACCTTCTGAATTGATAAGTATCATTTAAATATCCAGTTTCCAGGAATAAAAGCACTTTAAATATTTCTCGAATCTATACAAACTCTCACTATGAATTGAAAATAATTTCTTTCAAGGATTAAATAAAATAAACTTACATAGAAAAACTTGTTAACTAAAAAATAACCTCGCACAAGATTGCGAACTTTTGAAACACCTATTACTACACTGCAGAACAAATTGTAGCGACACTTTATTTTATTTAAGTACGAATAATGTACGGTAGTGTATTTTTTTATTGTAATCATATTTAATGTTTTCTTTATAATCAAACGGACTCCAGATTTTGAACGAGTTTACGTATAAAATACAAACAGTAGCCATTACTACATCAAGTAACTCGTCTCAATACCGATTTCGTCAACTTGAGATAAAGCGTTTCATGTTTAATATCGGAGCAAATTTATAAAATACTAAATAATTATATTATTATCAAATTGCATAATTATCAAACAACCATTAAAGAAACAGTACCGAATGTAACCATTGTTTTATTTCATAGGAAATTGTATTATATATGTGTGTATGTTAGCGAACTTACAGATTAGACAACTAGCGCTTTCGCTATCTGTGCGATACAGTAAGCAGTACAAAGGCGGGAACCGATTTGAATGCTCCGGCCGTCATTGCTGAAAACACCTTTTTAGCACATTATCTCATAAATTTAATTGTTTTCAACAAACAATTTGGCGCCACCCGGGATTCACAAACCCCTATGAAATGACAGGTAAGGTTTCCACTAGGTTGTACTGATAATTGTGACAACGCTACGGACTTCGTTAGCGGCAGCCATTGATGTAACGACAAAATGTGAGACGAACACACCACACTAATACATAAAATACCATATACATGTCTTTACAGAGACACACCAGTCTTTCTACAACGTTACAGATTGACGCATCCAACGTGTGGCATTATAACACGGGAGATACACTCATTTACTTCGTTACAGATTGGCTTCCATCGCGGGGCTTAAACGAAGACGAGGACGTCATTAATAATTCGTTACAAAGATATATTGTACTGTTATCTTTTCTCTTAGTTATATTTGTTTCTGTCTGCTATGGTAATTGCCCCTTTATTTTGGCGATCAGTACGCATTGTCTATATATTTTAGTATTTTTTTTTTTAATATTTGAAATGTTGTTTATGTTAAAGTTTATGAAAACTCTATCTCAGGATAGACAACTAATCTTTCTATTTATATTATTTAATCTTGGAAATAATTAATTACTTTCTGTAATCAGTACCAAATAACGTTAGTTCATAAATTTTGAAGAAATAACAATGGAATAATATATACCGTGTAAATGCGAATAGTTTGAATATTAGCTCTTCAAGACTGCAATGGGTTCAATTCTCTCTGATGTTTATCATCTTAAATATAATTTTAGGCTTCTTTACTTGCTCCTTCTCTTTGATCTTTATCAAATTAAATGTAGAATTAGACTTTCTTCTTTGAGTATTAAAATTAGACTCCTTTAAATATAGATGTTTATCATATTGAATATAAAATTATATTCCTATACAGGTTCCCTCTTTTTGATCTGTGTTCTATAAAATATATATTTAGACTTCTTTTAAATATTGATGTTTATTATATTAAATACAAAATTATACTTCTTTAAATATTACAGGTTCTCTCTCTTTTATGTGATTAAATATAAAATTAGACTTTTTGACGTGTATCTTCTTAAATATAAAATTAGAGACTTTTTTACAGGATCTTTCTCTTTGATGTGTATTCTATTAAATATAAAATTAGACTAAACAAATTTTCTTTCATTCCAACACAATTCAATTATAACAATTTACATTTGCCATATTGATACCTCACTAAATTTGTCACATATTTTCATCATATTACTCTTAAAAACATGTATAATTTTACTAATTATTATTAAATACATTTATCTGATTTTTACATTTTTCATTCTAATTTGTATCTATTATATTATAATCTTATTACCCTTTAGTTTTATTTTAATGTTTATTTTAATTTTATTATAATAATTGTCAGCATATATTTTCTTCATGCTGTTCTATATCATACAGTTCCAATACTTGAGTTTCTCCCTCTATGTTTGTCATGAATAATTAATCAGTTTTTGTGTATAATTCTACCATATGTTCAAAATATTATTAAATTTATACCTTTAATTTTTCTGAAATTATTATTTTATTCTTATGTACTGTGCCGTGCTTACACAGCGCTTCTTAAAAAACCCAAATTATATTTCTATAAGGGATGGGCGAATTGAGGCGTTACAGTAATTCAGTACAGTGCACTGTGTACTGTACGTCATTTTGGCACGGCCACGCACTCTGTGGTCAGAGCGGTGATTTGAGTTTTTGACGCCCGTTGTGAGTCAGTCCGTATCCGGCAGCAGCTGCGTGCAGCAACAGCGACTTCCTGGCGAGCAAGTGTCTTATTTTTTATAAATTACTATCTGCCATGCATACATAAGCTCTAAGTGATCTCCCGGTAAGTCTGTTGAATATATTTTGTTCATTTTAGTATAAAGGATTTATATTTAACCTAAAATTAGAGTGGATGCGTGTTGATGATGTTTAAGGTTACCATGTGGTGGTCAGGTTCAATGCGGAATGTCTAAGTTGTTTCCAATATTAATACAGACTAAAATATTGTATTTTATAAGCTACATATAATCATTTCAATTGTACAAAAGGGGCGTAAAGAAAGTTATTCTGTTATTTTATGGCGAACTTTACAAAACTGTCTGTGAGCACGTGCTGCTGTATGGCGCATGCCTGTTGAGTTTGTTAAAGTGGGCATACCCTCGTTATTTTGTGATTTACTATATGGTACATTTATGCTTTGTTAGGAAGATAAGTCTATAATTATGTAGCGTTGAGGCCTTGAGTGTGTCATAGTGTTGTAAATGAGAAACTAGTTGTGAAAATGTTAGAACGAGTTATGGTGAACGGTTGGAGTTTGGTATGCTGTGGCATGCTTTTATTATGAATTGAAGGCCAGTGAATTAATTGTTATTACGCATGTATAGGGTTCCTGACCCAGTTGGAAGCTTGATCCTCTCCGTTTGGGGGCCATCCATCTGCCACCATGCCTTAAAGAAAAATAAAACTGAGCTCTCTTGATTTTGGCCGCCAGGGAGAAACTGCCGTTCAGCATGTTGCAGTAGCCCCGAGACATCTTCTGGACGAAAGCAGGTGACATTTAAGCCTTTAAAACACACTAGGCCGTTGCAGTAGACTCCATGTGCTGTGCCATTCACCAGTAAAAAACAAATTCACTCAAATTCAGTTATCAATTGTGCTCACGTCCATCGGGACATAAGTTGGTTACGAACTTTATCAGTTTAACTCTCATTATGTAATTACGCCTCAAAAGAATTGTGAACCCGGGGCAGGCAATGTGTCTGGCCATCATTAATTTTATTCTTTTACGGTATAGGTTGCAGTGGTGATACTAGGGGGGGGGGAGTCAGAATTTTAGTAGATTTATGTGGGTACAGTTTATACATGCTGGGGCTTAACCGGCTGGTTGGGTCCCTATAACATGGAGGTATTTTTGATATATCTTTATATATATATTTCGTGTGTGCGTGTGTATGTCACTGAACTCCTCCTAGATGGCTGGACCGATTTTGATGAAATTTTGTGTGTGTGTTTGAGTGGGTCCCTGGATGGTTTAGATTCACAATTGGACCCGGTAGGTGGCGCTGCGATCGGGTTCCAGGAAATCTTTATATATATATTTCGTGTGTGCGTGTGTATGTCACTGAACTCCTGCTAGACGGCTGGACCGATTTTGATGAAATTTTGTGTGTGTGTTTGAGTGGGTCCCTGGATGGTTTAGATTCACAATTGGACCCGGTAGGTGGCGCTGCGATCGGGTTCCAGGAAATTATATATAAAAATGAATGTTTCTTTGTTTGTCCCGTATGCGTTCCTATACCATTCATCGGATTGCAATGAAACTTCGGTGAGTTGTTGTGCGCACGCCCGCGAAGGTTTCTGAATTAGTGGTGTTTTTTCGATGGGGTCCTTTGGGGGGTTCTTTGGGGTCTTCCACATCTCCTCCTAAACCACTGTACCGATTTCAACCAAACTTGGCACAAATATTTTACGCAAAGGGAGAACCAACATAGGATAGGTGTTTTTTCGATGGGGTCCTTTTGGGGGTTCTTTGGGGTCTTCCACATCTTCTCCTAAACCACTGTACCGATTTTAACCAAACTTGGCACAAATATTTTACGCAAAGGGAGAACCAACATAGGATAGGTGTTTTTTCAATGGGGTCCTTTTGGGGGTTCTTTGGGGTCTTCCACATCTTCTCCTAAACCACTGTACCGATTTCAACCAAACTTGGCACAAATATTTTACGCAAAGGGAGAACCAACATAGGATAGGTGTTTTTTTTATGGGGTCCTTTTAGGGGTTCTTTGGGGTCTTCCACATCTTCTCCTAAACCACTGGACCGATTTCAACCAAACTTGGCACAAATATTTTACGCAAAGGGAGAACCAACATATTGATAGGTGTTTTTTCGATGGGGTCCTTTGGGGTCTTCCACATCTTCTCCTAAACCACTGGACCGATTTCAACCAAACTTGGCACAAATATTTTACGCAACGGGAGAACCAACATAGGATAGGTGTTTTTTCGATGGGGTCCTTTGGGGTCTTCCACATCTCCTCCTAAACCACTGAACCAACATAGGACAAGTGTTTTTTTCGATACAATCCTTTGGGGGGTCCTTTGGGGTCTTGCACATCTCTTCCTAAACTATTAGACCGATTTCAACCAAACTTGGCACAAATATTTTACGCAACGGGAGAACCAACATAGGACAGGTGTTTTTTCGATACGATCCTCTGGGGGGTCCCCCAAACTATTAGGTTTGGTTACTATGGCAACCCAATAGAATAGATTCTGTTATAAATATATTATCGCATTAAACTGAAGACCACGCGAACGAAGTCGTGGGCAACAGCTATTTATTTTTAAGAAACCTACTTTAATTGAACTTTATTAATTAAACTAACATTTTCATTACGTACAACGTGAAACTCCGTAGCGAAGCACGGGTATTCCCCTAGTTTTTTATATATTATAATACAAAAAGGGGTTGGGTTTCTTTTAAGGGCTTTTAAGGGTTCCGTGGTTCTGTAACTTGAGGCCGTCACCTGTTGATGCAGTTGCCTGCAGGCACTTGACATGTCATTATGTGTTGGATCTGGTGCGGGCATATGTCTGCGCCCGGGTCGATTCAGCCCTCTGTGAATTCTTTTATACTTTTGTTATAAAGCTTAAATCATAGATTCTACAATTTATAAAATTATTCCGGCTCTTTAATAATTAAATTCATCATTGTCTTTTTTTAATGCCATAGTTAGTTCAGGATCTCTTAAGTTTTTAATATATAGTTATTATTCTAGTTTCTCACTATTCCATTTTATAATTGTAAAGTTATAATATCTGCCTCAGTTTATAGTTTATTTACTGGTAATTATGTTCCACTTGGATTTTCTTTAAAATTCTGTATTCTCATAAAAGCATAAAAGAAAGTGAAAGTCTACTATTTTATAGACCATGCAGGCACGGTAACCTTGTGAGGGTAGTTACTATCAGGGGACAAGCCCGAAATTTTTTTTAATTATAAATTTGTAACTTGAGAGTTTGTACAGGCAAATTCTAGTCCTTATAATTAGTCCAGTTTTTGAATTCGATTATACTCTTATGAGTTAATGGGTTTTTTTTTATGAGAATTCATATAAGGCTATCTGCCGGGTTGAACCTGTGATCTCTTATTTGTAATGTATATGTATATGTGTATCTATGTGCGATTATGTGTTTGCATGTCAAGGGTTTTAAAAGAGTATTATATAATTTATATGTCATGTTTATACAATTCATAGGATGATTGATGTTATGTGCTTTTCTTAAATTACATGAATATATATATATATATATATATATTGTAACGTAATGATTCTTTGGAAGGTACAGTAGAGTTATATTATATGCCCCATGTTAGTACGTCAATCTGTAACGTACTCGCTCTATAGGTGTGACTTCCGTCTTATTCAAGCCCCAATGTTGATTTCGTCAATTTGTAACGTAATCGCTTGTATCTCGTGAAAGTATCTTATTATTAATTTAAGCTTGCACAATTAAGCCCTAAAGTTGATTTCGCCAATTTGTAACGAGATCTCTTTTTATGAGTTATAGAGTTATTTTTTGAAAGTCTCGGAGCGGTCAGAGTACCTTTTTGCGATCATCACTTATGAATTATAATTATTAATGTTCAAATCAATTGAATTTGATGTTTACCAAATGAAACAGAAATCTTGTGTGTGTGATTTGGTAGAGATTAAGGAAGTTGTTTAATCTTAGATAGAAGAGAGAGTAAGAACAATTTTGTTACACCCAGAGTATACAATTTCTTATTTTTAAATATTCGCTGTTCATAAGATCAGCTGATTTTGACATCAACCTCAAAATGTTAGGTTAAACAATCACCACTGTTCGGTGATACTCCCCTGTGGAACGTCCTCTTCTTGGCTTCCTGAAAATCTACAACAACTACCCTCTACAATAAAGAATACACGTTTGATTATTTAACATAAAATATTCAGAGTATTTATTTATGTAAATCACTGATTTCCTCTTCTTCCAGTATACAAATATTATAATCGATCTTTTCAGTCAACAATACATTGGATGGATTTTGTTAGGTAAACATTTGAATTATCATAAAATATATTTTTTATGATTTTATAATTTTATCCTTGATTAGACATTAAACAACATATAATTCATTTTATTAATTTCCCCAGGGTTAAGGGTAAGTTCTTTGTGTTATGAGACGGTCAGAAATGAATAATTATATACTACGCTTTACAAGATAAAAATAATAAATTTCGAATTTTTGGTTTATTTCGTAGTATGTAGTTCCGGATTTGTCCGCAAGAGTGCAGATTATTTCTTTATTATACACATGGAATCATTTACGAAATATTGGAACTGCACAACGATTTGATATGAGGTTTTCTTGGTTAATAATTATTAATAACGTTTATATTACCTCTTTCCTCGAAGTTTTTACTTGAATGGAGCTGTTTCTAGTGTTGTAGTTCTAGTTGTTTTGTAATTTCGTTGAATGTACATAAGATACAATCTCGCAAAAATCTCGAAGTGCTGTTTAACTAGGCCAGATCTGGTAATTGGTTATTTCACTTTTTTATCGGGTAAAGCACGTTATAGTTGATATCTGAAGGAGTTTGAACATAAGGTGTATACTGTGAGTTAATTTTTATTCCATTTTGGCACTGTTTCCGAAAGTTTTGAATGGTTTTAATAAAATTTTTGTGACATTACTTTTTCTCAACTGAACGGTTTCCAATCGTTTTAACAATTTATTAATAATTAATATGTTGTTACCCGGTTACTCTTAGTAACCAATAATTTTTATATCATTTTTTATTGGTGCTTCTATTTACTTTTGAGTATATAGGCTGTTTTTAATTATTATAAATTTATTTCTTATTTATAGAAAAATAATTCTTTTTAACTTTGGTTTATTATCCAATTTGATTTATATAAGGTTTTTCCGTTTATTTTCTCATAACCTTAGATATAGGTCTTTAATATTATTATTTCCTTTAATTGAATTTATATAATATTTATTAATTTCTTATAGTATCCTTACACTGCACTATTTTTTCTGCCACTTTACTCATACAGTATTATTTTATTTTTTATTATTATTTTATATTTAACTCTTTTATTTTTAACCCTGGGTTATCTTATATTCAAACATAATTATTCTATTAAATATAAAATTAAACCTAGGTACTAAATTTTAGTTGCCTACACAATACAAATCATACAATATTTAAACAAAACACATAATTAGTTAGTAGCAATACAGTCTACTATTATAATCCATTGTTTCTACATCTACAGCATAAGTCTGTGAGATGCTCCCTTCAAAGTCACTTATATACTCACTGGGTACACTATAACTCACTTGGTACACTTTATATCAATTAAATATTGTTTATAATGTTTTGTGATATAAAGTAATTTATAGCTAGGTATATTATACCCATTTCTGACCTTTATGATGGGGTAATTAAGTTATCATTTTTGGGACTGGGTTATGTAACGTTACAATATATATATTGTAACGTAACAGAGTTGAGGTTCCCCCACGTTACATAAAAATTGAATGAAACATGGTCAAGGACCATACCCTGAATTAAGGCTGCTCAGTAGTTAATGTATCTGAGAAGTACCTCAAGTCAAAAGAGGCGATGACTAATGTTAAATATAAAAAAAAACCAGACCAATGAATAGTTGAATATAATGAAATGCTTGTTTTTATACTGTAACTTAATTAGGTTTGCAGAATATTTATGTTATATTTTGAGTAAGTGTAGAAATGAACTGATGTTGCTTAACAGTAATACCTCATCAATAATTATGTTTATATTTATATTAGATTTGTCTTTATACAATCAAGTATAGTTGCCAATGTTAGGCATTATACTAAGTTCTAAGTATTATTTAAAGTTGAATAATACTGTTGTTTCAATTAATGTTTATAAACTGGGCCAGGAGGGTGACCAGTGTTTCATGTTTAACAAGTAGTTCTGACAATTATATTATAAATTAATGAAGAGTTCCAGAACCAGCTAATTAATGTAATAAAATAGCTACCAGTAAATTAAAGTTAATGTAATTAACCATGTAACCAATAATTAATTGTACAGTAGGTCAGGTAAAAGAAAATTAAGTTAAAAAACCAAATAATGTTATAACTGTTGTAAGAAAATCTATAGGCCTAAATTCCATATTAGTGAAAGGAAATTAATACCTTTTTAAGAAACCCAGTCCAACGAAAATCTAGTAAAACAGTTACTGTTTAAGAAGGAAGGTTAGGGGAGAATTTTAGGTGATTTAATATTAATCCAAGCATGGAGTATTTTATTGGAAAAGAGTAGTAATATTCTACAATGCCGGCTCAAGGATATTTAGAAAACGTGGTTGTTAAGGCAACTGAAATGTACAGAAGTTGTTGATTTGGATTAATTCGATTGATTGTTACAAGCTATTAGGTTGAGAGGGACCGATATATTTAAAAAATATGAACAATAAATCTGGGAGAAATATGAATCAAAA
This sequence comes from Magicicada septendecula, assembly GCA_034769895.1. NCBI lineage: Eukaryota > Metazoa > Arthropoda > Insecta > Hemiptera > Cicadidae > Magicicada > Magicicada septendecula. The sequence continues at coordinate 408,751,796 of CM068367.1, forward strand.
TTGAAAACCCTTCTTGAAAAATAATTGTAATTTAATGCTGATGAGTAATAAAAATTAAATAACCTTCCAAATTGTAAATGAATATATTTAAAAAGAATTGAAAGCCTCTCACCTTATTCACCAAATAATTCCGCTGGATTTGGTATTCAACCAATTCCTTCTATAAACAGAAGATCAGTTAAAAGAATTAAAGCCTGAACTAATGGAATTATTGAAAATACCAGAAGACCTAGTGTGGCAGAGATAACCTTCACTGGCAGCAGAAGAAGCTGGGATCCTAATTTCATTTCACCGGGACCAAGAATTAGCAGGAGCATAGAAGAAGATCAGAAGTCAGAAGAATTCCTGAGAGCTTCCCATTCCTCTCCACAATCAATTTTATTAAAGGCAGAACACTTTTACTGGATGAAGACAACTTAATCTGAATCTTGACGACTGTTTACAGACGCACACAGCCAGTCGAAGTTTTCGTCGGTTTGGTAAAAAAAAACAACCTATTTAAATTCCACTATATTTAGAGTAAATAATTTTGTTTTGTAAATTGAGCAACCTTAATTATGCATTTTACCTGGCCTTACTAATGGTTCCAAGAACTTTACGAACCCTGGGATAAGAATTATTTATTATTATTTTCATGTGTATATGTTTATAGAATTTGAGTAATTGATAATCGATATATTCTGTGTGATTGATTTGATCGTATTATTATTTTTTGAGATAACGTTGACTGTGAATTAATAGAGAAAATAAATAAAGTATCTTTATTGTATGAGATAACGTTTGAAGTTATTGCAGAATAGATACTATAAGTAGTGGGGATAATAATTTACCATAAAAGGTTTATTCAAACCCGACAAACGACTAACCTATAAATACGCTAATTATAATTGACAGCGCTAATACTTACAGCTGGTGGAACGGGAAATTGCTGAACTAGCTTGTGTTTAGTACAAAATTTGAACTGAATTTTCTAACATCAAGTGACTAGGGTTGACACAAATACCCCTTACATTCAGTCAATATTCTATACATATCGCTAATATTACACAAACACTGAAAACTAAGTTAAATCTATAGATTAGTATGGTTATAAATTCAAGGAACATAATTATAATTTTGTTTGCTTAATAATCTATTTTCTGAAGGTTTCACAGGTCACAACCGAAAAATATATTAATTAATGACACATTAATTAAACCAGGTAACAACATTTTAATTGTTACGAATTGCCACCTTCAACGTATTGATTAACGTTGATACAAGGGAGTCTCATATAACTAAATACACTAGTGGAGTTATTTGTTGCAAATTGGCGAACCCGACAGTGGGCTTTCACACATACTCATATAACTAAATAAAGTAAATAAAGTAGCAATAAGAAGGTTGTGACAGATTGACGCTAACAACGTGGGGCAAATAAAACAAAGTTTCCATTAAGTAAAGTACTATTTAAGGACGTTTCGCTAACACCTTAAAAGCGAGATTGTTACAATATATATATATATATTAACTTAGTTATATATATATATATATATATACTGTTGAATTATATTAGTAAATTTTGAATTTCTATGAATATGAAAATACTTGGAAAATGAATTCTAATTATATGAAGATATATTAACTGTTGAATTATATTAATAAATTTTAGATTACCATGAATATGAGAATACTTGGAAAAATGAATTCTAATTATATGAGGATACATCAAATGTTGAATTATATTAATAATTTTTGAATTACTATGAATATGAAAATACTTGGAAAATGAATTCTAATTATATGAAGATATATTAACTGTTGAATTATATTAATAAATTTTAGATTACCATGAATATGAGAATACTTGGAAAAATGAATTCTAATTATATGAGGATACATCAAATGTTGAATTATATTAATAATTTTTGAATTACTATGAATATGAAAATACTTGGAAAATGAATTCTAATTATATGAAGATATATTAACTGTTGAATTATATTAATAAATTTTAGATTACCATGAATATGAGAATACTTGGAAAAATGAATTCTAATTATATGAGGATACATCAAATGTTGAATTATATTAATAATTTTTGAATTACTATGAATATGAAAATACTTGGGAAAGGGATTATAATTATATGGAGAAATATTAAATGTTGAATTGTATTAATAAACTTTAAATTGAGATTAATATGCACTATAACCCCTCTTTCATTTTTTTTTTTTTTTTAAATCCCTTTTTTTTTTTTTGAAAGAGAGGCCACTAGTTATTTAGAACTAGGCAAGAGCCTAGAGAAGCCAAAAATGCGGTGGGTCCAGTATGACGGGACTTGCAAATGAAACTCTGCTCTAAGATAACAATAACAAGATTTATTAGAGTTATGTTTTTTGTACAATCAATTCCCCCAGTATATGATATATGCGCCTTTGAATGATTAAGTTAATCTTACACAATCCATAGAATAGATCAGATTCATTAATAGAGTTCAATATTATGCATATGCACATATTTGCACCTTCATACAGTCAAATTAGGATTACAAGTGCTTTCACTTCATAAAAATAGCTCAAAATGTTGTTATAATTCAACACTAAACATAGGCATCGCCAAATAATAGACCTTGATATCACTGAGCAGCATACAGTTACTTCTAAATAATGTAAGAATGGCGCATAGTATCGACCCTCCCAGTAAGTCACATAAACCATAAACATGGTGTATATATATATATATATGCATAACAACGTATAAACAATCTAACAATCACATAAAGGCATGACACACAACATATAATTAACATAGATACACATTTACATATAAATACCACACACCATGTCCACCTGGTTAACAGCATATATATTGTCATCGTAACACCCTCAAACCCTCTTATTCAGATCAAGTACCCGGCCCCCCTTAAACTTTTCAATTAAAAAACCCAAAACCAAATAATAAGTCACAAAAGACCAGAGTTGCAACAACCCAAAAATTCTAAGTATGTGAAAGGCCAAAGTCAAATTGGCAAAATAGTCAGAACGGCACACGAGTACCAAGCATAAAAGGTAATTATCAATTTCGTACCCCAAATAATAATAAATGTGCCATCACGAGGTCAACATGGCTGCCCGGTTGCATAAACTGCATATTCTCATTTCTTTTATTTTCTTACCAAAAAAACAAATTTTTAAGCAAGATCAGTGGAACGTAACCACCCATAAATAACTTAGAACTGGTATTGATTTGTTTTACATTCTTTAGCATTTATCAATGAATTATTATTATTAATTATTAAAAAAGGAAAACTTAACAATTCTTGTGCTGGCTATGGCAAAAGTTTAGTGGTTACAAAATTATTTAAACAGTAGGAATGAATTTCATGAAGCAGAATCTAGGGATTTAATTTGATAAAACATACTTGAGGTGTTCATAAAGAACCCACTTGACCTCAGGCACGGTCATGCGCCCGGACTAGATCCAACAAACTATGACATGTTATGGACCTGTGGATAAAGGCACCAACAGGTGTCGTCCACAGGTTAAAGCACCTCCCCCAAACCCTTAATTAATAACCAATTCAAAACCCAATTAAATGAAAATGTATATAACCCCGAAAATTCCCCTACAGGGTACCGAGACACCCGTGCATGCATACTTAATGCTAATCACTTAGTGACAGTCAGTGCCGCCCACATTTACAGTAAAAATAACTAACATCAATTCGGGTGATGCATGACCCTGGCTGAGTTTACAAATTCTCTGAGGCGTAAGCATTAGTAAAAGGAAAGATAATATGTAACCCCAAATGTCCCGTTGGACTTGTGCGCAACAAAGTTCTAAACTGGAGCATTTCCAAAATGTCTCAATGTAAAGTGTAGCGGCCACAAACTTTTTTTTTAAAAAAAGGCATAAATGTCACCTGGTTAACAGCATAAGGTGTGAGGATCTTGTCGTGTGTGTCCGTCCATTCGTCCTGACAGCTAGACGGAAAGCGATTGGATTTACTTCATGGAAGGCAGGTGATCAGCCATCCGCTGGAGCGAGACAGATTGACGACTAATTCGGAAACCCGGAGAGTCGCGTAGTTGTTTATCTAGGCATAGTTAAGTATAGTAGGTAAAATTCCAATTTGGAGCTGCCAGGCGAATACAGACGAACTACTACGCTGAACGCTGAGAGTGAACTGGTTATTACAACCACTGAAAATTTTTACGAAGCTACAGACCTAGAGCGCGCGCGGATCGGCACAGCGGAAAGATAACAAGACGGACGCCGGTAACACTTAATTTATTAATTCGACGCTGCCCGTTCTCGTTGACATAAAAAAAAAACAGCCGAGTTTTCCAAAACACGGCACAGCACATACATAGAATATGAAGTATGACTATGTGAAGGAGTTCAGAACTAATAAAGATTGTTATTGTTGTTCAACAGCAGAGTTTAATTGCAAGTCCCGTTTCACTGGACCCAGCGCATTTTGGCTTCTCTAGGCCTTCTGCCTAGTTTTAAATATCTAGTGGCCCCTCTTAAAAAAAAAAAATTATAAAGCATAAAAAAATTTAAAAAGGGGTTACAAATGGTAGCAGAGCGTGGTTATATCTAGTGTTAAACCCTTGGGTCCTTTATGTGTGACGGGGCTTGCAAATTCAGAAAACATTTGGGGCAAAATGAAACTTAGAAAATTTACAAGAGATCAATATATATATACATGTGTTGTGTTATGCTCGACGTTTTATTAACTATATGGAGGTATAATTGTCAGCCTGTTGGTATTTGTAAACTTGGTGCCGCCACGAGGTGTGTATTTTCGGTGGGATTTTGTTTGAGACTGGGACTTACCGGAGATCTGGGAGGTTGCTGGGGGAGTAGGCTGCATTGTTAATAGATAGGGAAGTAATTGCGAGTGAGTTTAACGGGATGCAGTATGGCCCGATCAAAAGTCGGTACTGTCAGGCGTGCCGGCAAAATATTCATTGTTTGAAGTTTGTAAAAAAAAAAGAAACATGTCTTTGTGAAATGTGATGTTGTGGTAGGTGTTGGGTGTTATTGGTCTTATGTATGGTGTTAGTGTCTGATGTAGGTTCTCCTCTTGTGTGTCTGAAAGAGAGCTAGTTGTGGAGTGGGTCAGGTTTCCACAGCGCTAGGGAACCCGGGGGGTCTGCTCGAAGGAAGGAAGAATACTCGAGTTTTTCCTGATTCTTTGTGACTATGTTTTGTAAGTTATGTTTGTGTTAGGTGTTTCATTGGGATTTAGGTTTTATTGTTGTGTGTTGTGAATTGTGCAATTCTGGCGGTGGTATGCTATCAGAGATTGCCCCACCCCATTTCCGGAGTTCTCCAGAAACTTCCGGTGGTGGATGGAGTAGATGAGGACAAGTTGCTGGTTTTCTTGGACCTTGTCCTGCAGTTGGCAGATTTCCCGGGGGTGTCCGATGGGGAGGTCTTGTCCCTTATATACCCGTATTGCCGGGGTCATTGGCAGGGCTGGTCACCAACACTCTGCGTCGGGGCGGCAGTGTCGATGCTTTCCATGGGGAAGTGTTGGACTTCTTCATACCCCATCGATGACGTGAACAGCTGAAGTTTAAGTTATTCTATCGCCTACAGGCCAACGGAGAGGCATTGGGGGACTTCGTGCACGATATACGGAAAGCTGCCCAGGTATTAAGGTTGGAGTTGCCCGAGACGGAAGTAATACAGGTAATATGAGAAGGGCTGACTCCCCAAGAGAGATCCCGGCTGGTCTTCGCAGAACCTCCACGTTGTTTTGCGGACCGGGACCGGTGGTGTGTGCATGCCAGAAGGGTCCAAGCGAATGATGAGTCCCGGGGAAGAGCTGGTAATGATGTCCAATACTCAAGTGGTTTGTTAGGAAGAACTAAAGAAGACAAACATGAGGGTTGGTGGAGAACACAAGAAACTGTAAGAAAAACTGAATAGTTCGGAAGTAATGAAAGCTACAAGGGGGTGGCAAGTGAGAAGACGGTAACAACAGTTACAGCAGAGACAAGAAATAAGTATGAAATTAACAGGGGAAGAAGAAGTTATATTAGGGAACCAACATCGGCAGTAGGGAGCCTGTAGCAAGCCGTTATTCCTATTTGGAGAGAAAGGAAACTTTAAATGTTCCAGATGAATCGCAAGGGCCTAATAGAGTTGTGGATGAAGAAAGTGAAGAGAACGAAGAAGAGGGGAATTACTTTGGTGGATCAACACTAGACAACAAGAACGCGTCTGCTGATACTGAATTACAGGACTCAGAGAGGACGTCACAGTTGAATCCAGATGCCGCAGAATTTGTTCCGATATCTCCATCTCGGTTCATGAGGGATCCAGATCCTGTAACATCATCATCGCCTACGCAGGGATATGAGAAGTCACTTGATGGTGTAGCTTTACCATCGCTAGTAGAATTTAATTTAGACATTGCACATGGACCTGGACAGCTGGATTCCAGGGTGGCAAAGGTTGAGGATACTATAGTTGCTGAAAGTGGTGAAGGAGAGGAATCGAAGGAAGAGGAAGAAGAGCATAGTAAGGAAGAAGGAGAGGCAGGGGAGGCAGAAGCAGAGGAATTAGATGATGAGGATAATCCAAAGCTGAGTGAAAGTAGTGATGTAAGTTGCCTTGATTCTGATTCAGAAGAAACAAATCAGTACAGCTCAACACGAGATAATTTCTCGGAGGGTGATGTTCGGAAGGATCGAGTACCGAAGGTCCGTCATAGAAAGGTGAGAAGAAACGGGTAACGGGTAGCAGGTAGATGTTCCCCACAGTCCCAGTGATGTTCGTCTACTTCAGGGTTGCGCCCCTGCCCACGCGAGCCTTGGTTTCCTCTATTCATCCTTATATCCTGAGGGAGCCATCTCCTTACCCTTAGTCCTAGCTATTGACCTTTCAATGATCCTTGCCCTTTTCATCTTCCCAACTTTCCTACCCCTCCCCTTAGAAAAAAAAAATCAAAAAGGAGTGAGAAAGTTTGCCGAGAGTGTACCCTTGGATTGTGGTCTCTTGGAGATCATCAGTTTCCCCTGTTTGAGAAGTTATGATGGAGTGATAGTGTGGCATTGTTTCATTGTTCATTGTTGTAGATTTTGATCGTTGATTCTTGTAGGGTCCGAGCGATGCCGCATCCCCGGTTGAATTTCCCTGGTGTGTCTTTTGGGTTGAGAGTGTGTTGTTTAGGCGGCGCAGTGGAGAAGTAACCCCCTCTAGTTATGGTGTATTCGAACGAGTAAATGATGGGATTGATGTTCGCATGCCCTCGATGCGGTCTTCTCTGTCTGGCTAAGCAGGGCAGTCCGCCCTAGTGTAGGGATGTGGGCCAGCCATATGGCAAGGATGGTGATGCCTTGTGTTGGTGCATATGGCTGGTTGGTCCAAGAGGTGGACGAGAGGTGTAATACGGTCACTCACATACCAAGGTTAGTGATACCTTGTTTGGTCTTTGGATGGGTATGTGAGTGACCGCAGGTAGAGGTAGGTGGTGGTCGCCAGAGAGGGTGACGTGTTGGGGCGGTCCCGTGGGGTTAGCATGACGGAGGGGGCTCGCATGGGGATGGTCACGGCCACTGATGAGACTAACCGGTCTTATGGGTTTTAGAAGACAATATAGGGGTACACGGCAGGGTACCCCTTAGTTCAAGTATGGGGCAACCAGGTTGCCCTTTTGGGGTGGGGGTGTGCCGTGCTTACACTGCGCTTCTTAAAAAACCCAAATTATATTTCTATAAGGGATGGGTGAATTGAGGTGTTACAGTAATTCAGTGCAGCGCACTGTGTACTGTACGTCATTTTGGCACGGCCACACACTCTGTGGTCAGAGCGGTGATTTGAGTTTTCGATGCCCGTTGTGAGTCAGTCCGTATCCGGCAGCAGCTGCGTGCAGCAACAGCGACTTCCTGGCGAGCAAGTGTCTTATTTGTTATAAATTACTATCTGCCATGCATACATAAGCTCTAAGTGATCTCCCGGTAAGTCTGTTGAATATATTTTGTTCATTTTAGTATAAAGGATTTATATTTAACCTAAAATTAGAGTGGATGCGTGTTGATGATGTTTAAGGTTACCATGTGGCGGTCAGGTTCAATGCGGAATGTCTAAGTTGTTTCCAATATTAATACAGACTAAAATATTGTATTTTATAAGCTACATATAATCATTTCAATTGTACAAAAGGGGCGTAAACAAAGTTATTCTGTTATTTTATGGCAAACTTTACAAAACTGTCTGTGAGCACATGCTGCTGTGTGGCGCATGCCTGTTTGAGTTTGTTAAAGTGGGCATACCCTCGTTATTTTGTGATTTACTATATGGTACATTTATGCTTTGTTAGGAAGATAAATCTATAATTATGTAGCGTTGAGGCCTTGAGTGTGTCATAGTGTTGTAAATGAGAACTAGTTGTGAAAATGTTAGAATGAGTTATGGTGAACGGTTGGAGTTTGGTATGCTGTGGCATGCTTTTATTATGAATTGAAGGCCAGTGAATTAATTGTTATTACGCATGTATAGGGTTCCTGACCCAGTTGGAAGCTTGATCCTCTCCGTTTGGGGGCCATCCATCTGCCACCATGCCTTAAAGAAAAATAAAACTGAGCTCTCTTGATTTTGGCCGCCAGGGAGAAACTGCCGTTCAGCATGTCGCAGTAGCCCCGAGACATCTTCCGGACGAAAGCAGGTGACATTTAAGCCTTTAAAACACACTAGGCCGTTGCAGTAGACTCCATGTGCTGTGCCATTCACCAGTAAAAAACAAATTCACTCAAATTCAGTTATCAATTGTGCTCACGTCCATCAGGACATAAGTTGGTTACAAACTTTATCAGTTTAACTCTCATTATGTAATTACACCTCAAAAGAATTGTGAACCCGGGGGCAGGTAATGTGTCTGGCCATCATTAATTTTATTCTTTTACGGTATAGGTTGCAGTGGTGATACTAGGGGGGGGGGGGAGTCAGAATTTTAGTAGATTTATGTGGGTACAGTTTATACATGCTGGGGCTTAACCGGCTGGTTGGGTCCCTATAACATGGGGGTATTTTTGATATATTATAATATAAAAAGGGGTTGGGTTTTTTTTAAGGGCTTTTAAGGGTTCCGTGGTTCTGTAACTTGAGGCCGTCACCTGTTGATGCAGTTGCCTGCAGGCACTTGACATGTCATTATGTGTTGGAACTGGTGCGGGCACATGTCTGCGCCCGGGTCGATTCAGCCCTGTGTGAATTCTTTTATACTTTTGTTATAAAGCTTAAATCATAGATTCTACAATTTATAAAATTATTCCGGCTCTTTAATAATTAAATTCATCATTGTCTTTTTTTAATGCCATAGTCAGTTCAGGATCTCTTAAGTTTTTAATATATAGTTATTATTCTAGTTTTTCACTATTCCATTTTATAATTGTAAAGTTATAATATCTGCCTCAGTTTATAGTTTATTTACTGGTAATTATGTTCCACTTGGATTTTCTTTAAAATTCTGTATTCTCATAAAAGCATAAAAGAAAGTGAAAGTCTACTATTTTATAGACCATGCAGGCACGGTAACCTTGTGAGGGTAGTTACTATCAGGGGACAAGCCCGAAATTTTTTTTAATTATAAATTTGTAACTTGAAAGTTTGTACAGGCAAATTCTAGTCCTTATAATTAGTCCAGTTTCTGAATTCGATTATACTCTTATGAGTTAATGGGTTTTTTTTAATGAGAATTCATATAAGGCTGTCTGCCGGGTTGAACCTGTGATCTCTTATTTGTAATGTATATGTATATGTGTATCTATGTGCGATTATGTGTTTGCATGTCAAGGGTTTTAAAAGAGTATTATATAATTTATATGTCATGTTTATACAATTCATAGGATGATTGATGTTATGTGCTTTATATATATATATATATATATATATATATATATATATATATACTGTTGAATTATATTAGTAAATTTTGAATTACTATGAATATGAAAATACTTAGAAAATGAATTCTAATTATATGAAGATATATTAACTGTTGAATTATATTAATAAATTTTAGATTACCATGAATATGAGAATACTTGGAAAAATGAATTCTAATTATATGAGGATACATCAAAAGTTGAATTATATTAATAATTTTTGAATTACTATGAAGACGAAAATACTTGGGAAAGGGATTATAATTATATGGAGAAATATTAAATGTTGAATTGTATTAATAAACTTTAAATTGAGATTAATATGCACATACATAGAATATGAAGTATGACTATGTGAAGGAGTTCAGAACTAATAAAGATTGTTATTGTAGTTCAACAGCAGAGTTTAATTGCAAGTCCCATCTCACTGGACCCAGCGCATTTTGGCTTCTCTAGGCCTTCTGCCTAGTTTTAAATATCTAGTGGCCCCTCTTTAAAAAAAAAAAAATGTATAAAGCATAAAAAAATTTAAAAAGGGGTTAGAGTACTGTTGTTCATTTTTACAGCAGTACATAATACCTTCCCTTATTTCATAATCTCTGCCATAAATTGATAAGAGATTTTGAAATAATTAACTTCTTATCACGACCATGGTCTAACATTACCACTGATAATATCTGATTAACTCACGAATTATATATAACAACGTTCTTTAAACCAACTGGTTTTCCATTAACATAACAAATATGGTTTAGCATTACCACTAATAATAGTAGCTTATACACTCATTAATTAAAATAATATTATTTAAACCAAGTGGTTTTACATAAAAATAACAAATATGATTTAACAAGTGTGACTAATTTCATGGCTAAAAAACTTAAAAACATGAATACAATCTCATTTTCTTTTCTTTTTATTTTCACCTTCCCAATCCTTTTTATAAAGTTCATGTGTTATTTATTTTAGAATTCACTCTCTTTTAGTTATTACATGATTTATACGGGCGAAGCTGATTAATATTGTAGGTCCCTTTAAACTTTCCATCCTGTTATTTGATTACTATAAATCCTAAAAATTTAATTTTACTGGCTATGAATGTTAATTTATTTAACTTGAGTGTCATTCTGTGTTTCCCCAATCTGATAATTACCCTATTAATTTTATTACAATGTTCTTCCCCACTGCTTAATGCAATTACTAACTCATCGACATACACCGTAGTAACTTCTAAAATCTCCTTGCCCAATACTCCATCAAAACGTTTTATAAATATGGCCACATTATTGACCAGCCCAAAAGGTGTTCTCTTGAAATGATAACTTATACCATTCACAATGAAACTCACATATTCTATGCTTGCTGGATGCAATTCTATTTGCCAATATCCAGATACAGCATCATGACTAATAAAAAAATTTGCGTTATTAAAACGTTTTAAAACTACTCTTATATTCTTTGGTGATGTCTTATCAGAAATTATCATCTGATTAATTTGACGCTCATCCAAACACAATATTAAGAACTTACCCTTCTTGGGAATTACTACTAACGGGTTCGTGTGTTTTGACTGAATTATTTCAATTATATTTTTACTAATCCTTTGTTGATTTCTTCTTTTATTTGCTCTCTTAATTGGTAGAGTATTGGGTATGACTTCTTGTTTAAATTCACCTTCTCTCTTATGGGTAACTTGCACTGCACTCCTATTATCTTGCCAGGTTTATCTTCCACTACTTCATTCAGCAACTGATGGTTCATTTCCTCATGTCTTGGCAATATTAATTTTATTTCAGCCTTCTGCTGGTCTAATTTATTATTCACACCATTTATTTGTTGTTGAATGGTCTCTTTTAACTTGGTGTTCTGTTGATCCATTTTATCTTAATTCATCGTATCATTTTTTAGTAATAATTTTTCATATTATTTTGTCTTTATTAATAGTTAATCTAATCTTTGTTTAATTAGTTTTCTTTGGTCAATACCCAGAAAATCAGTCCCTTTTTTCAATAGTGTTCATACTTAGTTCATCTGTTGTCAAATACATCAGTTATTCTTGTTGCTCGGATTATTATGGTTTTCAGAATGCTTTCTGTCCTTATCAATTTCCTCACTATTACCTGGTAGCTATTCAGGGTGTTTCTCACGGCATCCCACCAATAATCCTTCATTTCATGGAACCCTTGGTCTAACATGAGCTTAATTCGCTCCCATCTATTTTCCTTGGTACTCTGCAGATATTCCTGCATTCTGTTTAAGTATTCCATAGGATTTCTTATATATCCTTTCATATGTGGCACCTCCTGATTGGTATTCCTGTCTTCTCGGATAACACATGTCTGATTACCATTCTGTTCTATCTCATATACCCTTAATACTAATTGTACCATTGTATCCTCTATTTTTGTATTGTTTTTGTCCAACTTGTGTTCCATGAATTGAATATTGCTGGTTACCTCCTGTTTGTGTCTTGTCAATTCTCTTGTCATCTGTTCCATAACTTCCTGCTTATTTTCTACCAATTTCTCTTCCACTGCTTCATTCAGTGACTGTTGTCCCATTTCCATTCTGTCTAACCTGTTTTCCATTGTTTCTACATTCAATTTCACTTCTGCGAATTGCCTGACATTCCTTTCCTCATAATTTTGCAATATTAACTTGACTTCAGCCTTCTGCTGGTCTAATTTATCATTCACACCATTTATTTGTTGTCGAATGGTCTCTTTTAATTCAGTATTCTGTTTATCCAATTTATCCGTAACCTCAGTCCTGATAGCATTTTGTTACTCAGAAATAGCCTTTAACTGGTTAGAACTATCGGTAACCTCAGTCCTGATTTGGTCAAATTTAGAATTTAACTGGTTAGAATTGTCAGTAACCTCAATCCTGAGAGTATTTTGTTGCTCAGAAATAGCCTTTAACTGGTTAGAAATAGCATTTGACTGATTAGAATTATCAGTAACCTCAGTCCTGATTTGGTCAAATTTAGAATTTAACTGGTTAGAATTGGCCATTATTGCATCCATAATATCTCTCAAAGTTATTTGTTCAATTTTCTTAGGTGGCTGTTTCATTTCAGCTTCTTCCTCTTCAGCACTATTATTCCTTAATTCATAGCTTTGCTCCAGCTTGTTAGCCATGTTACAATATTTAAATTAATTTAATTACAAATAAATCTTTAATCTAATTAAATTTAACAAAGTTACTTTACTGTAATATAATTAATTCAGTTTGGCATTATTGCCTATTACTCAACCTATGTTATTTGGAGCTGGCTTAAAGAAAATTTTTGCTTTCACGTGTGGGCGCCATTTAATGTACTGTTATCTTTTTTCTTAGTTATTTGTTTCTGTCTGCTATAGTAATTGCCCCTTTATGTGGGCGATCAGTATGCGTTGTCTATAGCCCTATATTTTAGTCTTTTTTTTTTAATATTTGAAATGTTGTTTATGTTAAACATATGTTCATGAAAACTCTATCTCAGGGTAGACAACTAATCTTTCTATTTATATTATTTAATCTTGGAAATAATTAATTACTTTTTTAATCAGTACCAAATAACGTTAGGTCATAAATTTTGAAGAAATAACAATGGAATAATATATACCGTGTAAATGCGAATAGTTTGAATATTAGCTCTTCAAAACTGCAATGGGTTCAATTCTCTCTGATGTTTATCATCTTAAATATAATTTTAGGCTTCTTTACTTGCTCCTTCTCTTTGATCTTTATCAAATTAAATGTAGAATTAGACTTTCTTGTTTGAGTATTAAAATTAGACTCCTTTAAATATAGATGTTTATCATATTGAATATAAAATTATATTCCTTTACAGGTTCCCTCTTTTTGATCTGTGTTCTATAAAATATATATTTAGACTTCTTTTAAATATTGATGTTTATTATATTAAATACAAAATTATACTTCTTTAAATATTACAGGTTCTCTCTCTTTTATGTGATTAAATATAAAATTAGACTTTTTGACGTGTATCTTCTTAAATATAAAATTAGACTTTTTTACAGGATCTTTCTCTTTGATGTGTATTCTATTAAATATAAAATTAGACTAAACAAATTTTCTTTCATTCCAACACAATTCAATTATAACAATTTACATTTGCCATATTGATACCTCACTAAATTTTTCACATATTTTCATCATATTACTCTTAAAAACATGTATAATTTTACTAATTATTATTAAATACATTTATCTGATTTTTACATTTTTCATTCTAATTTGTATCTATTATATTATTCTTGGATTTCGTTGTCCATGACGTGTCCGTTACTTAACTAAATATCACTATTGTTTGACGACTCGGAACACTAAGTTTTTTATAAGTAAAATCGTAAAGATTTACCTTACAGCCTAAACTGGCTTTCACCTTTAGAAGGCTTCATCAGAGGCTGCCGTAGGTAGTGCTGTCCGTCTTGTTGTTGGCGGCGGGATAGTTTTTTGAAAGATCGAAGCTGTGTGTGTGTGGTGAGATGTGTTCGAATAATGCGTGCGATTTGAATTGTGTCTGTTCGTTTAGGATGTCGTTTTTATTTGTTTTTGTGTTTGTATATTTCTAATTGTTCTAGAGTGTCTAGTTTTCGGCCTTTTGTGTGTACATGTAGAATGTTCATGTTGTTGTCGATGTTTTTATATGTGTGGTTTGCTTCAATGAGGTGGTTTGGAAAGGTGGATTCTGTAGTGGTGTGGAGTGCCTTTGTGTGTTCAATTTATCTCTGTTTGAAGCTACGTCCTGTCTGGCCTATGTAGAATTTATTGCAATTTGAGCAATTTAGCTTGTATACACCGGGTAGATCGAATTTGTTTTGTGTTTTGTGCGTGCGTTTTGATAGTGTGTGTTCTGTTTTGTTAGTAGTTTTGTAAGCGATTCTGTATCCTGATTTTTTGAATTTTTGTGGGCAATTTTTTCAGTTTGTTTGTTGATGTATGTTAGTGTTATGAATTTGTTGTTTTCTGGCTTTGTCTGTTGTTTGTTTTGTGTAGGAGTTTACTGACTATTGTTCTGTCATAACCGTTAGATTCTGCTAGACATTTTATCGTGTTTAGTTCGTCTTTGTAGTCTTTTTCATCTAAGGGGATGTTGTTAAGTCTATGTATCATGGTTCTAAAAGCAGCTAGTTTGTGTTGTGTTGGGTGATTGGAGGTGTTGTGTATCAGTGTGTCAGTTGTAGTTGGTTTTCTGTATATACTGAATTTGTGCTTGTGTTCTAGTTTTGTGATGGAGAGGTCTAAGAAATTTATGGTATTGTTGTGTTCGTATTCGGCAATGAAGGTTATGTTTTTATGTATTTTGTTTATGTGCGTAAGTAACTGTTCACATTGTCTTTTGTTCCCCCTGTATAGTATTAGAATGTCATCAACGTATCTGTGCCAATATAGTATTTTATGTGAGTGCCTGTCATTGTTTGTGAGTATTTTTGTTTTTTCTAAGTGTTATTACTACACACAGAACGATGGCTTACCCATGGGCTCCCCCATATCCAGCATTCTAGCAGAAGTCTTCCTACAACAATTCAAATCGCACGCTTTATTCGAACACATCTCACCACACACACACAGCTTCGATCTTTCAAAAAACTATCCCGCCGCCAAGAACAAGACGGACAGCGCTACCTACGGCAGCCTCTGATGACGCCTTCTAAAGGTGAAAGCTGGTATAGGCTGTAAGGTAAATCTTTACGATTTTACTTATAAAAAACTTAGTGTTCCGAGTCGTCAAATAATAGTGATATTATATTATAATCTTATTACCTTTTAGTTTTATTTTAATGTTTATTTTAATTTTATTATAATATTTGTCAAAATATATTTTCTTCATGCTGTTCTATATCATACAGTTCCAATACTTGAGTTTTTACCTTTATGTTTGTCATGAATAATTAATCAGTTTTTGTTTATAATTCTACCATATATTCAAAATAATATTAAATTTATACCTTTGATTTTTCTGAAATTATTATTTTATTCTTATGTACTGTTGTTCATTTTTACAGCAGTACATAATATATAATATTTAATATTTATACTGAAATTACCTCAAGATATTTTATTTTCCTTATTAGGAACATGTTTCGAGAACCCCCGTGTTCTCGAAACATGTTCCTAATAAGGAAAATAAAATATCTTGTGGTAATTTCAGTATAAATATTAAATATATTATATACATCAAGAAACGGACTGTAGCAAAAAGTGTTTGAATATATATTGTAACGTCTCGCGGGTAAAATCTCTCGGAGTCTATAAATATACGTTTCCTAAAAAAGGTTTCTTATCGTCTCCGTTGCGATCGTCACTGTAATTATTTAATGAAATAATGTTTTATTAGCCCCACTATTGGTTTTGCCAGCTTGTAACGTCTCGCAGGTAAACTCTCGGAGTATATAGAAATTTAACGTCTATTTATGCTCTTCGAAAATCTCGCTTTAATAAGAGTCATAGAATTTGTTATAATTTATGTTCAAAGTTCCAAAAATCGAGTGTGTGTGATTACGCAAATATTTCCCTTAGATTTTATTTGGGTGAAATCAATACCATTGTTTTACAGTAGTTAGGAGAGAGAGTGCAAAGAGAATTACTGTCTTAGTATATGATTAGTTCATTCAAATTTCTCCGCTCATGAGACCAGCTGACTGTGACTTTTACAAACACATTTGAGGTTAAATTAACTCCAAACGGTACGTAATATTTTCTGGTTGTCCATTCTCTTCTCAGTCTCCGGACAATCTGTAACCAACTACCATCTACTGAAAATAATACACATTTTTATTCAAACAACAAAGTATTCATTGGATTTATTTAGCATTTTTTTATCTTCTCCCAAAACAGAAAGGGATAATCGATTCTTACTGACAACACAGCATTAGTTTGATATTATTTTTAAACATATAATTTATAACAAATTTTTTTTATTTTTTTATTTCAATAACAATAAAGAAACAATTTATAAATTTCCCAGGGTTATTGTAGAGTTCTTTGTACGATGAGAAGGTCATAAATGAATATTTTAATACCAAGCTTTACATAAATTAATTTTGTATAATTTGTAGTGTTTATATTATGTAGTTACTTAGTAGACCGCTAGATCGCAGATTACGTTTTTTCAATGAAAACACAAAAATTATTTAATGGCGGCAAGAAATTCAGAGGATTTCTAAAATAATAAAGTTTATTTCCACCTCTTTTCCTGAAATGTTTAAAGATATGGTGCTGTTTCTAGTGTTATAAAGTTATAGTTGAGATGTAATTTAGTTAAATTTTACTTGGTAACGATCTCACCAAAAATGTTGACGTTCTGTGGGCTAGGCCTGGATCTCGGAGGTTGATTTTTCAAAGTTTCATCAAATTACGGGTGTGAATGGTTCTATTCGAAGGAGTTATAATATGTAGTGGACATCACTTGTTAATTTTATTAATTTTGCACTGCTTGTTTCAAATGGTATCTTTTAATTTACTAAATTCTTATAGACATTACACTTTTCCAAAACGTTCACTTTCAAATCGTTTTAACAATTAATTCCAATCTTGTTAGTTGGTTACTCATAGTAACCAAGAATTATTTATGGTTTTTTATTGGTGAATCTATATACTTTTTAGTATATAGGCTATTATTAATTATTATAAATTTATTTCTTCTTTTTATAAAAATAATCCTTTTTAGGTTTTATTTATAATCAAATTTAATTTATTTAAGGGTTTTCTTTATATTTTTCCTTAAGTTTGTACATTGGTAGTTTATATTTTAATCTCCTTTAATTTTATTTATTTATGATTTATCATTTACTTAATGTATCCTTACTCTAGACTATTTTTCCTATGCCATCTTGCTAACATAGTATTACTTTATATCTAACCCTGGGTTATCTTATATTTAAACAAAATCATTATATTAAACACAAAGATTATTCCTAGGTACAAGACCTTTGTGGCCTACACAATACAAAATTACACAAAATACAAAACTTGTCAGCAGCAATATAGTCCACTGCTCCAATATTGATTGTTTTTCATCTCCAGTACGAATCTGTGAGATGCTCTTTTTAAAAGTTTACACTTTCACTAAGTACACTATTTTTCACTTTGTACACTGCACTTTATTATATTGTTTATAGTGTTTTGTAGTACAAAGTTTTTTATAGCTTGGTACATAATACCCATTTCTGACTTTTAGAATGGGGTGATTACTGGTTTTAACGATGGTGATTGTGTTATCATATTTGGGCAGGGGTTATGTAACGTTACAATATATATTGTAACAAATTAGAAAATCTTCTTGTATACTGTTAATAAAAATAATTCTTGTTGTTTGTAAAGAAAAAAAAAATTATTTATTTATTATTTTATATATTTTTTTCTTGTTTTATTTTTAATTAATTTAGTATTAAATATTTTAAACTGTTTCGTTGTATTTGGAACTTCTTATTAATTGTTTTTGTCGAATTATATCCTTTTATGTAATTAGAATTATTGTATTAGTTAATAGGATTGTCTCCAGGAACAATCGATTGGTGATCTTTCCTTATTTGCAGGTTATCTTCCTTTAAAGTTGTTAAATTCTGGTAGTTATGTCTCAACTAAGGTGTTATATTATTCTATTTATAATTGAGGAATAAATAGAATTCAAATTATAATATTCAATTATTTTTATTAACAATTAGTAAAGTAATCGATTTTATATCGATTGATGAATCGACTCTCTCAGGGCAAATCAATAGATTGTACAAATTATTTATTCTCGGATTCTTTGAACAGTTATTTTATGTATAGTCAGAGAAAAGGGCATAGTATAGAAAGTATAACATTACAAATTACAAGCTTATTAATTAAAATACAAACATATCATTCAATATATAATGATTAATAAAGAAATTATTCGAACCAATCGAAGGTATACTGGCCGTGGCGCTTGGAATTGTGGGAACTCAAAGATGGCCGCTCCGTAGTCAGATGTGTGTAGACGAATGCACCTCGAAGAATCTGCTTCAAATAAATGTTGCTTTTCCACTGGTATCTCGTTCCTGCAGTTGTGATTATTCCTTCTGGTGTTAGTGGAGTGGTCCTGGTTCAGTGTTTGTGATTCACTTCGATAAAATGTGTTGGATAATGTTATATTTCACTTTTGTCAATAAGGTCGACAATTGCACCGTTCGTTTCTTTATTCTGAATTATAGGTTTTACAGGTTTAAATTATGAATTCGCTTATTTTCTGTTCTGTGTTCATTTAGTTTAATGTTTGTATGTTTTAATTCCACTGAATTTAAAGTTTAAATGAAATTTTATGAAACTCGCGATTTTCACAGTAGACTAGGCTTACTGGATGAACGCCATACTTGTCTTCGCTATTAGGTTAATATTTAGCCAAAATCACGTTCAAGCGTGCTCGACAAAGTCTAATAATCAACTGTTCTAACTTCCTTCATCATCTACAAACGCCTTAGCCAATTTAATATTAGCAATACATTGTTTCAAATCTTTTTTGCTTCCGTTACATGTATGAAAATGACATTATATTACTGAATATATTTTTGCTATTATTTAAATTTATTAAATACTAAATACATAATCTGTTTCTTTAGTTCATTCTGCTTGATTTGATACCAAATAAGATAGTTTTACTAAGTTTTTTATCTAAAATGCTATATTTACTTCATTTTTAAAATTTAGGCCTTAAAATTTACTTCCTGTCCTTCTCAAAATGTTGCCATTTTATATGTTACATTTATGATTGTACTAAATCTCAGATTGACATAAAAGGTTTATCTTCCCTTAATTTCTTGTAATTTAATTAATCTTTTTAAATATTATTCATTAATTTGTGACTTCCCACTTTGAATTTTCAGTTATTACATTTGCATTTTTTCCAATAATTCTTACTATCTTTTTACAATATCTTTCTTAATTATAGTTCCAGTTATATGACTCTGTGACTGATTTACCTTATATAAATTTCATCAGTTTAACTAGTTTACTGTACTTAATTCATCAATTATAATGTTGTTTAGATTTACCATTTAGCCTAGATTTTATCTGTTTTTACATACAAAGTTTTTGAATAATACATCTTGTTTATACCCCTTCTGACTTTCTATTCTACTATAATATTAATTAACATTCCTTACTTGAACAATAGAACATTTAGTATATAATTCATACTATTTATCCATAACAAATATTTGAAATTAACAATGGTACTTAAACTCAGACATTTTAATCTTGATTATTACTATTAACACATAATAAATACGTATATTATAATAAAGAATGGTATTTAACTCTGACATTTCAGTCTTGAGTTACTGAATTTATTATAAACAAAACATATCTGTCCTTCCATCATTTACACTATTTCTTATAACTAATTTTATTTTCAGTCTTAGCTGTTTTCGTTTGGTTTTTGGGTGTTTATTTGGTCACTTCACTTTTTTATTGGCCTGCTCTTGTTTTATTACTGTCATTCTAATGAATGTTGTATATAAAGAGTGGCAGTTATTTAGAAACACTTGTATCTTATTTGTCATTATAATACTCTATTAAATATTATTCCTTGACACAATATAAAAACTTTAAAGTTGTATAAATGCACAATTTACTCCGTTTATGAACTCCAACATGACACATTAAGTTTATTTAATATAATATAAAAATATGCACTGGTCCCCTTTTTATTCTTTGATTTTATTTCTAATCAGTTTTATAGTCTTATTAAAATCAAGAAATTTATTTATAGAGGGTAATGAAGGTTTTTTTTTTCATTATATAATTAATTCACATTGGTTCACTTTTAATATTCTACTTTATACACTTTTGTTTATATCTATTTTACATGGTTTTCTAAATTTGGGTTTTTGTTATACTTTCATTGGTTAGTTTTTACTTTCTTTTGGGGTTTCGTTTTTGTTTCTTTCAAGAGCATTCCTTCTTATCGTGGACGTTGTCTTGTTCTTGTCTCTTCCTTAATTACTCCTATCCTCCTTGTTTCTTATAAAAGCATTTCCTTCTTATTGTGGACGTTGTCTTGTTCTGGTTTCTTCCTTACTTACTCCTATCCTACTTGTTTCTTATAAAAGCATTTCCTTTTATTGTGGATGTTGTCTTGTTCTGGCTTCTTCCTTACTTACTCCTATCCTACCTGGGTATTTCCTTACTTTATTTTTAGTTTTTTTGGTTTATTTTTATTACTCATCATTCATTGTATATCTGGTTTTAATGAAATTCTTACTTCCAACTATGATTGTGCTTTACGGTGGTTCCTAATTAATTTTTAATGTTGCTTTCTTGGGTTTAAATTTGTTTTTATTTTATTTTATGATCTTTCTTTCCATTCAGAACTATGGGCATTATCTGTCATGCTACAATATATATATATATGGATTCATTTCATTAAAATCTACATATTTTATATACTGTATTTGGATTTACTAATGTCTTACAGCCGAAACTGCACTGTGTAATTAAAAGAAAATTAGCTAAAGCCTGAATAGCAACAATAAAGTATGAACCTTGTGCAGAATAGGTAGATGGAATTATGCAAACCTGAATACTGCACATAATAGAAGACAAAGACACATCAAATAAAGACATAATGGATAACGGACGCCTCATAATATTTAAATAACTCTGTTCAATTTCAGTAGTAGAAAAGCTCACCGAAATGGCCATTATCTCTTCTAGCAGTGGCGAATATAGAATATATTTTTGGGGGGGGCCAAGA
This sequence comes from Magicicada septendecula, assembly GCA_034769895.1. NCBI lineage: Eukaryota > Metazoa > Arthropoda > Insecta > Hemiptera > Cicadidae > Magicicada > Magicicada septendecula. Next base: position 408,773,408 of record CM068367.1, read on the forward strand.
TTAATGTAAGGTTAGGTTAAGTAATTTTAAGTAGACACCCCATGATACTTTATATCAGTTTTGCTGCTCATATTCAGAGGATAATTTGCGCGGAATGCCCCTTTTACTTTACCGAGATCACGCTTCTTTATTGTTGACATTAAATCATAAAAAATATATCTATTTTTAAACAAACCAAATGATGAAAAGATCTGTTACTATATTTCAAACATTGGTCAAGATTTTAACAATGTCTCATCTGTAAACACTTATCCGAACTAAAAGAGTGAAATACGCGATTGTGATTATCGTGTTTGGAGGGGTTCTAGTTATAAATATTGTTTTGTTCTGTCATGTATGTATAAATTGCCAAGACCCCTATTTTTTTCTTTTTGTGTATACACGCATATGTGTGTTTTATCAACTATCATTCAAAAGACTGTTTTGAGTATTGTTTTGGAGAGACCTTAAAAGAAGGTTTAATAAAGTGACTGTTGGACAGTGCAACAAAATTTGTTTTATTAATCGTTTATCCAACTGACAATAAAAAGAATACATAAAAAGGAACTCCACTTTTTATATAGACCAATGGTTACGAAACAAAGTCCAGGTTTCTTGGTACACTTGCAAACTTATCAAGAACTTCATCGTCACTAACTATAATGTCTCTGTGGATAGAAAGTAAAGCAAGCCCGTTAAGCCTACTTTCAGATGTGCTGTTCCTTAGGTAAGTCTTCAGTCTTCTCAGGCTGGAGAAAGTTCTCTCTACGGTTGCGACAGAAACAGGAAGAACTGCGTGTAATTTCAGAAGGGTATAAATGTTGGGGAAGAAAGTCTTGTCACATTTTTCTAGAGAACTTATAGCCGTTTTTGGAAGATTTGAAGGCTTTTCCTGACTCCACTTTTCTTTCCACAACATAAACTCACTTTGCACAATCTCTTTATGTGACAAATCTTCGTAGAAACCAAAAGCAGCCTCCAATGAACCGAAATCTGTTATGGTACACAATTGTGGAAGGATGTTTTGTAAGGATGCAACTGTTTCCTTGTGAGATTCAAAGCGTTCTTTCAGTGAGTTACAAAAATCGTCCAGGTATGGCACATAAACAGCTCGTCGATAGCATTCTTCTTCTGTGGTGTAAGGGACGTTGCTACGTGCTGTTTGAAGGCGGCAAATTCTTGGAATCTCTTCCTTAATGTCAAGTTTGGCAGCGAATGACTTTACTTGATTATACAAGGCTATAAATGAGTCATCAGCATTTGCCCTCTCCTTCGACAGAAGGTGTAAGGCACTCGTAACGTTAGTCAAGGCCTGTGGAAGATCTATATTTTTGTTTTGAAGCTGCTCAGATAAGTTATGCGTGGTTGATAGCATCCGGCTCAAAACAAAAAGATTAATAAGAAATGCAAATTGACTAATAGCACTACTTAGAGTGTGAGCCTTAGAAGCTGAGTCACTTAATTCCTCTTCTTCTATTTTGCAAAGGGAGAGAAAGATAGGTTCCAAAATGTCTTTAAATAAAATTACTGAGTCGTGCCTTTCTACCCATCGGGTTTCGCACAGTGAAATAAGTTTCTTTTTCTTTTGTTCTGGACAACATTCAGAAATCATTGATTTCAATATTTCTGTTCTTTTGGCTGACATATGAAAGAATCCACAGATTTCTTTTATGACACCCATACAGTTTCTTATAGAATGTATTCTGCTCGCATCTGACAAACACAAATTTAGAGTGTGTGAAGAACAATGTGTATACAGGGCCAACGGTAGCTTTTCTCTGATGGAAGCTTGTACTCCTCTGAATTGCCCACTCATCGTGGCAGCGCCATCGTACCCTTGGCCTCTCATTTTGTTTAGATCAAGCCCTAATGTTGACAAGGTCTCCAATATTGTGTTAGCCAAACCTGCTCCAGTGACGTCATAAACGGGGACGAATGTTAGAAAATCTTCTCTGATTTTGAAAGTTTGGTACTCTACGTAACGTACACAGAGAGAAAACTGTTTGATTTGGCTGATGTCAGTGGTTTCATCTGCTAAAACGGAATAAAAAACAGACTTTCTGACAATAAATTATTCCTTAGGCTTTCACGGCCGGTGTCATTTGAATTATGAAAGATATCCGGGCTGTTTGGCCGTGGTCCATGGTTAAAATCAAAACCAAACGTTTCGGCAGCTCCACTGGCTGCCATCATCAGTGGAATTAAATTTCTGCACTTTGGGTGTCTACGTGCAGGCCCACAGTACTGTGGTATAGACTAAAGCTGTCCTGCCATGCTACCTGTACATATAAATTCAGCAAAGTCCCACGTACAGGTAAAAATGACACCATCAACCAATCACAACAGAGATGGTGTATGATTGGCTCGCACCAAGTACGCCATTATGTGACTCACTTGTTTTCCAAGAAATACTGTGGGGAAGGCTGCTGATTTCCTGCGATGCTACCTGTGCTAATTGTTTACTAATTGCAACCCCCGCACAGGTAAGTACAGCATCACCGGCCAATCAGAAACAAGAAGGTGTGTGAGAGGCTCGCATCGCGCCATGCCATAATGTACTTAATGAGATGCTTTCGCCCCGCCGATTCATAGCGATCGCAGCATGCTTCTGAATCAAGACGGACTCCATATGAAGACGAGGGAAGTAATCACTCACCGCCGACAAGAGTGAAGTCTGCCGTGGCCGAACACGCGCTCGCCAATGCCGACCATCGGATCTGTTTCGATGAGACGAAACTTGGTAAAAGCCTGAGTAACCAACGCCCCTGCTACTTGGTGATCTCCTTTCCCTACATTTTCGGTATGGGAAAATAACACGCAGTACTTGCAAAAAGATCCAGATTTTTCCTCTGAATAAGCTAACCACGTAAATTCTTCTAGCCACTTCATTTGAAAAGATCTAGTATGGTTTGAACTAGTAATGGAGGGAAATTTGTATCCAGGCTGAGGTTTCCAAACATTTTCTAATACAAAAATTTTTTTTCGTTTGTGAAAGACTGAACGGAATTGTTTTGACAATAGTTTCCAATATCATAGATATTTTTCCTTACTTGATTAGGCCTACTATCCTCCATAACCGGAACTACATTGATTGAGCTCGAAGTAGCGACATCACAAGAAGCAATTCTACCAATGCAGCCGACTTCAGTATTGTCACCGTCAGGCCTATTTGCACTTTGTCCTTTCGTAACACTACCGACTTCAGGACTGTCACCAACAGGCTTATTGACACTTGGTTTTTTGGCGAAAAAGTTTTGAATAGAAGCTTGTCTCTTCATTACAATTGTGGTTCACTTACGGCCAACTTCAATATACTGATAAAGTACGTAAACATTAACACTTAAAACACCACCATACTTCAGTACAACAGATGTCGAACAAACGTAAACAACAAACAATGGCTGCCACTGAACTGTTCAGTTGTCCGCACGCGCAGATGGCCGGGCGGGAGCCCGAGTCGAACTGAATCAACCCGAACTGGCATGAACTTCACACCACTACCACCCCACTCCTCTCACCAATACGGGGAATTATCACTGTCTGCCGCGGAGATGCCTTCGCGCATGATTCATTAAAATAATTCAGATTACGTTACTTATTTTTTCTTTATATTCATTATTTCGGGGAAGCTAGCAACCCCCCCTTATATACGCCCCTGTCTTCTAGGCTAGCAGCCCATAGGCTGGTTGACAGCAGCTCGCCATTCTTCACACTTCTCTGCTTTTCTATTCAACTCACAATATGATGTGCAGTTTATATCGACCATAAGCTGTTTCATGTAGTCTAAACGGGGTCGTCCTCTGTGATTCTTCCTTTCAATTGTTCCTTCTATTATTCTCTTAACCAACCCATTGTGTCATAGTATATGCCCTATAAACTTAGCTCTTCTGCCTTTTAAATTTCGTAGAAAGCTCTTCTCCTCCTGAGCTCTTCTAAAGACTTCATCATTTGTTATCTTCTGCCACCAGCTTATCTTGAATGTTTTTCTGTAGCACCAGCTCTCAAAGCTTGAAGTCTTTTCTTGTCACTTTAACTGGCCATTGAAATATCTAATTTCATGAAGATTTTTGAAGTAACGAAGATTTAACTTGCAATACAAGAAAACCTCATATAATAAAAGTGTACATGCAAACAACAAGTGCTTTGTATAAAATAATTAAAGAAATACTTGGCATTGTAGAAAATTTATTCATAATAAAATAAAACAAATTTTGTCAATCGTGATGCGTGAATTTAGTGTAAAGGAAGAAGAGATATCCAGCTGGGTTTTTCATTCGTTATATAGGAAGGATAAAAATATCTTATTATATTAGTAGAATAAGTTGAAATACTACTATTATTCATCACAGGTTTCAAAAAGTTTAAAGATTTTCATAAACACTAATTAAATTGTTAGGCATAAAAAGTACAACCACAGTCATTAAGATTAGGAACACAGATCAGCTAATCAGTAACAACAGAAAAGAATAAGAAATCTGCAGCAGGTGTTTACTAAGCTATCTTAGTATTAAAATCATTTGCAGCACTGGTTTTAAGTCACTGGCATATGCCTTTTTAAAAAGAACCGGAATATTAATTATTATATAGTTATTTAACTAACTGAAGTCTATTACTCCCTTTTAAAACAAATTGATAGACCTTCATTTAAAGAATATGAAACATTGAAAAAGTCAAAATGACCGAAATCGTGATTTATGACCTTTTAAGGATCATATCAATTGATCGATAAAGGATCGATTCAATTTAAAAAAATACTAAACATTATTGTGAAATCATACACAAAAAATTAACAAGTTGTTTAGGTTTTTTGAGGTTACTGCATAAATATGACAAAAAGTAATCATATATTACATGGTAATACATGAAAAGTGTTATTCATGATTTTAAAATTCACGCAATTTGAGATGGCAAATGAAAATAGTGGATGAAATACATAAAAAATGAATTTGAAATTAAATATATAAATAAGAATGTATTAATAAGAAGAATAATATATAAACAACAGTATTTCAGATTTTTATGGTTACTAGATTCAATCTAATGTGCGATAATTAAAATTCAAAATGATAAAATTGACTTCACAGTTTTTATGTAATAAAAATTATTATATTACCAACATCTAATTATTTTTTTGATGACCATTACATATTTTCAAGGAAGTATACAGACAGGTTGAGTAAAATAAATGTGGGTCTTTGTAAATGTGTTCAGTGTATTTACATACCGTTACTGTAATACTGTTTGTAAACAGTAAAGAATTGTTTTCACCTTCATATTGCCTTCACCTGTATCGCATGCTTCTTTGCATCCACAAAAACATTTTCATCACTTAATGACAATTTGGTTTCAGACATCGATCAGTGTGGGTGGAAGTTCATGATTTCACTTGTTATTGTTACTGTCTTAAATATAGTTTATAATAGTGTATGTAATACATGACAATGAGGCACAATGTTTCTGAGTTATTACAGTGGTGTAATTTAACTAACACTAACACATGATAGTCATAGATAAATAAACTGATAGTATAATGAAACACTATAATAAAAATTGATAGTGTTTATGTGTGAAATGAAAGTGTATCTGAACTAAGTACATATAGTAACTTACCGATCAGCAATTGAACCTCCTGTGAGTTTGGCACATGACCAAGATCCTGTTCAAACTTGACATTTGAATATAGTAAATAAAACGTATAGTCTCACAAAAAGTACCAATAAATTTTTAAAATAGCCTGCCCATTACCAGCAAACACTAGCTGTGTGGCATATAGTAATGCTGAGTTCACAGTTACTATATTTGTGATGTACACTCATTATAGTATATAGTTAATAGATAGTTGTGATGTTTTTTAGTGAAGTAAACACCTTAAAGATTTTGACTTAGAAAGAAACAGCTTAGTATGCATATAATTTTAATAAACCATAATATTTTTCTAGAAAGTAAGAATCATGTTTAAGTTGTGTGTGTGTGTGTGTGACCTATTGGCACAGCAAAGCAAGAGACAGCAAAATAGTGAGGGTACCCCTAATCAGGTATGTGCTATGATTAGCCAAGAGAACAGTTTTTCAAGAAACTTTTCAACATTGTCCTCTCTTAACAAAGCACTGTTAAAAGCAGATGATTTTTCAACTGAATTATTCCATACAAGGAATCAAGTCATAATCAGAACAGCCATTATTAGGCTTAGTGCGGCTCAAAGGCATAAGTAGGCTCTTCAGGGCCCTAGGGCAGAATTTGAAATGGGGCTCCCCATTAATATTTCCTCCCCCTCCCCCCAATATGAAGACCATTCACATTTTTTTGAGTCCTGAAATTCTTTTCTAGTTACCAAGTATTCGTTATATTGCAGACAACAGAATAAGTTAACCCTACTAGGAATTTGATATGGAAGAATCAAAAGCACAATATTAGCTAATTTCAAATAAAATAATTTATTTATGATAATGATAAAGAATACAATATTTTACAACAACTAAGTTTTATTAGGCCTACTAGTATTCTAAGTCATACAAAAAATATTACTTTGAAAACATAAGGAATATACTTATAATAAGGTAACACAGTTGAATGAAATAAACTGAAATTATTAAGTCCATAAAAGTTGACATTGGGTCAATGTGTGGTCGACTCTTGTATGCTACCACCCTAAATTGATTTGCCAATTCCACCCTCATCAAAAACATGTTCCATCTGAAAAAAAGAATGTAAAACACAAACTTTTATTTTATTTATTGACTTTTTTGCCTTTTGGGGGCCCCTTTGCCCAGGGTACCACCCTGGCTGCATATTCTAGCTATGCCTCTGGTACAGCACCTTACTGCTACAAATCATTACCATTTATATAAAAGGGTATGTTTTACAAATTAAAACATAATAAACAGTTACTATGTAGTAACAGAAGCATCTTTAGCCAGTTTTAATAAAATGTAATATACAATCTTTGGGTCACTCACTTAAGACTACTTGCATTATATTTCATAGGATTCAGATCACTGGATGTTTTTCTGTGGTACCGGTATCCCATTTCTATCAAACACATGGGATTGCAGGTTTTGAAGAGTCTATCATTAGTAATTGGACTAAGATCCTAAGTCACTAAATCACCATGTGTGTACTCAATAATGGGTACTTGGCATGGGAAAATATATGGGAGTTCTAACTGGTTCTTGTCAAAAAAATACCAACAAGGAAACATTATATTAAAAAAAAACACTATCATAAATACAAACCTAGTACAGTAGGGGGTGTTGAAAAATACAAAGGTGTTTATGATATAACATCTGACTTTAGACCAATGATGAACAATTCATTAGTGCGAAGTGTTAAAGAATGGAAAGTTCATTTGTTTCCACATACTGTTATCTCACTATTCCTTAAACACAGTTATGTGACTTGAAATTATTTAAGTCATTAATTGAAATAATTAAATTTACAAATATTTATTATTATTTTAGCAATTTGTAGGTGTAGTGTACTTGTAATGATGATTACAGGCACATTTAAATTATGAATCAAAAATAAAATATATTTTATATAGCTTTGATACCAGTGACTTTTTTTTTCATTCATAAAAATATTTTGTCCCCTTTAAAGCTGATGTTTTTGTCATGACATTACCTTTAAACATTTGTATTATCATCTCTTTGATTTTATTTTCGTGATACTGTACATTGTTTTGACATATACAGTATGAGGTTATGAAATATATTTTGTTTTTAAGCTGTGATATTAATTACTCTCTGGATGAATAAAAATGTTTGGAATTTTATTAGAAAATTATAGGTTATTTATTAACAATTAGTTAAAAACATCTAGGAGCCTTAGCCATAAATTCCTAGGCCATAGTTTATGATTTCATTCTCATAGTAATTTTTTCTCAACAGTGTAATTTCAATTTTATCAATAACAAATTTTTCCTTTTGTCATTGATCACATTTTTAATTTCATAGTGACTTGTACATTACTGAAGAGTCTATACATTTAGGCAGGGGTTTTGAGAGACTGAATAATTTTTGTATTTAGGCATATTTGTGTTGTAACCAGTGGCGTAGCTTGGCTTTTTGGTGTCCGGGGTAAGGAGATCATCGGCCACCTCGCCTTCACAATTTAAAGTGGATAAAAGAGCAAAAATGAAGGCCCATCCAGTGAACAAAGTACTTTATAAATCAAAATGCGTAGATTTTTGTATAAAAGCACGTCCAGCAAATGTCTTAAGAATATTTGTTAAGTCAAAATTAAGAAAATACATATTATAATATTACCGGTATTCAGTTTCTATACATTTATTAGTAACAAATTTATACTATAAAAATGTAGTAATATAAAAAATTTATAACATAAAAACGTTCTAATACACATGCAAATTCCTTGTAGGTCTAAAGCGCATCGTCAAAACAATATCCTAATGCAACATAAAGTTAAACAAAGAACTGTATTAAAAGTAATAAAATAAATCACTTACCATTACAGGTTAATGGTTCCATCTCCTATTAATAAACACTTAATATTTATTTTAAATATTTAATAAATATTTAAAACGAGACATTTTAAAATGTAACTTTCCTGGTCTTAATTTATCCAAAGTGGCTTATTAAATCACTATAATCTAAAGACGAAGCAATGTCGTTTTCATTTGATACCCTGTTTTGAGATATTGTTGATCGTATTTACGATTTAATCAATTTAAGCTTACTAAATGATCTTTCACAAGAAGACACAGACATTGGTAAAGTAAGACTAATTTTTTAAAGCTGTTGCTAGTATTTTGTAGGCTTTTAATCTCATTAAAGAAAAGTATTGTAGCGATCCCTGAGGTGTAGTCTTTTTGTTCTTTGTTAAATTTTTCACTTTTAAATAAAAGTATGACGTCTTTCAAGTCACTGAACAATTCTTCACTGTTTTAGGTCATGTGGATACAGTTTTTCAAGCATTGTGCACTTAATATTGATTTGGGAAAGCTGTTTCTTAAAATGTATATCCCCATCATTTACGTATGCCTCAAATTTACAGAGGAACCCAAAGCGTTTTTCTGACTCTTTTATGTTAGAGAAACGGCTTGAAATTTCAACTGACAGTTTGTCCAAATTTGTATTAAAGAACGTTGCATTTCTTGCCGAACGGTTAATGCAGAATCGTCTGCATACTCCCCTGGCATTGTGCGGTTCCTTCTTATCCTTTTTGTTATATTGACACTCCATTCATTACATACCTGCTCTGCCTTAGTAACGACATTCTCACACAGCTCATTCCTCCAAACTTTTAATTTGTCCGTTAACGACTCCAGAAGTGTCAATGTTTTATTTATCGAAAGCATAATAAAGTATTTTAACATGTTATGCACAAAGTATATCTTTATATGCTAAAAATTTATCCAAGTATTTTAACAAAGCCAGAAAGTTTCCAGGATTTGGATCGTTAGTAATTGACTCTCGATGTCCTATCAGTGCCAGATTTTGTTGTGCAAGAGTTTGTATTGTGGCAATGACCCGTTCGAAGATTTCTTTCCATGTCTTAACTGCTTTACTCATTTGTTCCTGAAGTAGATCATCAATAAGCCCCCTTTGTTTAAAGAATGTTCCAATTCCTTGCATTCAAAAAACGCAAAGCAATTAGCAGGACTATTTTCATGATCCTGAATACGGGGATGTAAATTTTGCCACGATGAAAACCCATTTTTACTATTCAAATGGCTTCTTTGATAGTTTTTTGTGTAAATAAAGTGCAACAAAACCAAAATAGAGATTTTTTGGTTGGAGAAAAACACATCCAAGTGTTACCTTTTCGCCATTTCGCAAAGTTTTATCAAACCAATACTTGTTTAAGGATCGTCCAGCTTCATCTTCAGGAAAATGGCTGTCCTTGTTCTGCAACTGACTTGTTCCTCTATCCATCATTATATCTCGGAAAGATTGAGATTTCTCGCTTGGCCAAGCTCCCTATCTTGTAGAGCAGCACCGGGAACACGGTCTACATTGTTGCTAGTAATGTGCTGTCCTTCATCGCCTGTAATTTCATGACTGTACGGTCCAACACCATCCATGGTGCTAGAACCAACTGGATCTTGTAACTGTACTTTGACATTTTCACAGTTTCAAATATTCATGCCGTTAACTTTACTGTATTTATCAACAGCCTCGTTGCTAATAACATCCGTTTTATGATCGCAAGTTGATTCCTTGTTGATTGTAATATTTTGGCCCTCAGGGTTCGATTTTCCTTGAATAAAAGACTTCAAAAACTTTTTGGAACTCGTTGTAGGTCGTAATCTTATATTAAGAAAATCTGATATTCCTGTAGTTCTTAAGGAATAGTCATATCAAAGAAACAAGCTGTTTGTAGTTTTATAAACTGATAACAATTTTTTCAAGTCTATGCTCACTTTTCCGCCCTCCTGGCTGTGCCGCCCGGGGCGGCTGCCCCCTTGGCCCCCCCTAGCTACGCCTCTGGTTGTAACTTAAGTTTTCATTATGGTTTACACATTTTGTTGGTTAACTTGTAAGCTTGGATGGCTGGTACAGTTACAAATCAGGGCCACCATAAGCTTGAGTCCAAGGTGTACACTGCACATGGGTGGCACAGTCAGGGGCTGGCAATCACATCATCATTGATGTGCATAAATTGTCTGTTTTATCCACCCAGTCTCAAATTTTTAATGTATCGCAATGTCTTTCAACTATTCTCATATTACGTATTTCATGTGTAATACATAAACTTGTATGAACGTCATTGAAAGTGTCAAAAAAAAGTCCCGAAGCCCTGAAAAATTTGGTGGATCTGAAAATAACTACAAATTAGTTTTTCTTTTTACAAAGTTCAGGATTATCTTCTTGATAAGTAGCAGATTCACGAAAATAAAAACCTTTTATAGAGTATTTAAATTTTTCAGTAGTAATTTGTTCAGTTACTCAAAACACAAATTAATTGTATATTGTAGAGATATAAACTGTTATCTTACTTACCTTTTATAAATTAATAAATAGGTTTTGTTTATTTATTATGTATTCTGGCTCTGTCGACGCCATGTTGTAGTCTGCCAACCTGATTTTTCACTCGCCAGGGTTCGAATCAGCGAACGGGAAAATCAGAACTGGTTATTTGAATAATAACGAGTCATTTCTTAGTTTACTAAGCAATTAAAATTTTATTGATCATTTCTTGTTTTTATATCCCTTTCAATTCCCATAATTCTTAACAATTTTTTGCATATCAAAATGAAAATTATTCAGACAAAACTAAATTTCCTTATATAGATAAAATAACAACATTTTAAAACTACCATCAAAATTTAATTAACCCAAACCAGCGTTTCTTATTTTATCATTTTTATTATTTAACTGTTATTATTTAACTGTTTTAACTGTTATTTAACTGTTTTATTATTTAATTGGCCATTCACGCTCACATTCATACATATACCCCATGCCCATTTGAGATCTCAATTTCATTTAATGGTAAATAGTGTACTTTAAAAGAACATAATTTTGAAGTTGATATACCACTCTGGTTACTGATCTGGCTTTACGAAAGAGTCCAATGTTCCGTAGTACCTTCCATCACTCCGCACATATTAGTCGCACCATCTCTTATCTAAACTGTTATTTTAATTATTTAATTACTCACTGGATAATCCTGTTCCATTTTAAATTATACACTCGGTTTTAAAATCACATTTTGTTTGAGTTGCGGGCGCGATGAAAACTACGCCTAGCCGGCGGACGCGCAGACTGATTGCGTCCGTATTTATTGGATGTTCATAGCCGACTGTTCTTTGTTTTCTGCACACTGGACGAGAAAGAAGGTTTCGTACGTGCTTTTCAAGCTGTTCACAGTGGCACACCCATGCGCGAATACGCTCCCCTCGCTGCTTTCACATTCTCAGACTCGTTAATTGCTTTTGCTCAACAGAAACACGTACGTACGGTTTGGCTTGATACCGCACTGACTGCAATGTGTTAAAAAACTGTCCAGCGTTTATGATTCAAATGTTATTCAGCTTGAGTGGCCATTACATTTTACAATTATTTAAGAAAAAAAATAAACCCCAATAGTTTGTCCCGTTACAAAACCCCCTCAATGAGAGGTTTTATGCTGAAGCAGAAATTGACACTCTCGTACTTTCTAAAGGGATCAGTTGGAATATGTCGCCACAACCCCCTATATTGTTTATATAAAATATAGTTACCTCACCCTTGGTCCAGTGGCTGTGACCGCACCTGAATGACCTTACTGGACTTCTCTCTCGAGATCCCAACACCGCAAGGCCAGACAGACGCTTGACACTCCTGCTCTGATGCGCTGGCCAGCTCAGAACCGCCGCCACAGCATCACCAGATGCTGAAACATCAAATTAAAAATATCAAATAGTGGCCTTGGATAATACCATATCCCTAACTGATCTGTTTCCCCTTAGCTGTGCGCTGGTTTGCGTTAAGAAGCACTGGTTTTTCTTAATTCTTAACACATGTATATATGAATCCTTAAACTAACATGATACATTCATAAACTTCCTCAAAATCATTCTGTATACCCTTCTCTTGTTACCTCTTTTTCCCAAAAATCAAAATTATTGCCCTTATTCCCATCAGAATTAAAATAGACATTTCCCATTACAATATTACAAATACCTTCCACAATATTTAAACACACTATCAAAATTTACTCAAATACAATTCATCTATATCTCTCCCTTTCTACAAGTCTTAAACATTTTCTCTTTCATAGAAGAAGAAAAAATTACTATTATTATTATTATTATTATTATTAACAGTAAGTGATCCGGCGCTGTTAATAATACTTATCCCCTTTACTCCTCCGTACACACTATTTCCCCCCCCTGAACTGTTGCGTTCAGTTGCCTCCACAAGGACTGAGGCGGAAGGAGTAAGCACTTTTTTCTTTTCTCTCACTCCCATCCTTGCTTCAGCGTTACAAAAACTTCAAGGTAAGTACCCTTACTTATTATCTTATAATATATGCCCCTAAGGTCTACCACCCCTATCTGGGTGAAAATAGCCTGTGTTCAAAATAATCTTAGATTCCCTTATTAAACCCCATTAAATTTCTATGTTTGACCAATTTCAAAGGCAACCAACTGTGGTCAGTTTACAATAATTCTGCCCACAGCTGATTGTCATCCAAAACCACGATCTGGGTTGGTAAGGCCGAGATCGCCCGAAATGTAGGGAATCGCAATTAAAACATGTTATACATACATGCAAATTCCTACACTAATACATAATAAACATAATACATAATAATACACTCATAACTAAAATTGCGATTATTACATTCAACAAACAACTCACATTTAACTTTGATCAAAATGTACACACCCTACCATCTTTAAATTTGCATATAACATTATAAACATTACATTTTAATTAATTAATTAATTAATAATTTTAGTTGTTAAACTTTTATTAATTAACCATCAATTATTTATCATTTACTCATCTACTATTTACTATTTATTTATCATTTAATTCTTCACCATTTCAAATTAATTATTAACATTCATGTTACATTACCTCTCAGTTATAATTACAAACTATGAATTTTCTTTTATTTCACCTTTTCATCCCTATTAGTTTGGGCGATTCTCCGGTCTTCACTATGCTTTCGATTGAATAGACATTTATAATCTTACTCCCTTTCTTCCTACCAACAACCACTATTAACAACCAGATTTACATATCATGACACCAATCTCTCAATTATAATCCACTTCACTAATTCCACTTACCTCTGGCACCGCTCGTCTTTTGGAATAAGGCACTGGATAACTTTGCTGCATGAAAGGTGTGTGTTCCTGTACCTGCAATACACATTCATAACCCTTTGCCCTTCCCGGAATATCGGCAAACACTCCTCGAAACTGCTCAATCACCTGCCACAACGATGCACGTTGATCACTCCTTACACCGGACCCTCCACTACAAAATTTATCCTCCCTTTCTTCCCACAATTCTTCACTATTATCTCTCAACTCCCCTTCAAAACTCTCAATATACTCTACCTCTCTACCTGAATTTACACCACGGTGTCCCTAAAATATCCAATACTCTCTTTGTGTGTTACTGGTATTTCAAAATTCTTATTCTCTCTAACTCCCATTAAAATTAATTCTGCTTAACTCACCTGCCTTATTTCATTATCACCCAAACCCTTTTACAACATTTTCACCTTAATATAATCATTACATTACCCTGGAAAATTCATCAATTCTCTCCTTATAATAATATACCTCAATTTGAACATATTATCTGTTTAATCATCTACTAATCATTATAGAATCTTAATTTCATAAAATCGTTTAACTTCATTATCAAACTTTCTTTTGTACAACATTAATTAAGTAATTAAGCTTCAATTATTTAATTCAATTCCTTTAAAATCTCACAATTACTTTCATCGCTTATTTAGTCTGTAAAATTTTATAATTATTATTAATTTATACTAATTAATTGAAAATTTAATTTAATTGATAATTAATATTATCAATTTCTACTACATATACACATTGTTTACATAACACATAGTACACCATAATGTAATACACAAATACATTTAATATAATGACATCAACACATAAAAGAATATACAGTCCAACTTATTATTTGTTATCATTAACCACAAATCGTTTCATAAGACAATCCATTTCAAAACCACACTATTCACATAATTAAATGTTCATACACAATAAAACAATTACCCTCCATCGTCGAATAACAGTCTAATCTTAGGTCTATACAAGTCATTTATTATTGAATACATTATATTAGTACTATCAATATAATACTTATTTAATTTTTTATATCTTTCCACAATATCTTTTGAATTAATTGGTTTATTCCATATTATTCTCTCATGTACCTGGTCACGCTCGAGTATAGTCCTGTCGCCTTTAGTATATTCTGTTAAAATCAGGTAAGTTATATTATCATCTTTAACATCATCTACTGCTATCTCAATTTCACTATAAGGTAAGTACTCGTTATTATTATTACTTCTCTCTCCGCCTAACCTTTCTACGAATTCTTCATAATTTCTCTTTACTTTAAATATCTCTATTTCTCTCTTTCTCTCTCTCTCTCTCTCAATATATTTCTCACCATAACACCAGGCTACACTCTCTCTCTCAAAATATGCAGGGGACACTAACTCATCACTATTGCACCACCTATGAAGTGCACAAAAAACCCAGGGAAATTTATTTGCAGACTTATCGTCTTCCAAATACTCGCGTGAAGCCATTTCTTCACCACCTACTACAACATTAAGGGAAAATTTTACCCCCTGCAATCCCCTTACAAATCTACTTTCTCTCACATTTCTCTCTGACTCAATACACACAAACATCTCATTATCAACTTCTACTCTCTCTACAATTTCGTTATCACTATCAATATCCACATAATTATTTTCTACCACCATGTTCTTAATTCTATCATTTTTATTACCTGTGAGCTCATTATTCAAATTATCATTGTTACTCACCTTATTAATTAGCACCTTGTTTGCACTTGAACTAACCTCTTTCTGATTTTCTGTAAATGTATCATCATTACTACCTACACTATTCTCTACCCCGCTTTTATTCTCAGAATTGTAATTAACATCACTATTTACTATTTTATTCTTTGGTCTATCGAATTTCTCACTTACTAAAGCTACTGTTTTTTCTTTCATTTTATCGAAATGTGTATGAATTTCATTCATTTGTTGATTAAAATTAAAATTTTGCTGTTTTATCTCCCCCCTCATCAACTTTATCTCATTATTTTGCATCTCAAATGCAACTTTATCATTCATTTTAGTGTCACTAACGTCAAGTCTAGCATTTATTTTATCATATTTAACATTGGAATCATTTTGTTGTTCATTGTTCTGTTCTTTCAATTCGTTAAATTTTTCATCAAATTTAGCATTTTGTATATTAAAAAGTGTTTGCATCATTTTCACTATCTCATTCTCGTCAGTCCTTTTAGTCGGGACTGGCGTTGAGTGAACACTCTCACTCATGATTTGCGATTCAGTTACACTTGTCTGGCTTTCATTTGCACTGTCAGTTAAGCTGACATTCTCGTTATTATCTGCCATTTAAAAAAAAAAATCTTTTACATAGATTTCATTTCAAAATATTACTATATATAATATATACTTATTATCAAAAGATATTCTATTTACCCATACTACACATAATCATAACATAACCTTATCCTTGTACGTCTGCTTTCACGTACCTCAAAAAAAATATGTTTTATGTTATTTCCAATAACCATTCTGTTCCTCCCAGTAGGCTGTATTTATATAAATAATTTATATAAAGTCACTGTTCGGAATCGCCAATTGTTTTCTTACTTACCTTTTATAAATTAATAAATAGGTTTTGTTTATTTATTATGTATTCTGGCTCTGTCGACGCCATGTTGTTGTCTGCCAACCTGATTTTTCACTCACCAGGGTTTGAATCAGCGAACGGGAAAATCAGAACTGGTTATTTGAATAATAACGAGTCATTTCTTAGTTTACTAAGCAATTAAAATTTTATTGATCATTTCTTGTTTTTATATCCCTTTCAATTCCCATAATTCTTAACAATTTTTTGCATATCAAAATGAAAATTATTCAGACAAAACTAAATTTCCTTATATAGATAAAATAACAACATTTTAAAACTACCATCAAAATTTAATTAATCCAAACCAGCGTTTCTTATTTTATCATTTTTATTATTTTTATTCACGCTCGCATTCATACATATACCCCATGCCCATTTGAGATCTCAATTTCATTTAATGGTAAATAGTGTACTTTAAAAGAACATAATTTTGAAGTTGATATACCACTCTGGTTACTGATCTGGCTTTACGAAAGAGTCCAATGTTCCGTAGTACCTTCCATCACTCCGCACATATTAGTCGCACCATCTCTTATCTAAACTGTTATTTTAATTATTTAATTACTCACTGGATAATCCTGTTCCGTTTTAAATTATACATTCGGTTTTAAAATCACATTTTGTTTGAGTTGCGGGTGCGACGAAAACTACGCCTAGCCGGCGGACGCGCAGACTGATTGCGTCCGTATTTATTGGATGTTCATAGCCAACTGTTCTTTGTTTTCTGCACACTGGGCGAGAAAGAAGGTTTCGTACGTGCTTTTCAAGCTGTTCACAGTGGCACACCCATGCGCGAATACGCTCCCCTTGCTGCTAATGTTCACATTCTCAGACTCGTTAATTGCTTTTGCTCAACAGAAACACGTATGTACGGCTTGGCTTGATACCGCACTGACTGCAATGTGTTAAAAAACTGTCCAGCGTTTATGATTCAAATGTTATTCAGCTTGAGTGGCCATTACATTTTACAATTATTTAAGAAAAAAAATAAACCCCAATAGTTTGTCCCGTTACAAAACTTAAAACGATTATCAAAATGAGGCAGATATTGATGAGACTGATTTGTTTAAAGAACTGAATGTTGCAAAACTTAATTTTTTAAAAATCTGTTAGACATGCATAGAGAATTTTTTAACAGCTTTTCCAAAATAATTTGTTCTCAGCATTCCCAAATTCACCAATGGCATTAAGAATACTAGTTATATTAATGGCATCAGTTGCAACTCATGAAATTAAAAATAATAAAATGTTGTTTAAGATCAACTGTGTGGGTTTAAAGACTTTGAGATAGGAGACAGACATGGTGCAGCAAATTTAAGATTGCACGCAGGCACATGAACGCCTAAAACGGTCCTGTTACAGATTATGCATATTGTAATGCAACAAACCAAGGGGACCAACAAAATAGGAACCTTTAGTACATAAAAGCCAAAATAAATATAATTATATTACAATCTAAACCCCTGAAGTACAATACAGAAACCAAACTAAAAAACCAGTGTACAATAGTTTTAAGTAAACATTGTTAACAACATTAAGTTGTAAAAGTGATATGATGACGGAAGGGTAATTGTCAATAGTCAGAGAAGAACAACTAGATGGTCTAGTTAAATTCTTCTCATGACAAAAAACATAGTGTAAAAATCAGTGGAAGTGACATGTGAAGATGCACTACAAGGTGTAGTGTATTCAAACAAATGTAATTGATAGTAAGCAATTACATTAAAATGGAATAATAGTGAGATTAATTATAAAAGGGAAATGGTGAGTAAACAAACCAAAATATAATCAACAATAATCAGGTTAACAGTACCAGTGTAAGTGTGAACATGCATAAACATGGACAAAGCACATGATAACACAAACGTATTCAAAACCTACCATCACAAATTAAGTGGTAATGAAAGTATAATAGAGCTAAACTTTAACATTGATAATTAATTTTTCCCCACACCCCTGAACACATTAGAATATTACTATGAAAGTGAAGAACAATTGTCATTTCATGGTAATCACAAAAGTGAATAAAAACATTCATAAAAGAATGATAAATGAACCTAGTTAGACATAACTAAACATTAGAAAGGTAGAAGGAGTTGAAAGGAGTTTGTTTTGTTATTATGTTAATTAATTATATAGAGTTCCCAATGTTGTGGGTTAACTAATGCAAAGTTAGTTTAAAAGTTGAATTTTATGTTAGGTATTAAGCAGTATAAAAGTCATGGAACCATGATTCCAAGTTAAAATGTTTATAATTTAAATATCACTATAATATTGACGACTCGGAACACAAAGTTTTTTATAAGTAAAAACGTAAAGTTTTACCTTACAGCCTAAACCGGCTTTCACCTATAGAAGGCTTCATCAGAGGCTGTCGCTAGTAGCGCTGCTCGTCTTGTTGTTGGCGACGAGAAAGTGTTTCGAAAGATTGAAGCTGTGTGTGTGTGGTGAGATGTGTTCGAATAATGCGTGCGATTTGAATTGTGTCTGTTCGTTTAGGATGTCGTTTTTATTTGTTTTTGTGTGTTTGTATATTTCTAATTGTTCTAGAGTGTCTACTACTACTACTAGCGACAGCCTCTGATGAAGCCTTCTATAGGTGAAAGCCGGTTTAGGCTGTAAGGTAAAACTTTACGTTTTTACTTATAAAAAACTTTGTGTTCCGAGTCGTCAATATTATAGTGATATTTAGTTAAGTAACGGACACGTCATGGACAACGAAATCCAAGAGTTTATAATTTGTCTTAGAGTAATAAGAGGATGAGAAAAGATATAATTCAAATGTAATAAAACAGTTAAGCATTAGTAGTATGTAACAAGGGTCCTAACAAAAAAAAAGATTAATGAACTAAAGTGTAACATAGTAATTAATGTGAAACCATGACATAGGCCACTGCTAAATTCAACCAACTATTGTCAAAATTAATAGCCTAATAGAAAAACCAAATATTGTAAATTAGTATCAAACAACAGATTTAACAAATAAGCTATCTTTCAGGACCGTAAACATATTTTTTGGAATATCAGAAGGTGCTAAACAATGTTTCAGAAAATGTTAAACTGAACAAAAAGCATGACCTATGCAGAAAGGTTGAATATTAAAAATAGTAGTAAAGTCAATTGACAAAAAACAAATCAATGTTAATTAACAAAAAACAAGTCATGATTAATAAGTGGATGTTCTTTTTTAGTAATGATACAATGTAATAAAAAACTTAAAGAAGTTTGACATGATTTTATGAAAAACAGATACCTAAAGGGTCTATAAACCGAGTTTTGTAAATGTAAAAGTTTACCTATTAAGTAACATAAATATGGCAAAAGGGATATCAAATTGTTTGTAATTAAGTAAGGAATACAACTATGTAAACCAAATTAAGCGAAATTAATTAATAATTAGGGCGTAACTTGTACTGGAAGGTAAGTTATTTGAAATACAGTAATACAAAATCCCATAATCCCAAGTGTAGCAGAATCAACCAATCAGAAATTAGAAAAATTGGTCAAAAATTCGTTGAAGGGAGAAGAGGAATGAATTACTCAATTGTTACATCTGAAAG
This sequence comes from Magicicada septendecula, assembly GCA_034769895.1. Classification (NCBI taxonomy): domain Eukaryota; kingdom Metazoa; phylum Arthropoda; class Insecta; order Hemiptera; family Cicadidae; genus Magicicada; species Magicicada septendecula. Next base: position 408,793,349 of record CM068367.1, read on the forward strand.
TGAAAACATTAACTCCGTATAACCGAGAGAAAAAGTATATTTGGAATCAATTCTGAGTTGACCAAAAGTAAACCAAATATTTTTTAATAAGAAAAATTTTAAAACCAAGAGGAAATAAATACAAGTTAACAGAAAATATCCTATCAAGAACAGAAAATACACGTAAGAGGCACTCCATACACTAATAAACACAAATAGCGAACAAATCTCTGTTTGAAGTTAGCATGGACGTTAATATAACTGGATGCCCAACAGGGCGCTCTCTAGTGAAGCAAGTGTGACGTCACGCCGCCATCTTTAAAACGGGCAAAAAAATGTAAACAGACGTGGTGTTAGGTTGATTTGTGCGGACCTTTTGGAGTGTAAATTGATTTAATGCTTGCTTGACTTATCACTTCGAAAAGAAGATAAAATACCTGACTCTTGTTGAGCTGTTGGTTGCACAAATCGACGGAAAAAAGGAGAGAACATGCAGGTTTTTGTGTTAAGTGGCATGTTTTGTTTGCAGCGATTTTTTGTCATCCACCTCCTTATATAGTGCAGGAAAACTGTCGGCGTAAGCCTGAATTGAACAAAAAAAATCGAAGTAGTCTCGATTTTTGAGGAGTAGTTGTTTATAATGTACACAAACATTTTTTGTCTAATCACCTGCCAGCGGCGCCCGGAAAAATTGTTAAAACAAATTTTAAAAAAATTCAGTTTTTCGCTCATATCTCCGTTAATTTCGCCCGTAGCTTAATTTTACAAGAGTTAAATTTTAAAGCTGAAGAAATTCTACACAAATATCATCTTAAAAATATTTTTGTGCGAGCAAAAACAAGCGCGGGAGGTCTAAATGTTTATAACGTATAATTCTGTCGTGGTGGGGGACGAGGCTAGCGAGCGGAGGCACGCGCGCGCTTCATTAAACGTTATAACTCTTGTTTAAATTGAACTATTTTAACAAAACAAAGTGCCTATCGAAAAATGATAGTTTTTTACATGCGACTATTATGAAAAAAGGTTTAGGATTTCATTATGTGTATATTGTACAAGAGATGAAATTACAAAATGCTGTTTTTTTTAAAGAATATGAAATTAAATAAACAATTAATTTTATAATGAACTTTCACGTATAAATTCATTTTCTAGACCCTTTGGTTGATTACTACAAGGAATAAAAAAAATTACAAAAATTTAGTTTTTAAGATTCGCCATTTTTAAAATCCACTTTTTTGGAAAAATCGTAACTAAAAAAATAACTTAACTTCAAAATAAAATTATGCGATAAGTGCAATAATCAGGACACTTCTTTTTGGGCTATTTAGAAAGCTTAAACCTTGCCCTTTAAGATTTAATTATAATAGGTATGAAAATTTACGGTTAAATTGGGATAATTAATAATAATTAGTTGCTACTTCAGCCGATAGCTGCGCGACTCCAAAATTTGCTAAAAAATCGATGCCTGGAAAAGTTATAAAAAAATATTTTATTTTTGTGCAACTTACAGGTGTTGTCGAACATGTTGTGACGTTCAAATAACCACCGTTTTTAGGTGTTTGCAATAATAATTTTTAATAATTAGTAAATAAAATTAATAAATAAGGCATGCATAATCATTAAATTTTATACCATTAAATTGGTATCCAATCACTGATCCAATCAAAAAAATTTGTAATAAAAAAATGTTATTCTAATGGAGATCTACAAAAAAGTACTCTAGTAATTTTTTCGTAAAATTAATATTTCAGCAGTAAATAATAGTTTAATTTCGTCCGTTTGCGCTATAGGTAAGAGAGAGACGGAAGATGCAACGCGTCTCACGCTCAAGCGTTGTTCAGCAACTTTTAGTAATTTCAATTCGACGATGGTTATCTATATCTTCTATATACATTTCTCTTTTCAATATGAATATTTTGAGATTATGCAAGTATATATAATAGAATGGTGGGGAAACGTGCTATTATTATATATAATAGAATGGTGGAGAACCGCAGGTGCGCGGTCCCCTCTTACTTAAAATTTTTTATAGTGCGCTTATTTTTGTACGAGCAAAAATAAATATTTTGCTCGTACAAAAATATTTTTAAAATGAAATCCGTGTAGAATTTCCTTAGCTTTAAAATTTAACTCTTGTAAAATTAAGCTACGGGTAAAATTAACGGAGATATGAGTGAAAAACTGAATTTTTTTTAAAATTTGTTTATAACAATTTTCCCGGGCGCCGCTGGCAGGTGATTAGACAAAAAATGTTTGTATACATTATAAACAACTACTCCTTGAGCCCAAGTTTCTCAAGATTTATAATTTCATTTATCTCTATAGAATTTTCCAAACTTTTACATCGATCTACCTCCCCTGGAATTGAACTCGCGAGTTCCTGGTGAGTACCGGTAACTTTTCATACAGATAAATAGCCCTAATAATAATGAAAGTTGGAAATACAGCTTTTTATTTCTAATTCTTCGTTGAGAAACTTTTGTTTTTAAATTTCATTTTACGTTCCCATAACACTATGATCCCACGGTGTCGGCTAATAAATTCTTTGATTACGAGTGTAAATAGCAAAAGATTTAACAGGTAAGTGAGAATTACCATTCGGGCTGATGGGTTTGACAAAAAATCGTATTATTCAGGACGTACCGTAGCATGTATTTATCATCAAAAAATAATTAATTGTCGCGTAATTAATGGCACAATTATGTACCAGTTGTATAGGTAGAACTGTGGGCTCGAGATCTCTTGCCCGTTTTAAAGATGGCGGCGTGACGTCACACTTGCTTCAGTCTCGCAAGCATACAGGGTTGGCAGTCGGGCATCCAGTTAGTATATAAACATATCCATGGAAGTTAGTAAGTTTTAACCAAACTACACACATAATTTACGATTTTACAACTTGAACACACCAACACGGTGAAGGAAAACACAGAGTCCAGCATAATTTCAGTGAACACTATAAATAAACTTAAATATTTTAAAAGAAAACTGGGACGAATTTCATATATTTGAGGTGGTGAGCAAGCGACCATTTTGTTGTCATCACAAGTTCAATCTGAAAGCGACGTCATTTTTGGGTGAAGCCTTCGGTCTTCAAGTAAGATAATTATACATTTAATGAAGAAATTTGTGTTAGTGGTTGAATTCACAATCAGAATGATCACAGTTGCACACCACTATATAAAAATTATCCCGATTAGCGCTTTCAAGCCTCACAGCCCATCGTCAGATCGGAATAGGCAGAAATTATTTTAAAAACAAACCCTTCACCCCTCTACCCCACCCTGCTCACACACAACAAGCTATAATATAAATGACCCTTCCCCACCCCCTAAACCCTGTCCCACACCATCTGTACAGTTACATATTTTTCTAGCAAATTCCTTGTGTTTCAGTGTGTGTGTGTGTGTGTGTGTGTGTGTGTGTGTGTGTGTGTGTGTGTGTGTGTGTGTGTGTGTGTGTGTGTGTGTGTGTGTGTGTGTGTGTGTGTGTGTGTGCATCCTTTTAAACTTACCCTACTTCCTCTCCACACACATGGGTCAGTCACACCCCTTATTTTAACCATCCAATTAGTACTATGCAAATAATTCTTAATCTTATCTATCTGTCCTCTATCATTTACTTCTTAATCATGTTATAAAATATTTCTTCATTATCAAATTTAATTTTAATATTAATTAAATTGTCTAACCCTTTTTCTCTTTCTTTTAATATTTCTAACTCCTCTCTAAGCTTCCTTTCAACTGTGTTATTTACTACTTTTACAATTTCGTATTCTTCCAAAGGATTAACAAACTTATGGTTGTCTTCTATGAAATGTCTTGCATATAACGAATTGGTTGTTCTATTACCTTCTCCACGTTTGTGGTCAGACAACCTGCATACGAATTTTCGTCCTGTCTCACCTAGGTACACTTTGTTGCAGTCTTTACATTTTAATTTATAAATTCCGCTTTTCTGTAATACTGGAATTTTTTCTATATTCTTATTCCTTATCTTATCAAATACCGTTTCACATTTTTTGATAGCTATATCTACTCCATATTTATTAAAACATTTTATAATTTTTCTAGTATGTGAACCTATGTATGTCAATGACCCTGCATAATTCTTTTGTTCTGGTTCTAGTTTAGCTTTTTGTATGTTAACCCTTTTCATAACTTTATCCACTATGTTGGTGTTATAATTATTATTCCTTACAATTCCCTTTATCGTTTTTAACTCCCTAACTTTTGATTCGGTCTCTTTTAAACACTTCTGAGCTCTGTAACAAAATGTATTGATTGCCGCCATTTTATATCTATATGGGTGGTAAGACTCTCTTGGTATAATTATATCAGAATACGACTCTTTCCTAAATATCCCAAACTGTAGTTTCTCATTATCCTTAATTTCTATGTTCAAATCTAAGTAATTTATTTTCTTACCTCCTATCTCTTCTTTAAATTGTAAGTTTTTATCCTTATTATTTACCTCATTTATAAACTCATGCACTTCTTCTATGCTTCCTTCCCAAATTACTAATACATCATCAACGTATCTAGACCATAATTTTATATTGTCTTTATACTTAGTGGAAGTTATTAATTGCTTTTCAAAATCATTCATGTATATTTCAGCAAGAATAGGGGATAATGAAGACCCCATAGGTAAACCTTTTTTCTGTATATAAAACTTGTTATTAAACCTAAAATAGTTCTGATTTACACATTCTTTAATTACTTTCATCAACTGCTTTTTATACCTGTATTCTCCCATATTATTATCGTTTATTAACTTAATAACTTTATTTACTGTGATATTGGTAAACATGTCCTTAACATCCAGTGATATCAATTTTGTATTTACATTAATCCTAATATTTTCTAATTTTTCTATCAATTTTACATTATTCTCTATGTTGTATTTTGTCCCAAATTCATATTTCTCTCTCAGTACTCTGCTAACTTCCTTTGATAATTTATAAATAGGTGCATTAATAAAAGAAACAATCGGTCTAATTGGTTTTCCTTCTTTATGTATCTTAACCTGACTTTTAAAAGTTGGTGCTGTTGGATTACTTTCCAATAAATACTTTTTCTTATTTTCTTCTATAAATGTTATCTGTTTCATCATTTGTTTTATCCTTGACTGGTACTTACTTGTATAATCATACTTTATTTCCTCGTATGGTCCTTCCCTTATAAATTCTTCCGTTTTCTTTATGTATTCGTCCTTTCTCAGTAGTACCATTGTATTTCCTTTGTCCGCCTTCGTAACTATAATATCATTTTTCTTTATTTTATTCTTTAGTTTAGTTACAGTTGATTTGATTTTTTGTTCATTTTTTGAATTATACAAACTTTTCTTAAATATTTTATCTACTACATTCCCTACTTCCCACCTTATTCTTTTTTTATCATTTTCATTTCCTAGTTTTTGTATTATGCTTTCGCATTCAATAATCGTTTATTCTTGATTTAATTCTGGTGGCGGTGCGTATTTTAAGCCTTTTGCTAACATTTCTTTTTCTTCTGTATTGAAATTCACCTCTGTAAGGTTTATTACTCTTTTTTCATAGTTATTCTTAGAGAGGTGTTCCTTTTTTACTTCGTTCTTTCTTATTAATTTATTTAACTTCTCTACCATTTTTTTATTTTTATTTTCCAATTTCTTTTCTACGTACCCCAAACCAAAATTATATAATATTTCTTCTAACTCTACATACGAGTATATTCTTAACAATTCTATGTGTCTGTCATATAATTCCCTATTATATCTATTGATTAAGCCGTAGAGTGACCTTATTTCCAGTTTTATCCACAACTTCTCGCTTTGTTCTTTTACTTTTTTGGCTACACTGTTCTTATTTTTAATTTTAACTTGAGCGTACTTAGGGATGACATTATTATCCAGACATTGTTTATTAAACCATATTTTACTTAAAACCCTCTTCAATTTAACTTTTAACTTAAGATATTTAAAAACTTTACTTACCTTATTGTTGTCGTTTATTACCTCATTGTTGTTGCCCATTACCTGTAGTCGATTGCACATCTTAACAGACGTTTAATGAAGAAATTTGTGTTAGTGGTTGAAATCACAATCAGAATGATCACAGTTGCACACCACTATATAAAAATTATTCCGATTAGCGCTTTCAAGCCTCACAGCCCATTGTCAGATCGGAATAGGCAGAAATTATTTTAAAAACAAACCCTTCACCCCTCTCCCCCACCCTGCTCACACACAACAAGCTATAATATAAATGACCCTTCCCCACCCCCTAAACCCTAAATTTTTATATAGTGGTGTGCAACTGTGATCATTCTGATTGTGATTTCAACCACTAACACAAATTTCTTCATTAAACGTCTGTTAAGATGTGCAATCGACTACAGGTAATGGGCAACAACAATGAGGTAATAAACGACAACAATAAGGTAAGTAAAGTTTTTAAATATCTTAAGTTAAAAGTTAAATTGAAGAGGGTTTTAAGTAAAATATGGTTTAATAAACAATGTCTGGATAATAATGTCATCCCTAAGTACGCTCAAGTTAAAATTAAAAATATGAACAGTGTAGCCAAAAAAGTAAAAGAACAAAGCGAGAAGTTGTGGATAAAACTGGAAATAAGGTCACTCTACGGCTTAATCAATAGATATAATAGGGAATTATATGACAGACACATAGAATTGTTAAGAATATACTCGTATGTAGAGTTAGAAGAAATATTATATAATTTTGGTTTGGGGTACGTAGAAAAGAAATTGGAAAATAAAAATAAAAAAATGGTAGAGAAGTTAAATAAATTAATAAGAAAGAACGAAGTAAAAAAGGAACACCTCTCTAAGAATAACTATGAAAAAAGAGTAATAAACCTTACAGAGGTGAATTTCAATACAGAAGAAAAAGAAATGTTAGCAAAAGGCTTAAAATACGCACCGCCACCAGAATTAAATCAAGAAAAAACGATTATTGAATGCGAAAGCATAATACAAAAACTAGGAAATGAAAATGATAATAAAAAAATAAGGTGGGAAGTAGGGAATGTAGTAGATAAAATATTTAAGAAAAGTTTGTATAATTCAAAAAATGAACAAAAAATCATATCAACTGTAACTAAACTAAAGAATACAATAAAGAAAAATGATATTATAGTTACGAAGGCGGACAAAGGAAATACAATGGTACTACTGAGAAAGGACGAATACATAAAGAAAACGGAAGAATTTATAAGGGAAGGACCATACGAGGAAATAAAGTATGATTATACAAGTAAGTACCAGTCAAGGATAAAACAAATGATGAAACAGATAACATTTATAGAAGAAAATAAGAAAAAGTATTTATTGGAAAGTAATCCAACAGCACCAACTTTTAAAAGTCAGGTTAAGATACATAAAGAAGGAAAACCAATTAGACCGATTGTTTCTTTTATTAATGCACCTATTTATAAATTATCAAAGGAAGTTAGCAGAGTACTGAGAGAGAAATATGAATTTGGGACAAAATACAACATAGAGAATAATGTAAAATTGATAGAAAAATTAGAAAATATTAGGATTAATGTAAATACAAAATTGATATCACTGGATGTTAAGGACATGTTTACCAATATCACAGTAAATAAAGTTATTAAGTTAATAAACGATAATAATATGGGAGAATACAGGTATAAAAAGCAGTTGATGAAAGTAATTAAAGAATGTGTAAATCAGAACTATTTTAGGTTTAATAACAAGTTTTATATACAGAAAAAAGGTTTACCTATGGGGTCTTCATTATCCCCTATTCTTGCTGAAATATACATGAATGATTTTGAAAAGCAATTAATAACTTCCACTAAGTATAAAGACAATATAAAATTATGGTCTAGATACGTTGATGATGTATTAGTAATTTGGGAAGGAAGCATAGAAGAAGTGCATGAGTTTATAAATGAGGTAAATAATAAGGATAAAAACTTACAATTTAAAGAAGAGATAGGAGGTAAGAAAATAAATTACTTAGATTTGAACATAGAAATTAAGGATAATGAGAAACTACAGTTTGGGATATTTAGGAAAGAGTCGTATTCTGATATAATTATACCAAGAGAGTCTTACCACCCATATAGATATAAAATGGCGGCAATCAATACATTTTGTTACAGAGCTCAGAAGTGTTTAAAAGAGACCGAATCAAAAGTTAGGGAGTTAAAAACGATAAAGGGAATTGTAAGGAATAATAATTATAACACCAACATAGTGGATAAAGTTATGAAAAGGGTTAACATACAAAAAGCTAAACTAGAACCAGAACAAAAGAATTATGCAGGGTCATTGACATACATAGGTTCACATACTAGAAAAATTATAAAATGTTTTAATAAATATGGAGTAGATATAGCTATTAAAAAATGTGAAACGGTATTTGATAAGATAAGGAATAAGAATATAGAAAAAATTCCAGTATTACAGAAAAGCGGAATTTATAAATTAAAATGTAAAGACTGCAACAAAGTGTACCTAGGTGAGACAGGACGAAAATTCGTATGCAGGTTGTCTGACCACAAACGTGGAGAAGGTAATAGAACAACCAATTCGTTATATGCAAGACATTTCATAGAAGACAACCATAAGTTTGTTAATCCTTTGGAAGAATACGAAATTGTAAAAGTAGTAAATAACACAGTTGAAAGGAAGCTTAGAGAGGAGTTAGAAATATTAAAAGAAAGAGAAAAAGGGTTAGACAATTTAATTAACATTAAAATTAAATTTGATAATGAAGAAATATTTTATAACATGATTAAGAAGTAAATGATAGAGGACAGATAGATAAGATTAAGAATTATTTGCATAGTACTAATTGGATGGTTAAAATAAGGGGTGTGACTGACCCATGTGTGTGGAGAGGAAGTAGGGTAAGTTTAAAAGGATGCGCGCGCGCGCTGCGCGCGCACACACACACACACACACGCGCACGCGCACACACACACACACACACACACGCACACGCACACACACACACACACACACACACACACACACACACACACACACACACACACACACACACACACACACACACACACACACACACACACACACACACACACACACACACACTGAAACACAAAGGAATTTGCTAGAAAAACATGTAACTGTACAGATATTGTGGGACAGGGTTTAGGGGGTGGGGAAGGGTCATTTATATTATAGCTTGTTGTGTGTGAGCAGGGTGGGGTAGAGGGGTGAAGGGTTTGTTTTTAAAATAATTTCTGCCTATTCCGATCTGACGATGGGCTGTGAGGCTTGAAAGCGCTAATCGGGATAATTTTTATATAGTGGTGTGCAACTGTGATCATTCTGATTAAGATAATTATAGTTTATATTCAAACAGTTTGACATTATTTGTAATAGTAAGTAAGATTCTTTCTTAATATTTGTGAAGTATTGTACTTCTTAAACATTTCTGACTTTTCAATAGCAGTATAAAAGGACCCTTGAAAAATTAACATAAATTATAAAACCGAAATCTGTAACTGCCGAACTGAGAAAGAGAGTCGAATGTGGGCCAAACGACTCAGTCGCCCTGTGAGTTGTAATACAATTTATAAAGAATAAAACAAATTAATAAACAATATATTAATTTAATTAAACCAGAGCTTTATTGATAAAACATTACTTAGTTAAGGAATTTCAGGTGGAGAAAGGGGAGTTAATTGCTGAATATCGTCGGAAGGAACCAAAAGAGGTGATAACCTATATGAGCCAAGTCGACAACCACGTCGAACTGGGTCTTCACCAAAACATTATTTTGAATTAATTTGTACCAAACCGACGAAGGTTGAATAAGAACAAATAATGATAAATACTAAGTAATTAATAATAATTAACCAGAAATATAAAGAATTTAATAAGAAATATAATACAATTTAATAAAACTGAATTTAAAATAATATAAAAAGAATTTAATTACTTAGAAAGTAAAATAAAATTAAAATAATAAATAGTAATATAACCGGCACAACATAAGTATATTGATAATATATTTTATTATGTTACAATATACATGCATAATAACATTAAAGATATTATTAAATAAATTATTCATATTTTATAAAGTATGACAATGACGTAACTAATCATAATTTAATTTTAAAACCTTCAGGTAAGCAATGTATATTACCAACAAAAAGTGTGCTATGCTTTCACACATTGTCAAAAGTACTATAGATCACCAAACATTACACTTAAACCATATAGGATCAGCCACACAAGGTCCATGCTGAAGCAATATACAGCTAAATATGACAGTCCTATAAACAAATATTTTCTGGAATTAGAAGAATATTTTTTGAGTTTGAATACTCTTTCTTTATGGTCACATTAGATTGAGATTGCTAGTATTTTCATCAGTTTCATGCAAAAGTTTACGTGTATTCTTTTGGTGGCTACCAGTAATCCAGTAGAATGTTAATGGAATTTAAAACCACTGTGTACACACTTACCACATGTGTATGTACAGTGTCTTGTTTATAACATTTAATAGGTCTACTAAATTTGATGAAGATTCAAATTTCATTAAATCAAACTGTAGAAAAAATTGCTTCAGAAAAACAGATAACAGATAAAAAAATTGTACAATTGGTATGAAAATCAAATGAAATGATTATTGCAATAAACTTCTTACACTTTCAGTTTAAAGTCTGCAGATTTGTTTTTAGAATCTGTACATTAGGTTACCAAAGATAGAAGTTTAGTTAACCTCTCTCTTAAACTATATAATTTTATTATCAAAATTACTATAATTACATAACCAAGAACAATTCAAAGTGGTAACTATGTTTTGTAGTTCCAGACTAGCAACTGGAAAAATAATAAATAAGTACAGTTATGAAGAGGCACAATATAGTAATAGGGGCTACTTTAAAAAATTTTTATTTCTGGTACTACATCAGACCCTAGTTTCATAATAAACTTTCATATTATTGGGAGCATATTAACACTCATTCAGTGTATATTACACACTTTTATGATTTCATATTATCAATTTTAAACTTTCAGTACTAATATGTTGAAAATAATATTGTGTATTCTCAATTTGAGAACAGCTTATTTTTGTGTTCTTCTTGTCTTACATGTACTGCCATCATCTATAACAACAGAACAAACATTCTTTGTATTAAAGGAATAACATCAATTACAGTTTATGTGTTCTAGGGAAGATTATCAAATATTTCATTCTACAAAACAGTAAGTAACCCACATACCTTCAACATTTCTTAATTGCACTATCATTATTGGGCAAGCGAAATGAGTTCTTTCATTAACTCGGTTATTTGGCATTTGCCTTTCTGTCTGTATGTCTATCTGTTTTGGGGTATGTCTCGCATAACTTTTGAACGCCCAACTGATTTTTATTAAATTTGGTATGTATGTCCGAACTGTTACCCCATAGATCCTATAGTTTTGAGATTGATCCCCTCTCCCCAAAAATAATGGGTGGCAGACAAAAATGTAAGGCATCAAAATTTTGAAAAAAAACGTAAAAATCCGTGTAGGGTATAAAATTATGTAGAATTTTAACAATAATCTGAATGTAGTGTTCAGTTTTGGAAATTCCAAAGTTTTAGGGCTCCAGGGCCAAACAATGGGATCAGAAATTTGAAAAATTGAGAAAATATCTGTTCTATCAGACTAAAGGGAATTTTGACCCAAATTCAAATGTATGTTTACTTTAAAGAACATTTTAACTTTAGGGACACCGCAAGACAAAAGTGGATGTCAAAATTTTAAGAAAATTGTAAATGTGTGTGTGGGACAAAGTTATGAGGAAGTTTATTCAAAACACAAACTCAGTATTTTTAATCATTTTGCAGAATTAAAATGTGTCTATGTCCCCTTGAAAATTTTGGGGTCATCTTCGGAAAGTCTAAGTTGTGTCTATAAAAAATCTTTACGTATTACTGTCAGTCACCTATGTTTGTGACATAGGGTACATATATCTATGGAAAGACACATAGACATTCCAGTAAAAGCTGGGACTAAATAATTTGTCATTTAGGCATTGTGGTTATATTTAACTAAAAAAATGCAGTAGTTTGGAACTTGTATTGTTCATTGTGTATAAAAAACTGAACACAAACACACACACAAAACATATTTTGGTGTCTTTTGTGTTTATTTTTGTGTGCTTTATAGTTATTTTACTGAAAAAAAAAATAGTCAAGTAATCCAGATTTTTGTAAGTTTTCTTATAATTGAAAATTTACCTATTACTGATATTTATCTAATCATATATGTATTTTGTTCAAAATGGTAAGCAAGGTCAGCAGTTCAAGGAACTTACTTATTTTATTAATATATATTTACTTATTATTTAATTATAATACATTATACAATATTTTCTCACAATATTTTGCTTTCCTTCTATTTTGTTTCACATACTGAACGATTTATGTTAAATAATAAAACTTTAAAAATATTGGAGATATATATACATATTTTTCTACAGGCATGTTCAATAAATAAGAAATTACTAATTAACATATTTTGAAGATCAAGTAGTTTTGTAGATTTATTAACAAAATAAAATTATTGAAAAACATATTATATGTAATTTTTATGATCTTATTTTTCAGGCACTGATGATGCAGCCCTTATTACTATTACTATGTCTGGATTGATAGGGAAGGAGACTCCAAAGGAGCAAAAACTGGTTCATAATAAACAAGTGTTCAGTACACTATTACAGTAAAAATACAAAACATTTATTATAAACAATAAATAATTACAAAAATAACCGTATTTAGTTTAATAATCATTACAATATATTTACATTATTTTATTTAGTATTCTTGCATTGTTTTCATATAGAAGAAAACTTAGTTTGAAAGCAATTAAAAACTATTATCTCTTAATTTTTAATTTTAGTAATATCTAGTTTATTCAAAGGTGTTAATCTTATTCTCAAGCTTTTGAAAAGTGTGATATAAAACTGTCATTTTCAGTTACAACTGTACGGTAACAGACTTGCTTTTAATTTTTCTTGCCTTCGTTGTCTTAGAATTTGGTGGACTCACATTTTTTAGTTTCGCATACTTACTAAATTTATCTTCAGCAGAGTCAGTGTATTGTCTATCACACTCTGAACAGCTAGACTGAGTGAACTGTCTGCTGTGTGGTGTCGTACAAACATATAGCTGATCATTATTCACTTCACTAAGGTTAACAAACAGTCATCAACATATATGTAATAAATTCTGCATAAGTGTTATTACCTTTACATATTATTTAAGTTGACACACACACACACACACACACACACACACACACACACACACACACACACACACACACACACACACACACACACACACACACACACACACACACACACACACACACACACACACACACACACACACACACACACGTTATGTAGGGCACCTATATATAAGGTTGGGTATTAAGTGATAAATAAACATAATTCTGTTATGTTAAAAGCTTACAGTCATTAAGAGTTGGCAGTTTATTACTTATACCAATATATTTATTAATTTATTATAGTTTTAAACTACATTATGTGAGAGTCATTCAATATTTAAAGAGACAAACAGCTGTAGAGGAAAAATAGTTTTTTTAATGTGTATGACAATTTCTTACTTTTTAATATAATCCCCAAACATTAATACACTTGTCTCATCTCTGAATAAGCTTTTTTGTGCCTGCTGCAAAGAAATCTTTATGTTGATGTTAGAGCCATTTTAGGACAATTTCTCTGACCTCGTTGTTGTCACAAAACTTCGTACCATATAATGCCTCCTCGAGTGGAACAAGTTGCAATCAGATGGAGCCAAATCTGGTCTGTACAGAGGGTGTAGTAGAGTCTTTCAAGCCAATTTATTAACGGTTTCACATGTTAACTGAGCTGTGTGTGGACGGGAGTTATCATGAAGGAGAATGGCATCTTTCTACAGAAAACCAGGATGTTGTTTCCACATCACTGCTTGCTTTACTTTATTGATAAGCAAGTTAGAGTAGTAGGTAATGTTTAGTGTTCGGTGATCTTCTAAAAAATCCCAGAAATTTGTCAAAATAATTTTTCCTGCTTATGGTTGGGTTCTGAACTATTTGGTGACAGGTAAACTCATATGTCTAGTATCTTTGTGATGGTTGGTCAACTCTCTTTGAACCCACCTTGCTCATGCTTGCTCTTGTGGTACTTGAGATTTGACTGATAATATGAACTGACCAACTCTTACTTGTAATTATTCAGCTATAAGTTCAATTGTTGGTCTTCTTGGGCGAGGGTATCTGCAAGTTTCAGCTGCTGTAGTTGAAACCTCAACTGAACGTCCAGAATGGTGCTCGTCAGTCACTAAAGTTCGACCATTTTTAAACAGTTCTATCCACATATAAAATTTTCCATGGTTCACAGGCCTACAGCTTTTCCCATATTGTTTAGTTATATGATAGTAAATTATATCCGGTTTTTCACCTTCAGAAAGCAAAAAACGGATCACTGCACGTTATTCAAATAATTCTGAAACTTCAAGAGGACTTGCCACCGTTAAATAAAAATGTAAGCTTATAAACAAAACAGCTGATTAGAAATCATGACAGGGATGCTAACTTACGGTTCTGAAACTATCATACTCCGCCTACCAAAAGTGTTTCCTCTACAGCTATTTGCCTTTTAATTATTGAATGACCCTTGTAAATGGTTTTATATTAGTTATTAATAATAGTATACTGATGAATTAGTTTTAATAGAAATTTGTGGAAAAAGGAATAACACTTTCATTTTCACTAATGTATTTTCATTTATTTCTATTGTATTAACAAGTAAAGAGTGTTCTGTGCAAATTTAAGAAACAACTGATAAATTCAATTTATTTTCACATAGTATTTCTTTATGTCATCCATGTGTATATGTAGTAAAACTAAAAATTGATAATTATCTTTCAAATGTTACATAATAAGATATTTGAACTTTTAGGAACAAAAGATATAATTTGTGTAAAATAAATGTCTAAGTGTGTATGAGTAAGTTAGCTAAAATGTGAAAAGCAGAAAATATGAGAAACACAAAATTATCTTAACAGTACTAAAAAAAAAAAACATTCTTATGAACATATCAATAAGGAAATCTTTATCAAAACAAGACAAAGTACATGGTAATGTCCAAGTTAGAGACCAGAAGGGCTCCTAGAGACCTCAATGTGAATGGGAAGTGTTTCAAAAAAGTGTCCTGCTTTAGTTATCTAGGTGCCTTGGTATCAAATGACAATAACATTAGGACAATAATATAAGGGAAAGAATGCATGCAGGAAATAGAGCCTACTTTGTAAATATTAACATCTTTAAAAACAATTTTGTTACAAGAGGTATAAAACTTCTTACAAGAAGTGTATTATTCTCTGGTGTGACCAATTGTTACATATGGATCTGAGGTATGGACTTTAACAGAGAATGACAAAACTGCTTTAAAATCATTTGAGTGCACAATATTGCATAAAATTTATGACGTAGTAAGAGAAGAAGGCAGTTGGAGAATATGCAATAACAGTGAACTATAGGCTTTCATGTGTGAAAAATATATAGTGAAGTTCATCAAATCACAGAGGTTGCGTTGGCTGGGACATGTGGAAAGAATGTCCAAGGAAAGGATGCCTAAAAGAATGCTGAAGGGAAGATTAAATACTACTATATGTAGAGATAGACCAAGGATGAGATGGTTGGATGGTGTAACAGAAGACCTTGTTGGCATGGGAATCAGAGTTTTGAGAGAAAGGGTGGAGAACAGGGAAGGTTGGAGGAGTACTGTTGAGAAGGCTAAAGCTCACCAAAGGCTATAATGCCAGATAACAAGAAGAAGAAGAAGAAATCTTTATCAACCTTCATAATCTATACTATATTAATCTACTGCATTCACAAAAACAGTTCTTAGTAAGCACAAATACAAAATAAAAAGTGGTACAATTAAAAGATAAGCTCTTAATCAGACTATTCAGAAAACAGAATTCGTTTTAAAATGTGGATACAGTTAATAACATAATAGGTTAAAATATTTTTGTAGAAACTATGAACAATTCTGTTGAGGGTTTTATTTAGTAATGGCAATAGAAAGGCAAAGTTTTCTTCCAACTAAGGACATTTCTCTGCAAATATTTCAGAAAGATTTTATTTTGTTTCAAAACCTAAAAAGATTACATTTTACTTTTACATCAATTTTGTTGTCCTTAGAGCTCACCTGTCCTTGGTTTGATGTTGAAGTATGAATCTTCTAGCTTTTGGGTCAGCCCCGTAAATATAAACAATACGAATTCATCTATTTTTGATAGCATTTACTCACCACATCACAGTGTTGCCATAGGACTTACATGGCTTTGGAGTAATTGTGCTGTCAGTCACCCCACTGTTAAAATGTACTGTGAATGCTGCCACTTCAGTCTAGGACTGCATATTTGTATATCTGGTGGCAGGGGTGCCCATTGGGGGGGATCATAGCGCAAGTTGCGCATTGAGAATTTTTGGGGGGGATTATTTCAAGAATAACATTTTAAATCCAACATTGATGGAAATTTTTACCGTGTTTGTGCAACAAACTAAGCTATTAGTAAAAAACTAAAGCAATCTAATGATTATTTTAACGAACTGGCGGCATAAATGTCTCTAACAGTACAACTAGTAGTAAATTTTGTTTTGGAATTTGGAAAACGTCAGTCTGCAGCAACATCCTGTCAATGAGTCAGAGGGTACGTGAATAATAAATTGTGAATGTAAAAATGTGTGCGTGTGCTAAGCTTGTAGACCGGTGGGCAGTGGGGGGGACTTTTCAATGGGGGGCTGAGACTTTTGGGGGGATTTGCGCATTAGGCCTTGGGGGGGATGGGCACCCCTGTCTGGTGGAACTTTTACCACCCACTATTGGCATTTTTTTGAAGTAGGTAATAGTTGCTCTGGGCTTACAAATTGAGAATGTTGATTAAACATGATATATAAACCAAGGTAGTTATATGAAACTGAACATTCAAACAGATCAACAACTTTAATTATCTGGAATGTGATATTATAATAAATAAGATAATGACATTAGTGATGAGCTAACAATATGCAAGAATATTTATAAAACAACACTGAATGTGTAATAACAAAAGACACAAGGCAAAATGACTGAAATTCTACAAAGCAATAGTTACTCCAGCAGTTGTGTACACCACTCATGGCAGTACCAAAATGTAATCAGTAGAAGGTAGCCATCAGAGTCGAGGCTCAGAAGAAGTACACTTTTATAAACACCCTTAGATATGAAAAAGAACATCAGTATGTGGAAAAAGGTTAAGAATGCTGTCACTGAATAAAAGAGTAAAGTAAATTGAAAGACATTGCTGTGATCAATTAGCAATAATTTCTGTAGAGCAACTGAGGAAATGATGAATACTGGAACAGACTTGATGAAACCTAACCTTTGAGAAGAAGAAGATATTTTATTTGAAACAAAAACTCAAAACAGTAAGTAAGTATAAAATACCCTTAAGAAGTGTTTCAGACTACATGTTTTCAACAAATGGAAACACAAATATATAAAACCAAAGCTTTTTGTTCCGTACATGAAATGAAAACAATGTAACACACACACACACACACACACACACACACACACACACACACACACACACACACACACACACACACACACACACACACACACACACACACACACACACACACACACACACACACACACACACACACACACACACACACACACACACACACACACACACACACACACACACACACACACACACACACACACACACACACACACACACACACACATTTGTAGCATATGCATAATAAACAAATAGATTAGTATTGATAAGAATTAGGCTACATCAGACGTACCTTTTATACGATTTCATAATGACTTTTTTTAATCTCATAACTTCAGTCTCTGAATTTTTCAGTTCTTGCTTAATTAGCTGAAAATTATAGTTAATAAATACTTTAAGATTAAAATAAATAAGGTATAACAGGTGTAGTACTAACATTGTTCAATGTACTTATAGTACGGGACTTAACATAATAAGCTTTGAGCTTACACAATAGTAACAACTCTTCCCCGCCCCTTGCCCTCCAGCATTGTCACACGTTACACTTAGTTATGCGTAGGCAAAGGCGGGGAGGGGAGGTCTGTTGCAAACACTGGCAATACCGCAGTGGCCTTGAAGCTTATTAGGATATGTCTCACATAATAGTAAATATTAATATATAGGCATACTTACAAATATTAAGGTTACTAAATTTATTGTTTTCTGTATTATATCATATTTTACATACTTCAGTGTGACAGACAAGAATCGCTAATGAAAAATATTAAAGAGGATTATAACATAGACACTCTCTTATTGCATGCTATTTTTTTATATTTTGAATAAAAAGTCTATTAATAAAATATTCATTTTTCAAAACAGCTCAGTTATTTCTAATTTGAAAACTTAGTTAAATGCTACTACAGATGTATTGTTGACATACCAATAAATCACCGGTTTTCTGTTTCAGTTCCCAGGTTTTATATTCCAGAATGCTTTTTAATTTTGTCATTTCATTAATTATTTGATTTAACTGAGACTTCTGCTTTCTTTCTCTCTCAGCAGTTTTAGCCCACGTCATTTCTCTTTCCTCCCATATTGTTTGTAGTGACATACTCTTTTTGTTTAGTTTTCGCACATCGTCTCTAATTAAAAAAGACTAAATACATTTTAGTACTTTCTTTAAATTAACAGAACGTCTTTAACTTATGTATAAGCAAACACTGTAAGTAATTTGGTTTCATTTTGAAGCTTTAATTGGCTTTATGATCTAAATGAAACTAAATGAATGTTTTCTAATCAGACAATCAGAAATATGTCTCATTTTTAAAAACATGTGCCTAATAGGATTAGTTTTGTGACTATAGGATTAATTTATAATAAAATTAATTAGTTTTTTAATACACTATACACATACCCTCTGGAGGGCCCCGCCCCCTGGCCCCTAGAAAAAATATGAAACGAGCTATAATAGGAAAAAAAGTTTTAATGGGATCTGACTACCGGCAAATTTGTATTTAAAATATGAAATATACGTTTTATTTAAGTGTATAGACATGCAAAAAAACTACGTTTTCCGAAATGACATTGCTGTTTGTAGTTTGTAAACGAAGCTTATCTTATCTCTTGTGGTGCCCGTACGTCCGGTGCGATGAGTCACTTGGCACTGAGGAGACGTAAACAAACATAACACAATGTAGTTCAGTACTCAGTAGTGCGTCGCATCTCCTGCGTGATAGTACTGTATTGCATTCATTTCATAATTTAGTGCCGTTTAAGTTTAATGACTTAAAATTTGATTTTAGTTTTTGTATTTTGTGTAGAGTTAGAGTGTTAGAGACAGAGTTTATAAAATGGAAAGTAAGCGTGAATATTTAAGTGGTGCTAAGAAAAGGAAACTGCAAAAACAACGAGAAGAATCTAAAAGTAAACTTTCAAAACTCGACCAGTTTTTAAAAAAATCATCAAAATGTGAAGTTGAACAACCCAAACCCGGGCCAAGTGCAAGTAATGAAAAAGAAACAAAAATCGGACTTGAAGTTGATTGTGACAGTGACAATTAACCTGATTTAAACATTAGTCTGTCGGATACAAGTGATACAACTACGGAAACAAATAAGCAACTGCAACATGAACAAGAAGAACAACTGCTAGGCATTGAATGTGTTCGCCAGTCCAAAGACATACCTGGACCAGAAAATCAGTTTGAACCAACTGAAGTTGTAAGTAATCACGCAAATAAAACTAGTTTAGCAGGCCCTTCCGATCCAAACTGCCAGTTTTGAGACAGATATTGCATTCTATAAAAATCAAGCTACAATGACAGACGAGGTGAAAAAGTTAATAACGTTAAGTGAACCTTGTCAACCAAAGGGTCCTTTCCCGAAGGATTCCGTTTCTAAGCGGTCTTTCAGTACAGCATATTATTCTTTCAAAACTGCAGCAGGCAAAATTGTTCACAGGTTTTGGATTCACTCTCGTAATCTAGATGGAGTCTATTATTTACCATGTTGGCTTCTCAGCCAAAGTGCTGATGCCCAAAGCTGGTGTGAAGGCGATATTAGAGATTGGAAAGGTCTCAGTAAAAAAATTAAAGTTCATGAAAGTAGCAATGCTCATTTACAAATTTGTCTCACATATGCTACTTGGAAAAAGAGTAAAACGGTAGCTGATCAAATTTCCGATGAGCAGAAAAAATGGAAAGATATTTTCTTACGGATTGTGGATGTCATTCGAACCATAGCACTGTGTTCATTGCCGTTTCGTGGCCATAGAGAATCATTACATGAAATAAATCCTGAAAGTGGAAATTTTTTGAACATACTATCTTTAGTTTCTCGCTACGATTCTCTCCTTAGTGCACACTTAGAAAATGAAAAAACCAGATCAAAATACCTCCACCATGACATTCAAAATGAAATCATTAACTTGCTAGGAAAATCAGTATTGACTGCCTTACTAAAACAGATTCACTCGTCTCCTTTTTTTTCTATAATTGTTGATAGCACACAAGACATTTCTAAGATTGACCAAATGAGTGTTGTAATCAGATACATTAACATAGTAGAAGAATCTCCTGGCAATTATAAAACTGTGATTAGTGAGTCCTTTTTGGGATTTCAAGAAATAAAGGATCCCAACAGTGAGGGGGTTCAAAGTAAGATTTTAGACTTTTTGAAAACAAATGAAATTGACATTAGTAAGTGTAGAGGTCAAGGTTATGACGGTGCAGCAACAATGAGCGGGAAATACTCTGGGTTACAGAAAAGAATTATGGATATAGTCCCATACGCGGATTACGTACACTGTGCTGCACATAACCTGAACTTGATGATCAATGATTCAGTATCAAATATTTCTGAAATAAGACAATTTTATGACATAGTTCAGAAAACTTATGTGTTTTTCAGTGAAAGCTTACATAGATGGCAAGAACTTAACACTGCCGTTAAAGAAGACAGCTCTGCCAAAAATCTAACTTTAAAAAAGCTATGTACAACAAAGTGGTCTTCTAGACACGACTGTCTGTTAGCTTTAAGAAATGATTTCAAAAATGTGATTTAAGTGTTTGGCAGAAATTATTCTGTACAGCTCAAAAAAACCCGAGGCAGAAGAAGCATTAGCAATTAGAAACCACCTGGAAAATTTTGAATTTATTCTTGTGTTCTGCCTTGAAACTAAGATTTTAGAGAATGTAAATATAACTTCAAAAGCACTACAGAGGCCAACTGTTGACCTAGGCAGAGCGTGGCAGTTTCTAAGCCGCGCTTGTGATGAGTTAAAAGTTTTAAGAAAGGACTTTTCCGGCTTTCTTGCTGGTGCTAAACAGTTGGCTCAGTCATGGGACATAACTTGTAACATGAAAAATAAGCGTAAGCGAGTTGTAAAACGCTTCTTTGTTGAATTATCAGTTGAACCATAGAATTGACGACCCAGTGAAATCATTTGAAGTAAAAGTTTTCAATGCAACACTAGATATTGTAATAAGCTCAGCTACAAATGAGATTCGAAGGATTGCGTTGCATTGATGATAGGTTTTCATTCCTGAAGCCTCAGAATTTAGTAAACTTCTCACAAGAGACAATAGTGGAGAAAAGTAAGGCTCTGGTAAATGTGTATCCTGGTGACCATTCCACATCACTGCCTGACCAAGTAATATCCTTCAAAGCTCTGATGGCCAAAGAAATTTTACACAAGAAAAGCATTCGAGAAATGATGAATTCACTGGTTGAAGAAAACAGCTGCCTTATGAGTTGCCTCCCAGACTTAACTACAGCTTTGCAGCTTTATTTAACCATACCTGTCACAACAGCTACAGCGGAAAGAAGCTTTTAAAAACTTAAATTAATTAAGTCATACTTAAGAGTACCATAGCCCAAACTCAGTTGAGTGACTCGGCACTGTTAAGCATTGAGCATGAAGAGACACAGAAAACTAATATCAACGAAGAGGTTGAAAAGTTCTTAGCTATTAAAAAAAGAAGACTAGGATTAGGAAAACAGTGAACTTTGGTTGATCCTCATCTGTAAATATTGTACATTACTTGAGTTCGAGTGTTATTGAATTGGATTAGACTTAAGGAGAACTTGTATAGAGTATATTCAAGAATTTTACAAATTCAGTTACAAACTAAATTAAATGTTTGAAAAAAGCTAGAATGTTACTTTGATATTCGTTTTTAAATAATAAATTTTTAACACTCTGTGTGCGGTACTGTTTCGTAGTCAGAATTTAGTTCTTTGACGTAAAAATAAATCATTCTTTATATTTTGGTTTTTTTATAGTTTGTATAGAACTTTGTCTATTTAGCAACAATGAATTTTAAGAGTTTGTACACGTGTAAAACGTCCTTTGCAAATTGCAAACGCTTTGTGATAGACGAGAAAGTATTCACAAACCATTGTTGTGAAACACACGTAAATAGAAACTCATTTGAGTGTTTTCCCCTATTAGGTATACAAAATTTAACTATTTTTATAGGGCCCCCTAATTAGTTTCGCGGGGGGCCCCCGTTTCGTTAGCGCCGCCACTGGTCTTTAACCTAAGACTGGATTTGTAATTAGCTCATATATAGTGTTATGGTAAAGACAAGGTAATTATTTTCATAATTGTCTTTATTCGAAAAACATACAAGGTGAGAGAAGTGAATAGAAAAGGGATAAATAATAATAATGAAACAGTGCAAATTACACAGTGTAAACAATGATACAAATATAATGATACAAATATAAAGTGTTGTGAACCTAGTATGGCCAAAAGGTGAGAATGGCATGTATTTTATATAAAGTGACCATATAACAATAAAATTAACTTCATAAGTGTGAGTGACGATATAAAATTAAGTGAAATAAAGACATAAACGGGATTATGTAAAAATAAGCAGGAAAAGTAAGGTTATATTAAAAACTTATATTTACTGGAGGCGGATAAAACAGCCCTGAGACCAAAAAATACACCAAACAAACCAAGGCCTCTTATAGATGAATCTAAAGCTGATTTTACAAGGAAGAAAGGTCTTTCTTGTCTTGTGTGGGCGTTGAATGCAGAAGGAACAGACTAAATCAGTTCCTAATCCAACCAATATTAGAGAAGAAAATTATAGTAAAAAGACAAGTAAAGTTATAGGAGATATCAGTAAACTAACGAACAATTTATATTCGACCAACCTGAAGAAAATGGAGTAATACATCTTGAATTTGGTGAGATCGTTTTAATACTAAAAGCCATCTTGACAACTATCCAGGTTTTACACAACACTTCAATACAAACTAAATAACGAACACATTCAGTGTGACTACATTTATAAACATAATCTATGATATACAAAGTGAGTGACACAAATTTTGAACCAACAAAAGTGTAAAACTCATATTATTTTTATTAAACATTCAGTAGTGTGTGTACCACTCAAGGAAAATGGCGTCTCTTTCTTTCTTTCTTTGTTGTTGAAGAGGGACAGCAGCGCACCATGTTGAGAATTAATGAACTATGAGCTATAGAATAGAGTTATTTTTTTTATTTTATTTTCTCTTGTCAATTGTATTACTAATGTCTAATTATTAATTATTTTAATTGTTTTATTAGGTTTATATTTGTAATTAGTAATATTAGGTTTGTAAAATTATCTGAATTGATTTCTTTTTTATAATCACAAGAACTCACATCCAAACAATCATACACAAACAACAAATAATTACTATACATTAAAATTTTTTCTTCATGTATGTTATTAACGTAAAACTTGCCGTATGAATTTATAATTTTACTGAAGATGATTGTTAATTTGGTTATAACCCTGAGTAAAAATTTGTTTCATGCATCCGAGAGCTAGATGGAGCAGGAACCTTAAAAAAGGAAAATTTGTTATTAATTAATAGAAGAAAAAAAATTATTATAATAAGAGAATTAAGGAATAAAAATTGAATGATTCAGAGCAGCAAAAGAAGTGTGTTCTCATTTATAAATAAATATCATTAAACATACAACTCAGAATATTGCTGAGATTATTTGAACATTTATACTCATTAACAAGTAACAATCAGTATACAAACAAACATAACACATTTGGCGCTTACAACGTGAGGCCTAAGTAAGTAATTTTTATTAGTGATAAAAATATTGAACGTAACATAATTGGCACCAACAACTGCACATATACAACTGCTCTACAAAATACAACTGACATTTGACAACTAATTATATTTTTGTGATATTACAAAATTGGTGCTCAACGTGGGGCGTTAAACAAAAATATATACACTGAGATAGTTGGCAATCTTACAATATTAATATTAGTTTATTTAATTGTTATTGATAATATAAACAATAAAGTTTCTGTGTAGATTTATTAGCTTATACACACAAGCCTTAGCTTCACCATATTCATAGTGTTTATGACATTTATTGTATTATCATTTTCTATTATTTACTGTAGTGTTAGTTATTACACTTCCAGAATTGATAAATGGCTGGAATGAGAGAAGCTAAGCTAATAGCCACAAAAATTGAAGTAACCTTAAATTCACATTATTCTCTACCATATATTATGAAGACAGGAACTATTACAAAAAAAACTCAGTAAAAATTAAATTTTAATTTATAAAAAAAGTGTTTAAGTTTAATATGAATTTTAATTTAATATAGAAAGTCCTCATGGTCCTCATGTAATTACCTGGTGAAAACAAATGCTGATGCAGAGGCATTGTTTAATGTAAAATCCATGGTTTGTTGTTGTATGTAGCCATAATGTTCACACAGTGACACTGACTGTACTGCAACATCTGAAGTTATTCTTTTAATTGATGAAGTCTGTGTTGCCACAGTACAATTTTCTGTTTTCTCTGTAGGTAGCAGTAAGTGACAACTTGTAGATACA
This sequence comes from Magicicada septendecula, assembly GCA_034769895.1. Taxonomy (NCBI): domain Eukaryota; kingdom Metazoa; phylum Arthropoda; class Insecta; order Hemiptera; family Cicadidae; genus Magicicada; species Magicicada septendecula. The sequence goes on from CM068367.1 coordinate 408,818,266, forward strand.
GAGACTTTTTCTGAATTACTGAAATATGGTAAGATTTGGATGTTCACTGATTTATCCTGAAGGGCTGTAGCACACTTCCAGACAACAGAAGACTGTAAATTGTCATTACCAGTAGTTTTGTGTACATTAGCCTCTTTGCTTCTGCCATATTGATCAGGCTTAATTTTTGATCTGTCTTTTAATGCAGCTTCTAAGTTACTGGTAAAAGGAATGCTTTGATTTTCTTGTAATATAATGTCGTACTTGGTTTCTGTGGACTCAAATACTTCTGGAGTGTACACATTAGTCAATGAAGTCTGTTGTTCAGTTGATGCTGAATTATTATGTGTGTAAGGTACACCTAGCATAAATTCAGAATATTTAAAATTATTTCCTGATGAAGGCTTCATCCCAGACTTACACAATTTTACATTTTCTCTAAAGCTTTGTTCAGAAATAACTTTTGAATTCTTCATACGATCATATACTGAAGTATCCCTTTCATCATATTTAGTGGGAAGAACTTCATGTTTATTTCCACACTCACTTTGTGAGTCAAGAGATAAGGCTTTTCCATTTTCTTGTGTGGTTAGAGTGCATGAAGTTGAAGACCTAGCAAAATCTAAACCATTTTCTGTAAGAAAATTAATGGCAGATAAAGAGTCTTGATTACCTTTTATAAGTAAAAGAAGGTGGTCGAGAGAACGAGAACCTTGCAAAAGTCGTTTTCCACAAACATTTTTAGTTTGTAGTTCAGACGTATACAAACGATTACATGAATCAGAATTCTGTAATACTTTACAATGTAAAGTTTTAAACACTTTTTGTGTTGCCTTAGTAAGGCCAGTCTTGAGAGAGCTCAACTGAGGTGTAGAAACACTTCTTTGTTTAAAATATGATGTCAGAAAATGAAGAAATTCAGCATTTAGAAATGCACAGTCTGGAATCTAAAATCAGAATTAGAATTTCAGATATACAGAAAAGCACACACACACACACACACACACACACACACACACACACACACACACACACACACACACACACACACACACACACACACACACACACACACACACACACACACACACACACACACACACACACACACACACACACACACACACACACACACACACACACACACACACACACACACACACACACACACACACACACACACACACACACACACACACACACACACACACACACACACACACACACACACACACACACACACACACACACACACACACACACACACACACACACACACACACACACACACAAATCTGATACAAAATTTAATTTGTACTAGTAGTAAGAAAATATTTAATCTTGAGACATAAATACCTACCTGTACACCATCTTCCTTCACAAAATGCACAGGTAAGTTTAAGTTTTTTAATGACAACATGGAGTTAATGAATGACATCTGCCTTTCAAGATCTGCTATTTTTCTTTCATCTTCAGTTATCCTTCAGTGGAGCAAGAAGAGATCACATAGTTTTTCATAATCTTTATTACTGAAAATTTCTAATTGTCATCGACTACAAACATTAATATTGTGCTAGACAAGTTAAAATAATAATGAATATAATAATTTATATAAGAATACGTTTAATATATTTAAAATTAATATTTGTGATCAGTATAATTAAACTCTGTTAATTAAATAAATTTTTGATTCATTATTGATGGTTTGATGCATTTTTATATTCAGTTGTTAGAAGTAATAAAATAATATGCTGTATAAATGTGCATACTAGTTTAGTGATAATACCTTTTAATAAGTTGAGAATGTTGTTTATTATATTCATTACTTTTATTTTCAAATTGCTTGTGGCATTCATCAATAACTTTTATTTTGTGTATGACAAAGATAAGGCCGCAGCTGAGGAGTTTGATCAATTCATTGAGTTCTGTTTTGTCTGTGCCATGGATTTTCTCATGCTCACTAATTGGCAGGAACTGTAAAAATGTTGATAGAATCTTACATATATTCAGCAAGTTTTAATTATTTAAAGAATTCCTAAAGTAATACTATGTCTAAGTGGTACTAAAGTAATACAAGACGTTGGTAACTTTTCCATAATGTGTAGCCTACATTTTTCTTTTAACTTCCCATTAAACTGTTACAGTCCTGTGGAATACTGTAAGTATAAACCCCATGCAGTGTGTAATACAGTACAAGATGACAAGACCAATAATTGTAAGTTAATAACAAATTCACCTTAAGCAAATTTAGTAATGCTAGCTGAATTTAGTAATTTAGTAAAAATTAATTTAAATATGGCGGCTAATTAGATCACAGGGTAAAGGCAATCTGACTATTAATCTAGATGTCCTAGACTGAATTCTCAGGCGCATCATAAAATAATGTAATTTTTGAACCCCCAGGTAGATTCAGTCTGCGGAAATCAGTACCTTTCTGTGATTATATCCTGAGTTAAAATATCGGTATGGAGAACTATACATGACTTCCATGTTCTAAGATTAATATTAAAATCATTTTCGAAATGAAATATTTACATAGAAACTACTTCTTTTTACTTCTTTCTTCAGCCTTAACCATGGTACAGTCTTCACTAACGTATACCACCTCACGTTAGCGCACTCGATTTTCAATGATGATGACAGTCGATGGAACTGCCGAAACGTCTGGTTTCGCAGTGCCACGGCCAAACAGCCCAGGAAGGAATTTTAACAACAAACTACTCCTTTGTTGCTGATAAAGTAGTATACATATAAAAAATTATTCCCTCCCCCTCAACTATCATTTTCATTTATAGAAAATTACCCCCTCCCGCTTTATAGATACCCTTTTCATTTATAGATATTTCATCTACCTTTCTACAGTGGATTATTGTGGCCTTCTTTTCAGGATACTTTATTTATCAAAATTAAGTACTTTACTCTTGTTAAAACGAAAAACGTTGCAGGTAAACTACCCCTCCCCCTTAACCAATCTTCACCAAAATGAATAGGCCTTGAGTCATCTACAACTCGGGCAAAAAAATTATTGCGGTAGCTATCGTTCGCCATATAAAAATTCCACACACACACACACACACTTCAGAAAATGACTTTTCTTCATGTTTTAAAGGTAGTACAATCATAATCAGCCCTTATCTCGAAAACGATTTTTTTTTCGTCATCACCATACTTCCATTTAAAAGGACATGGAAGTAAAATTGGCAGCTGAAGCTTAGTGCTAGCCGTACTATCTTCCTAACGGCTAACATAAGACAGCCTACTCTGCCTACTTTGTAGACTGATTCACGAGTAAAGAAAAGGATCCATTATGTAAACATCTACTATAAGTTTACGATATTTGAGTTAGTAACTTTCATTAGCTTTTAGGATCTTTAACTACGTATTAAAACGGTTCGTTTCGCAACACATGGCTACGAACGTTCAGTGCAGTTTGGCTGAAGAATTACTGATAAAAATGCTTTCCGTATATTTATATTCAAAACCTAAAGTATAAAATCAAAGAGACGGAATAGGCGTACTGCGGAGGAACACAGAGTAAAGTGTTAGTCTAATAATTTTTCTTTCTTTAAAAACAGAATTCCTACTAATAACTAAGGCCATCGCTAGAGTACTTGTATGCACTTCTACCATGTGAATCTATTTTTCATATCCCTAGTTTATCACGCTATTTAATTACAGTATTTTAATAAAAAAATCATTCGGACATGAACAGAAAATTTTTAAAAACTTTTTAAATTAAATTTTTAAAATAGCCTAAATTTTTTCATCTTAGTTTAAGATACTGACACGACTTGTGTTGTTGAATACAAGTTGACACTTATAAAGGCGGTCGTTTGGCAACAAAATAATATAATTTTTGTATCGGTAAGTATTGCATACAATACCTGTACACTTTGGAAATCAAAACAAAGGATAATGCCGATACATTAGGGAATACAGCAGCTGAATAGTCGTAGACGTGTCTAGACCTAGTCTGTATTAATTTATTTTACAGTATCTGGTAATATGAATGTGGCGGCCATGGTAATGAGTTAGGTTTAATACGTTTAAAAACAACCGCAAAAGTTTAGTTACTTTTTGACATTTGCAAACGTCATTTTTAGGCGTACCGGCTATAGGCCTACAGTAAAAACAAAAAAAGTTAAGCTTTATAACTTTTTACAACTTTACAAGTTTTAAGTTAAAAACACAAAAATAAGCCTGGTAATTTTGTGAAAACCATCTAGTTTTAACAAGTCTGCTTTTTTTACTTTTCTGCGAATTCTAACTGAATTTCAATTGACAAATTAATAATAGGTCATCAAAGATTCAGTTGGCATTTAATTGAATTTCAAATGAATCCTGTACAAAATTCATTTTACTGTTACGCCTACGACTGTGGCAGGTCCACCTGTGAGATGCTTCATCATAAATAAGAAAGTTACGAAGAAAAGTTATTGAAATAGAATAACAAATGTGTTTTCCAAAACCGCCTGAAAGTCAGTCAGCCATTGGTTACTCTGTGATGCTGGCCTAAGTGTACTCCGAAGAACCCATTCGTATCTGTGTATTATTAACTATTATTATGTTTTAGACGAGACTGCTGAAGAGAAAACAATTGAAAGGTATGTGTAAAACGAAGTAACAAAAATCAACAAAAGAATTTTGTTACTTACTTTTATGGTTGTCTTTTATACAACACGATGAAAATTGAGTACTATTATAAATTATATGTATTCCCTTCCCACAAATTGCAATTCCAACACTAACATTTAGCGAGTGAGGCGACAGAATGACAGAAGGAAAAGTAATGGTGACTAACCAAACTTCGGAAAGTAAAATTATTATATGTATTATAATTATCCTTAACGAGTTGAATAATGGCGCAATTTTGGCTGTAGTCAACAAATTTTTACCACTTTGTAATGTATGGTCGCGTGGGTATCAGAAATTTGGCACTGCTAATTCTAGTATACAAAAATTATCAAATTTGTGTGGTTAACATAATTCCGTTTCAAATTGATCGATAATAAGGCATCCATTAAAACAACTTAATTCCAGTAGACTGAATTTTGCGTAGTATAAAATATATTAACATCTATGCGCTAGACAATTCAAATAAAAGTACAAAATGACTGTTAATAACCTGTAACTGGTTAACAAGTTCGTTTAACGTTTGTGTGTTCTGCTTTACGTCTTCCGTAAGCTGCTGTAACATCTTTATATATTTCATTTAGCGATTTCATATAAAGTCTGGTTAAAATGTTGTGGTTTTAGTATTTATAATTTTACTAAAATTTATAACATTACTGACAATTTAGATTGTTACTTTTAAACTACGCGTCTTGACACTCGTAAATCAAATGCCTTCTAGATGTCATTATGATTAATTCTAGATTTCAGTACTTAATTTTGTATTCCTTAAAAATTATTGATTTTTGGTTTTTTTAAATTAAAATTGCACCATATTAATATTTTTAAGCCTTTATATGGATTTTAATTAATAGGATTTCAGGTTTTGAAATTAATATGATTTGTATTCATATAAAACGGTTGTTATATTAATTTCAACAGTGTTTGTATTAGCAACTAAATTTAGTTTCCACAACATTGAAAATTAGAAAAGGAAAATGTACTATTAGCCTACATATTCATATGTGATTTTCCTCCAAATCCTGTAATGGGATTTTATAAGGCATTAAATATTTAGAGGACAGATATTGACGTAAATGTAAAATATTAAATTTACTCAATGTGGGACGTAATGACATCGTCGATTGTTTATCGGGAATCGATTGCAACCGAGCAGCTGTTACGTATGAACGAGTTTGGACATCCGTCAGTGAAATTCATCTGTATCACAGACGGTTCGGATTGGGATTGGTTAATCGTGTCACTGAATTGAATTTATGTTGACGCTCTTCAATAAAATTGTAAGTTCTATTGAAAATATAATATTTTCCTTCAATTTTTATGATGTATTTAGTTTACTCATACTGTAAATCCGAAAAAATTGAAATGGAGAACATTACCAGTAACGACAAAATAATTGGTTAATTTCGAACAAACTTACGAAAAGTAGAAATCGTATAATTTTACACATGTTATTTAGATGTAATTGACTTAGTAAGATTTACCTTGGTTAAACTTCTTTTAATATTCAATTTGTTTTTCTTGTTTCACAGATTTACAGGGATAAATTCTCGTTCAGTATGGTTGTTCAGCCAAACATAAACATGTCCATATTGTTTGATTATCTACGATACAAATCAAACTGAGTGGTATCATAAAATATAGACCTACATTACACCCCGCTCACAAAGTACAGTTGTAATACCTACATTTACTGTCCTTATCAAGCGAGGAGACGGAATATGAGACGGAAAAATTAACAGGCACAGCAATATGTTAATAATGAGAACAGAATGATGTTTAAATCTACGTTCGGCCCCAATCGCGTTTGCAACATAAAGGAAGAAAGAATACCGGGATTTACATATATTTAAACCAATCAGTAACGTGTATGATCGGGAAAAATATTTCAAGATACTATTTTAGAAGCAAAGTATATTTTACTTTTTTAATTTGAAGATTGTGTATTTAAGAAGTGAAGTGTAAATGAAGTTAAAAAAAAAGTTAAAAATCTTTCATCTGTCAGGGGTTTTAGATAAAACATTTTTCTCTACATTACAAACCTTAGTTTGTAATTTTTGCCTTATGAAATAGATAAAACTGTGCTAATCAGTACCTTAAGTCTCATTCTATTTAGAAGGAGATTCTATACGAAAGCACCACAAGAGGGCAGCCTTTCTGTACTGCTCTCTACGTAAAATAGTAAATCGTTACTAACTGTTCACACAAGAATTAAATTTCAGATTTGTTTTTATGCTTTCTGTCAAACATTGTAACGTATTGCCACGTTACAAATCCAGGGAACCCATCTTAACTGACACTTGCCAATTACATGGGCTGCCTACGTTGTAACGAACTGTTATTAAACTCAAATTAACTGAACAAATTACATAAGATAATTATAAGGAAACAAGGGAAGGTTATTTCACTGATTTATGCACTCATTTTCATGTGTAACAAGATGACTTCTCTTTATTAACAACTGTTACTCAAAGATCCCATGACATCATTAATTAGATTAAAATATTTAAATGCTTTTCATAAAAACTTAGGGATCAAACTGATTATGTATTCTTTTACCTCGGATCCGAGTTTACTTTAAGTATATTTATAGCAAAGACTTCTAAGTATTTTGAGTTCATCTAGACGCTTGCAAGACTTCTTTTACCATTTGAAGAATGGTATTATTACTTAAAGTGATTATAAATTACATTTACATTTAAGGCGTTACAACGTACGATATTGAATCTTACAGTAAACTCTTAGCTTGTCTCATTTTAATTTTAAACAAAATTTATAGTCTTTGAAAAGTCTGTTTTTAATGTGAGTTGCGTATCAAATATGATTAACTCTCGATAGGCAAGCTATCGAGTCACCTTTACAATTGGTCGTAGTAACCTCGTCCTGGGGTGTCTCTCTTTGGAATTCTTGAAGTCGGCATCATCATCTGGGTCGTGTCTTCGGCAAGTACTAGATAGGATGTTCACTGCGGAGGTTGAAGTTTCTTTTGTGAAAGTAGGTGTAGATCCACGGAGGTCCTCGTCAGCGTCTTATGCATCGTATACGTGTATTTATGAAGTTTATGCAGATCACATCTTCATGTATAAGGTTGTACTTGTATTTACCTCTTGAGGGGAGACGTCATCTTGTTTACTACTAGTTAAGTTTTTGTTTTACTTATTACATTTTTCTTCTTAACACATCTTTATATCATTCACACTTTACACAACGCTCGCCACGTTTAGCAGTGGTAGCTAACATTTTAAAATTAAATTTAAAAAAACAAATGCATTTTCGTGGAGCTCTCGCTCATACGTCTGTACGGTCTGACGGCAGCATAGTGACTCTCTCTACTAGATTCGACTGGCACATAACAATGGAGAGGGGCAAGTACTCCGCGACAATATAGTTCCTATTTTTATTTAAATTGACATTCTTATTACCAAAGACAATACATTAATTATACATATATAATTTAAGTGAATTATTTTAACTACTACTCGTGCCTTCAAATTTCTAATTACAAACATTATGATTTTTATATCTTCCTAAATTACAGACGACTCGATAAACACGTTGAGTCCGGAACTAACAAGTCACCGCATGATAACTAGCAAAGGGTTAATTGTGATATTAATAACTCTTTACAATTCGACTTTTTATTAGTGCTTCTGTTGATTTTCATTCACTTCTCATTCTCATTCTGATTTAGTACAGGGGCTTTAGGTTTAATAGTGCGATTTAAAAATACTTAATCGCTCGCAAATTTAATTTTTATTTATTTAAGATTACAGTTTCAATTAAATCGTCACAACATGTAATAATCTCATGAATACCAATCATCCAGAAAAATTCCTTTCCTTCTATTTATTAATCGCTAATTTAAAATCAGATTCTTAAGTTCGCGACCAGTTTGTTTAGAGTTGCTCTTTATACAGTCATTTCTCTAAGTAATCGACACCATCACCGATTAGTAACATGGAGTCTGCGTTCCCTACTATTATGTGATTTGAAAACGTGAACTGTAGACCGGTAACAACGAAGTGAGAGACAGCCTCATAACTAAGAGTAAGGTTACCACTATTAGAATTGCTCGATGTCACTTGTCTATTATCAGTCTACGCCAAACAACATTGGTTCTACACACGAGCTGACAACCTATATAAGGTGACGTACTGGCTGGCCTTGCTTTAAAATTAGATCTGTGGACTTATTTCCGCTTTCTTGCTCATCGTGACAATAAGCAAACATTTATGCTGTTTATAGTAAGAACTGTGAGAAAGGCACAAAAACAAAATACGAATTAAAACGTTTGTCTTTAATTATAAGATCACTTCTAAGACCAACGAAATTGGTAAACTAACTTTGTCGAACAAGAGAATTTACTCCTTCCCCAAAGCTACGTTTTTCTCTTCCTAAAAGCTACTTTTTTGTTACATATTTGTTTAGAAGACTGCCGAGAGATGAAAACTGATTTTTGAAAATCACTAAACTTCTCTGAATGTAACTTCTCTGTAACCAGATCATCCAAAACAGCATGATCATTACATTTAAGCCTAACGCAACTCTATAATGCCAGGATACGTTTTCGATTTCAGTTTTCTCATTCATATTTGCCCACATGATTCTTGTATATATATATATATTCTTGTATTTATTATTATAATAAATAAATAACACTTTTCTTGCAAGAATATATAATATATTTTTTGAACATTTTACAGTGTTTCGATAGTTTGAACTATTATCATCAGAATATATTCTTCTTTATATTCTGATGATAGTTCAAACTATCGAAACATTGTAAAATATTCAAAAAATATATAATATATTTATGCAAGAAAAGTGTTATTTATTATTAATAATAATAAAATAAGTAAATAAATATATATATATACATCCATGTATTCATAATGTATTCACGTAAATAATACGAGAACTAGAAAGGGGATGATGTAGTGTCAACACTAAGACACCGACTTCCAAAAGCTTCTGCCCGGCTCCACACACACACACACACACACACACACACACACACACACACACACACACACACACACACACACACACACACACACACACACACACACACACACACACACACACACACACACACACACACACACACACACACACACACACACACACACACACACACACACACACACACACACACACACACACACACACACACACACACACACACACACACACACACACACACACACACACACACACACACACACACACACACACACACACACACACACACACACAGAGGCTTGGGAATTTCCGATCACGCACAAAAAAGTATGGACTACTCATTTACGATATACACGCACACACTCACATACAAAAGGATCAGGTGAAATCTTTATATACACTATTACGTGCATTGTAATTTGCAAGCGGTAGTTTGAATGCGAGTGTGACGATTTGCGTAGTGTTACAGATTCTTCCATCGTCTAGACCAGCGGTTCCCAACCTGGGGTACGCGTACCCCTTGGGGGTACGTGACGGACCACTCAGGGGTACGCCAAAAATAAAAAGTAATGGCAGACGCTATGTATTTGTCTCTCATGTAAGATAGTGCCTAATAAAATAATGGACAATAACAATACATCTTCAAACAAAACTTACATACCTGTGTTATGTATATAGTAGGCTACTGAAATTTCATCTTATTACAACCACACTAGGTGCAACTAAGGCCTATTTGGGGATGTAGCAATGTGGTAAAAATGGAGGGTATGGTTTGGGGGTACTACTTTAGTAAAATGGGTAGTAAGGGGTACGCGAGACGAAAAAGGTTGGGAACCGCTGCGCTAGACGACGCTATATAAATTCGATGACTCAACCACACACCAGACTCAGACGCCCTCTCACACTCTCTCTCACACACACACACACACACACACACACACACACACACACAGAGAGAGGTAGACTGCGACATAGTCAGATACACAGATTAGTTGGTTTCTTCTACCTGATTCAACTTATTCTGTATAGCATGGAGAGTGAAAACGTGGAGATAAAGCATTTAAAACCAACAGTTGCGTAAATTTCTTTTCTCAATCAACTGCGAACATTATTTGTGGACTACCCGACCTCTAATATTAATTGATATGGAAGACTTTAAATAAAATTTTCTTAATAAGTTTCAACATATGCTCAAAATACTTTTCCTGTTTCTTCTTTAACTTCTTCTCCTTCTTTTTCTTTATATTTATCTTCTTCCCATTCTTATTTATCTTTATCTTCTTCTCCAACTTCTTCTTCTTCTTCTTCTTCTTGATATACTGTAAAATATATTGATCGAACTAACAAAGGACAGCCGTCTCCAGATGAAATTCGCAGTTTTTAAAATTATATTGTCACAGAAAATGTCATAATTGTGAGAGTCATTTTCAAAATCCAGGCCGCTCTTGTTACTATAAACGTTCGAAATATCTTGAAGTCGGTAATTAGTTATTGCTAAAATAAATGTAAAGTGTAGAATTCGGCAACATATCGCTTACAATCTAGAGCTTTACTTCCTTGAAGAAGGCTTCGTTTCTTCCCTGCTACTCACGTATTCTCCAAAATAAATTAATCAAATATAATAATCTCAATTGTAATTTCATTTTGCTTATTTATTTAGTTTTAATTCGTCTGATCAATATCAGAAGGTTTTATGTTCTTTATGTAAACAAAAAAATGGTTTCATTTTCTCGATAGAAATCAAAACCATACAATTCCATATTTGCAGATTATTGAAATACGGTTTGTGAATTATGGTAATGAGTAATTCACTACCTGTCAGTTATGTACTATATCTTAAACACTAAGTTTCTTTTGCTTCCTAGTTAAGATGGGAATGAACTTATTTTGTCGGGTATGAATAACATTTTCGATGTCACTAACTAATTGATCACATGGCTGCATATGGTCTTCAGCCATTTTCTGTTAAGACCTATTCTCTTCTTTGGCATTTCCCTCTTTTTTTGTACCTAACACATTGCAGCATCCTTTAAGATAATATCCCTAATTACTCCCCTTCCAATTCATTAATGCCCCCTCTTACCGCAGCGAGCTACAAGCGTTTAATAATCTTCCGTGATAAAGGCTACAATTATTCAATTTTCGTAATTAGGTTTTAAAAAATTTCGTATTCAGATTCATTTTATCCTTTTTTGAACCTTATGTTCAGTAGAATCCGGTCTTAGATTTTACAGTTCTACTTAAAGCTCTTATAGCCTACATAGTAAATTCAAAATAGACACACAACTAAATAATATTACACTTTAAAGTAACCCTCACGTGCACCCCCCCACACACACACCATCATCATCATCATCATCTTTGTGTTGTAATTGTGTGTGCGTGTGTTGGTGGGGTTTTGTGCGTGTGTGCAATCGTAATAATCACTGTAAATTGTCTGCTTGCAGCTGAGCACGGATTGTCTGGGCAGCTGAGCTTCTTAGTCGTCTCCATTGAATTCCCTCCGGAAAAAATCATGTTCAATACGTACGTGTCAACATGAGTAGGCTTAATTCCTGACGTAAATATGCATTTTGCCATTATGAATATGAAATATTATATAAGCCATTTCCATTTATAATTGTTGGGGAAAGTGGATTGTATTCTGAAAGAAAATATATTTATTTTGAGCTCATATACCTACTAGAAATTCCGTTCTTTAGTTATTTTCGTTCAAATGGGTTTGAACCTGACTACACATGACCAGAAATTATTAAGTAAGTCATTACTGACTTGAAAATGTACCTGTTCTTGAACAATTTGTTCTCCAAGGTTTCTGTTATTATAATATTACTTCTTCCTTTCATTTATCCTTTTTAGAAAATCCTTCGAGACAAACGTGATGGACAATCAATGTATACGTGATATTCTTCTAGCCAAAAGTTCTGCTGCCTCCGACAGAGTCCAACGTAAGTATTTTTATTTAGATACATTCTACCCCACTGCATCACATATTTGTAAAGTTGTTTGAATCATTTCAGTGTTTATTGGTTTCTATTTCCAAATGTAATTTATTTTCTTCTCTATTGTAATTTATTGTATTTATCTTGTTTTTTCTAATTCAATGTACTTTATGCCACAAGGCTACTGGCATTCAGTGGATCTAAATTAAATAAGTTTGTTATCACAGTATTCCTTCTTCTTCGTACTCACTCTATTCCCAAATTCCTAACCTGAATGCCTAGGTAACTTCCGGAACAGGTACAGATTCAGCGCCTTGAAGGGTAAGATCAGTGATGGTGTTGTCATCTTAAGGCTTTTGGACCTGTTCTGGGTTACCTTCGGGGACCCACATGCCATCATCTCCGCCGCTGAGAAATTTTTCTCATTGACCTCAAGGTCGGCGACTGGTTTTCACCTGTTATTCTAGGCACGAGTCGTGTATGTTTCACGAGGTGGTTACTCCTCCCCTCCGAAGCTTCCATTTAAAAAATTCAAATAAAACAAAACGTATAGTTTGTGTCTTTTCTGAAGCTTCCTAATGTCAAAAATTCACTTGATTAAACAGTCTACAATCGATTATTATATTTTTGAAGATACTTCGCCAAGCTTAGTATGTGCGATGTTCTTTACTGATTTAAACAGTATACCCAATTGTAGGTTACAAAAAATTTGTCCTGCCTCTGTCCGTAATATTTTTCTAAAAGCCAATATAAATTTTATGAAACAGAATGATAGTAAACCAACGAAAAACAGGACAAATGTTTTTTGCTACATACTAGGGGGCATTAATTGAAATGTTTACCCAAATGTTTTTTGTTCGAACAGAAATATATTCGAATATTGAGCAAAGCTGAACAGACACAACGCGAAAGAACGCTGTGTGGGTAAACATTTCAATTAATGCCCCCTAGTATGTAGCAAAACTTCCAGCCACGTCAATTGACCGCACTAGCCACACTATCGATGCTGAGCAAAGGGGTATGTGGGACACTTTCAGAACTTCATCGTAGGATACATACTATTACGTTTTGTTCTAATGAAGTGGCGTACTGATACTCAGGTTTACATATACAAACAATGTAGATTATTCTATGATTTGAGATGTCTAATTCAGTGTGACAGTCAGATGTCATAGACGCATCGTGGAGCAGACACTAGAGCTGTTAATATAGAAAGAATGAAACTGATTAAAAAAAGAATCAGATATCACGCCCGGCTGCTTAAGTAATTCGTTAGTAGGAAGTCATTACTTCCTTAAGAGTGCAATAAACTTATATGTAATAGAGTCACCAGTTAGTTTGGCTATAGGTATAGTTGCTTTAGCCAATTGGAGCTAAAAAAATTGGAGTCACGTCTTATTTACAAGTCAAATTGTTTATAATTCAGGTTATTCAAATTACAATATTAAAGTTTGTAACGGGGACTATCTAGTATAATTGAAACACAACATTCAGTGATTATTTAAATACAGTATTCTGGAGGTGAAACATGCTCTCTGTATCATTGTAACTCGTGTCGCTGTTTTTTTTTTTTTTCAAAATTATATATTCATTTTTGACATCTGAAAGGTGCAAAAGCCAGGTTAAGCTCCTAAGGCGTAGAAAGCAACGGATAGGTGATTACATCGCGCTCTGGACTCAACATGGGAAGGTAAAAAGGTAAGAAAAAATCTCCGTACTGCAGTTAGGTTTGTTCCCCTTCTCCAGATCTATTCCAAGGCCATGGACGACGTAATCAAGCCAGTCTGTTAGTGACAACGAAACGTGCGCCAGATGCTGTTCGGTTGGTGTGTAGGTTATGTTACTTTACGACACGAAAAGATTTACAAAGTTTTTTTGTGATCTTTTTTACGTATAATCAGTAAGGATTCGTAGTGTTATAGTTTCTAAATTTTGCTTTACGTCTTCTTCAAAATTAATTATTGTCGTCGATACTGTAATGGAATCATGGCTATTTTACTTTTAATTTAGTTTAGGTCAATAATTGTATAAAAAATTGTGTCGTGTTGTGAGTTTTCCATATTTTGTTTTCATTTTAAACTGGTTTTAACGTCTTCACGACATTTGCAGTGTTTTAATTGTTTATGTGATGTAGGCCGTTGTATTGCTGTGTTTACATGTCACACTGGATTTTAAATCAGGTAAACTAACACGAAAAATTATAGCTACTATTCTGATTATTAATGTTTTAGGAACATAGTTTTTAACAAAGTCAAAAATACATATTAAAGTCGAGTACATATAATGTCAAATGAACACATTAAATTTTCCCACTTACTGTCACTTTTACTGTCAGAGTAGGCCTACTGATAACGCTAACTTTCACATTTCTTTAGCGACGTCCTCGCTTAGTTTTGACAACTCAGTACATTATTTAGGAACACCTTAATTTTGACAGTTTTAGGGCAGAACTAAGATCCGATTAATGTATAACACAAAAATAACTCTAATCACAGAGCATGTCAATTAGTACACATTATATATACCATATTAGGCCTACTAGCTTATGTACGCGTAAGTTCGCCTAAGTTTTAATGCCTAAATATTACAAATATTAAAGTATTCTATTGCGAACGCCCATTATAAATCTTTTCTCCCTTACCATCCAAATTTTTTGAAACCATTCATCTAGTTTTGTCTTGAAAACATAACACTTTGTAATGTGAAAAAAATCATTTACCAGGTACAGTTTGTAATTTCAGTAAGTATGCATGTAGTGACAGTGAAATCGGTGATAAGATGATAAGAATATCGGAATATTCCAAATCCAGCATTATCAGAATAATGTCTTCAAATTCATCAGGTTTTTTTATTAATCCGTAAATTGTTATTGTAGTTATTCGCAATTAACAGAGTTAACGCCTTCATTTAAAATGAATCTTTTATTCTAATACTTTTGCAGTTGGTTATCTCAAGTGGTTTCTTAAAGTGATACGTTACACATTCGTATGTGCACTTTCAAGTTTGACGAACATTTTTAATACCTGCGATCGAGCATGCAGGAATATGTTATACTGTAGTAGGTACCTACCTACCTACATGTACCTAATAAAAATGGGGCTAATTTTGAGTTTCCGCATTTCAGTACATGAGCCACTGTATTAACATGAGAAAGACGTCAGCGTATTCAGTAGACACAATAATAAGCATTGTATCCGTGTGTCAGCGAGGGGAAATAAGTCTCTTCAAAAACAAAAAAGTTTAAACGGGTCCACCGCTAAACAGGTTACAGGTGTTAGTGTCCTACTACAACTTCCTACGGTGTTTAAATGTCTTTGCTGTGACGTACGGTACAACTTCCTTTCCTACCGTAGGATATTACGAAATACATCATCCTTTGTTTTCAACTACTGAATGCAGAAACTAAGTGTTTCAAAATAATTCTTAACTTTTAATAGACGTATTCTCTCAGTTATCTACAGTTCTCCTCGCCTGTCACTTAGCCAGCAACTTCGCGTTTGCTAGTATTTTATGTCTTGTGTTACCAACCGAGTTGGTGAAAAATATCTTTTATTTTATAATATCGTACGGACATTTAGATATCATCCACTGCGTCATTTCTGTTGACAGCTAAACCAACTTCTTGTTTCTGGTGTTAATTTGTACTGAGCACTATTTAGTCGCGCGCGGTAAATCAAACTGTAAACCATTTAAGACATCTGCCCGGTACTTGGAACTTTAAAAATATGCAAATGTGCAGGAAGAGTGTGGAACACTTTCAGCGACTCATGCTGTTTCAGCGTGATTTGCTCCTGTCATCTGTCATATGACTAAACTGTCGCTGTATTGTGTTTTGCATTTGTATTTGTCTTTGTATTTTTGTGTTTTGCAGTATAACGTATTATACTGTACAGTGAGGTCTATTACTAAATACTTGGGAGTATAAGTAACTAAGTAGGTATTAGGAGCAGAAGAGAGCTAACACAGAAGGAACATAGTCGAAAAGTAATATGTGAGTTTAATTGGCTACAATTTGGCGGGGTAAGTAGACGGCCAAGGACAAAGATATGTATAGCAAAGACCGACCGTGGTGGTGTATGGAAATGAGGTGTGGACACTGAACATGAGCAGGGGCTCAGTACTGAGGTACGAGAACCTGTAGACTTGACCATACACCACCCGACTGTGGTGGTGTATGGAAACGAGGTGTGGACACTAAACATGAGGAGGGGCTCAGTACTGAGGTACGAGAACCTCTAGACCTGACCATATCAAGAATGAGGAGTTTAGGAAGAGATTGAACGTCTGCCAGACGATAATAAATAGGGTTGGGGTTGGGAGGATTGAGATGGTTCGATTACCTTATTGCTTATCAACAATAAAAGATAAGATCACCCTTAAAATATTTGGGAGAAAACACGTGAGAGAGAGAGAGAGAGAGAGAGAGAGAGAGAGAGAGAGAGAGAGAGAGAGAGAGAGAGAGATTGCCAAAATAATCATGTAATGAAGAAATGATAGAACATCATGGTTTAGAACAGATCGCTGTCAATAGGAATTGGTGATGGTTAGACATCGGTTCTCTTAATGAAAGTTTGTTACATTTTTAAATATGTGCGCAGAGACGGTATTCCTGTAACTTACTTTTCATGTAAAATGTGTTGTATTGAAAATAAGATTCTTTGTTGTATTCTAAAGATCATTTAACACGTCTTTTGAATTATTTCATTATCAGTACTGAAACGAAATTTGAACCTGATCAGTATCAGCATGAAATGAAACGAAATTTGAATTATTTCGCTGTGTTCCATTAAATTCTGGTAGGACAGTAATTTTATAAAACATTTTCCTTGTGATAAATTTAAATTATTCTATTAATGAATTAATTTTGTCTTAATGTAATTTTTTACATTAATTTATCTTTTTAGATTTGATAACCCTATTACTGTATATTTTATCTGTGAGGCAGAACTGCTACAACTTTCGCCGTTAACTGTCTATTATTTAGCATGTCAAAATGTAATAGACAATAAGGTAATGAAACAGCGAGAAAGTACACTAATAAACTTTTGTTTTGTTGTTCCGCGAGAAATGTCTTTCATTCTAAATACGGTTATGAAGCTATTGTTTTCCTGAAAATGTATACACGAGTCTGCACCAAAAATATTCGTTTCTAGGTCCTGTGAATTCAAAATTACTACTAGTAATTTTATTACTCATTTTTAATAAGAAAAAAATGGTTAAAATTTGCTATGTTCATTGAACGTTTGGCATTTAATAATACACATTCAGTAATTTTCATGCCAGAATTGTCTCAAGATGTGTTTTTCGATATTTGTGTGAAGTGAATAGGTTATGTGTCGAAATTATAATACAAACGACGGAATAAACGAGGCTAAAGTCCTCGGAGACGTAGCTAGGCAGATTTATTGGACACCATCACACTGTAGCCCTACTGTAAATTGCACTTAACTTGAGCCGTACACTTCTTATCGTCAATTTTACGTAAGTCATACACTACGTAATCAGCTGTCTAGAGCAGATTTACTGCATTTACGGAACTGTACCTTTATCCGTTCCTGCAGTACATTTTCGATGTTTTTAATATGCGACTGTATCGATATATTACGATGTGGAAAAGAAGATGTGTATTAATTGTAAATTGTCGTATTTCTTAATGCAAATCATTTGTGATAGGTTAGGTGACAATGGTTTTCGGTTTTTAGTTTACTGCTGAAATAAATAAAAGCCATCGTTGAGGAAAACATAACGTTTAATGTATGTGCATGATGCTTATAACACAGTAATTCTTAAAATAAAGAACCTAACGTTTTTGAGTTGACAAATTTAACAAAACTACAATAGCAAATGTAAATTGAAAAATACAAATATTTATGGTTAATGGAAAACAGAAACAATGTATTAAAGAATGACAACATACGCTCTGGATATTGTACATAATGAACGTTTCTTTTTGATTAGCCACAAAATGAGTACGTATTGGAAAACGAATATTACCGAAAAAACGAGTTCTGCCACAAAAAAGTGGCATGTGTAGTAATATGCAAGGGGTGGTCCTTGGGCCACCCCGCCTTACTTTCGAGTTCTGTGGCTTTCCAGTGATCTATTCACAGAACGAGTATTAATGAGAAAACGAGAACTACTGGGAAAACGAGTTCCACTGAAAACCGAGTTCTGCCACAAAAAAGGAGACATGAATAGTAATAGGCAAGGACCACCCCGCCTTACTTTCGAGTTGGGTTTTTTCGTAGGTTCCGCAAAAAACGAGTTTTACATTACACACTTTCGCTTTCCATGTGTATAATTTCAATTTTCATGTTAACCTAACAACATCAACTGTTGGTGTCGCAGGTACGCAACTGTGATATACTACTGCTACAATCATTTTTCATTAAAAAAGGACTAAGAACACCAACTGTAATCGCCAGACAACTCTTTTGCAACATACGAAATTAAAATTTGTATAATTCTTTCACCTAGCCTACATAAAATTATGTACGATATTCACTAGATCGAAGCCAAACAATTACATAACCGAAATATCGAAAATGACTGCAGGAACAAATAAAGGTACAGTACCGCATTTACTGACCTCTCGTTTGAGAATAGTGACAATTGTCGGTAATCATACCCGTGGTATCGTTTTAAAAGCCAGGAAAAACGTCTTATTACCACGGTTTGAGGTTTTCTTCTCTATTTGAAAACGCGAATCACTGACAATTCTGAATTACTGTAGTAGTGGAGTAGTTATGTGGTGGTTAGTTAATGTGTGGTGACCGACTGGTGAAGGGCTTGACCTCTGTTCATGGCGTGTAATTGTTGCGAATCTACGCCGACACTATCTTTCTTTGTCTCGCAGATTATGAACGTTTCTCTCACATGTTTCGTTTTTCAAATCAGTTTCACGCCTCAAGATGAATCTGTTTCGAGTGTATCATAGTTTGTAATTTTCTGCAGAACTGTGAAACATTTTTTATTTAATTTTCGTAGAATGACTGTGCTTCTTACCGGCTTTTACTAGAGTATGAAAGGCAATACTGTGTTTTCGCTGGGTATATTCCACATTATGCACAGCAGAAGTATCGAATACGTAAAAGATTTAATATTACGTTACGAATAGACGTTTTCATTGACTAGGTGTTATCTGCTTAATAGACGAAACTTTATTTTTTCATTCTGAAAGGATAACGTTTCCACTGGGTTTGACCAGGTTTCTATCCCTTATTGATGTCAGGATTTAGTAAATTAGATGTAAATGAACAATTTATTTTCAATACTGTATCACTGAGCACTGTACTGCTTAGCATTGTAAACGAGTGTGAGATTTCAAGTGACTATTCCTGCTATTTTAGGTACGATTAACTCAGACTGGTTAGATGGATTCTCCGAAGTTGACTAGCCTGTGATTTATTTGACTTCACGCAGAAACAGCGATTCGCTGTCACTAATACTAATACATAAACTTAATTTATTATTAGTTATTTTAGTCTTAATTAAATAAAGTCGTAATTATTTAAATATTTACAAAAATGAAATCGCGTACAAAAGCTGATTTTGCGAACTTCAACAAATCACGATTAAAACTGAACATATACGAAAAAATATTTATGTGTACGTGTTCACCGTAGAATTAGACAAGAGAAGATAAGACCACGTCTTGCCACTTCTAGGCATGCTGGTAACATAAAGTAATCATATATCTTGTGACTTTACCTAATATTTAAGAGGTTACACACTGTACTTGGTGGCTGAGGTCTTTCCTCATTGAGATTAGAGAACACAGTACTATTCTCCTTTTTTTAATAGTCGTGGGTTAGAGAGATACTACTTACGTAAATTATCATATAATTTATTGCTGTAAGTTACAGTTGCAGTATGAACAAATTTTAATTCTTCTTGTGCAACGTAAACACTGTATTACCATACTAAACATGTTCACAGGTAACGCTTTCAGCCTTCTGTATTTCTCCAAACCACAACAGACGTTGCGCGGGGTAGGGATTCTCGTTCTGACTCCTAGATAACTTGGAAACTTGAAATATTGCTACTAAAAATATTAGTTTTCATCAATGTTAACGAGGTAACATACTCATTCTCATCATCTGATCATTTTTTACTTTATTTTGCACACACAAATTCCATATAATATAACAAAAAAAGTAAAAACCGTAGATTTACTTCCCTACAAGACCCAACTAATCGTATATTCGTAATCAGTCGATTTAAAAGACATATACAGATTTGTTAAACATCTCGAGTCCTACCCCAGATTATCATAACAAATTTGCCATGACTTTCAACAATATGAAAAATGTTTGCATATCAGCAGTTTTCATGGTCATTAAAACACTTATGCAAAATTCAATGTCTGGAATCATTCCGCTCGAGTTTTCTTCATACAAAAGAAGAAAGAAAAAACAAGTTAAGACTAATAAACATGACTATCTTTAAAGTGGTTGAAAAAGGTGTGATAACATACTGAAATCAATATATTAAAGAGAACGGCAATGACACAATAAAAGTACGCGTTATTGAAACATTGTTTCGAAGATACTTGTTGACTGAATTGATTTTCCTATACAGTATTTCATATTTCAAACGTATATTCAAATGCTGTGTGATAAAACCTATTTGTATATTTAAAAAATAGTTACTGCTACGTTAGCGTATACAGCTTAAAAAATAATAAAATACTGTAAAAATTAAAAGAGTAATAAAATTTGTCAACTTTTTTTCGACCCTCGGGGGAGGGGGTCCAGTCCCGTTCGCCCCCCCCCCGTAAATAGCCCCTGACTTACTGACGCAATGTGAGGTAAGGACATTACGTATTCAGTATATTAACAAAGCGAGAGGATTTGTAGGCCTACATTTTCCTTTGTTGTTAAAACGTGGTCATAACAAGTTATATGTAAGATTGTGTTTTTTGTATAAAGAGGATTGACTTAGTCTATTCTGTAAGGAATAAGGCATAACCACGTATAAGGAATTGTATTAAGCACGAACGTTTTGGGTTACTGAAGCAGGAAAATGTTATATTATGTTATTTTAATTGAAAAGGGCAACTAAGTTACCTGTAATACTTGTTGCAGTTTTGTAACAATATTTTGGAAGCCCTAGTTTTGAGTTAAGTATGAAAGTAAAGCAGGGTATAGTGAAGACGAGTGTCGTAGTGTGTATATAAGGTAAAACAACAGTGTATACGGACGGTAAGCAGCAGTTACTAAGCCAGTTTCCTAATCAGGAAATTTTCCAAGAACTATGTCTTTCGTATTTTTGTCTGCTGTTTGCTAAACGCCACGTGGGAGAACTCGATCGAGTTGCGTGGGAGACAAAACGTTGTGTACACTGACTTTGTACTGCTTTTGTGTAACGCTTTGTGCATAGTCTTTGTGTAATTGCTGCCTTCTCCCTTATAAGTTGATCTTTTATTTTCTCTTTTCAGAATAGAGTTTAGAAGTACGTAGTACTGGGACAGGGGTCTTACGAGCCTGCAGCAATTCTATTTTTTCGGCTTTCGAATCTGTGTGAAGAAACTATTGCCAACTATTGTGTGTCTTGGTGATAGTTGTACGGTTTAGCACTACAACACAGTCCGAGAATTGAGTTTTGTTCGAACACAATTTGTGTGTGTTAAAATTAAATAAATAAATAATTTAATATTTACAATCTGACGTGTAAAACACGGAACGAGTGAAGTATAAAAAGTGAAAGTAAGCATTTGGCTTTGGAGTGGAGTGTGTACATACAGGATACGGTAATTGCGAAACGGCTAATTAGTGCCGTGGTGATGAAATGTTTCTCACATTGTAACATTAATTTGCGAGGAGGAGCGGTCGGAGCAGTGCGTAATGTAGGCTTACACTAGCTTTACGTCCTGCCGTTGGTAGGTGCTATACACACATACGTGTCCACCGAAACGTTAAGCACACCTTTGTATTAAGATTTGTTCAAGGCTACCGTTGAAAGATAGTCTTATTCTCTATGGCTAATATAAAAAGCATTTGGTTTCTTTATTTTTCAAGGCTGATAAAAAGTGCCTTTTTGTCTGCGAACAAATACTTATTTTGGTAGTGTTTACGTTTGACGAGCAGCGTGTGAGTAGCTACTTATTCAGTAGATCGAGACGTTTAAACATGTACCGTGTGAATGCAGACGAATCTTACTTAGATAAACAAGTACAATACTGCGGTTTAATATACTTTGTTAGTACAAAGAATAAAGTACATAAACGCTGTTTTGTATTACTTACACGTAGTATTCGATAAGCGTGACTTGATTACATTTTTGATAATTATTGCTCAGTGCGGTTGAGGTAACAAATGGTTTGTGATTAACGGTGCCCGTTGTTATGACGATAGGTGTCACTTCATTGTTGTGGGTTTACTGTAGGCCTAATTGTTTCACCTGCCCCATTCAGAAAGAAACAATAGAATTTTGTTTACGCAAAGAGAAAGCATATGGAAAACTTATTTCAAATATCGTCTAATGTAACAGAGATATTTGTTCGCAGTAGCCGCAGTGTCTACAGGTGGACAGGGCTTGCCCTCACTTTGCACGGTTAGAGCTTTCAGATTAACTTTCGAAGGAACAGTAATTAAATTCGCGTGTCACAGAATCGACAAATATCGTCACAACGTAACAAATTGTCAAATGTGATCACGTATCTTGTACGCGTACAGAATGAAATATTTTATTTTATCATGGCGTTTACAAAATCAAATACTTGTTAAATGAAGATTCATGTTTTAAGTCAGAAATCTAAACGTTTCATTGGTTTCGGCCAAGTTTATACCTGTTTTAATCGAAATGATATTACGATTTTTAAAATGAGGCGTAGTTAAACAATTTTTTTTGAATACTGTTTTACTGAGTACTTGCTTAGTACTCGCTTTGTATTTTAAATAATTTGCATTAGTGAGTGAGACTTTAAGTAACGTATTCTTGCCATTTTGGGTACTCTGGGTAGCCAGACTATTGCAGGTGGATCACTCACATTTTAGCCTACTAGGTCGTCTTTTGAGATTTATGCAGCTGAATGCGTTACGTTAAGATTGCATAACTGTGTAGCTTCAGTTATAGTAAGGCGTAACCTTATTCTGTGTAAAGTTATTTTAGTCTCCCTTAAATCAAATCGTATAATTTCACAATTATAAGAAGAGAATCTCGTATAAATGTTGAATTTGGCGAATCATAAGTCTCAATGAAAACTGAACGTATATAGGAAAAAGTAATATTTAAGAGTTTAACAACATTTATTTCACTACAGAATTACAAGACAATCCGGTGCGATTTGATGACATTCTTGTAACAAAATAAAATCAGTCAGCTTCCTTCACCCTGATAACTTCGTACATGTCACACCTCTGCTCGGCTCAGTTGAGTCAATAGCACAAGAAAATATTGTCAAGAAAATACATACCACACTGAAGGAAACCTTACAGTACGGGTACACTGAACCACAGGAAACACATTCCAAAAGATGAATAAACCACAACCAATGAGATCGTGCTTCTATACGAAGACAGGAAAACCAACACGTTCAGGACGCGGAACATGTGGGTCACCATTGAAACCACAAACCCCTTGCGCCGATTAGAAAAGATTTATAACGGTCAGTCTTATAGGAAGATCCATGATAGCACAAAACAACATATCATTTCGGTAAAAATGGAAGACATCTCAATACACTGTAGCAGTACAATATAAGGGAACACGACGTGTATCCGATCAAGCCAAATCTTTAACGACCGTCACCAACACGTCCAAGAGAAAGGTTTGGGAAACCGTAGGTATTCAGAAAAGGGCTTACTGTCTCTACAGCAGACTACAGGAATCCGAATGTGGTTTAATTCCTCGCGCGCGTATCGTGAACCAAACGCCAGCAGTGGTACTCACAACGAACTAACCATAAGACATTATTACAACACTCCGCAAGTTATAAACATCCACTACAAGGCAGGCACTTCTAGCGAAGACGTCAAAGTAGATACTGAAACATCACAGTCGGTACTGAAATGTCTGTGAAATATTTGGAGAAAAAGAATGTAGTCACAATCGACTAGTGGTTGTGAATAAGTGTGTGTGTGTGTATAATTGCAACAGTATTTGCATATAACTACAAAAAACTCAGGGATTCGTGTAGTAACATACTGTACATTTATATACCACTCTTCTGTATGTACAAAGTGTTCCAGGAGGAAAGAACGCTTTTTCAAGAGGCGATTCTAGGACTAAAAATAAGGATGGAAGTCGTGCAAACATAGTCTCGGAAGTGCCTATGTTTTCGAGTTACGGACATCTGAAAATTTCGCCCATATTTCTGTTCCTAAGGTAAAATAATATAAAATAAAAATTCTTGAGAGTAGTCCTATAAACTTTGGAGCATAATTAGTGGTTCCTTTCGTTGTTTGACCTGAAATGATCCCCAGAGCTTTGTCTGTTTGTAAGAAAATTACTGTAAAATACAAAATATTGGAGTCGTAAACGTAGTTCTTCATGATTGGCGTCAATAACTTAGTGAAATTGCGAATAAACAAGGAAAACGTTTGAATAAAATTTGTCCAGAATTTGACTGAGAAAACTGGCGTGATTAACGTTAACAAAATACAAATCTGACTCTTAAAATTACAATTATTATAGTTTTCTAATTAGTTGATTTACAAAGTATTTAAATTTAAATTTTATTACTTTGAGCAGTTTGATGGCATCATCGACTAAATGAACCGAAATCTAACCAAATTTTCAACATAAACTATTAGTCAGTGTGTGGTGTGGTATAATACAGAACCAGTTATTAAACTCAAGACGAACAGAGAAACTTGAAAGGAACTAGACGTAAGAAGGAGTAGTAGGACAAAATGTATCCACAACCAAATTGGAATAAATTATTCCATTAACACGATTAAGAAAATGAAATTTAGATGCATAAGACAGTTGGCAATAATTGGGGTGTTGCCTGCACGTTGTAACAACGCGCTAGAAACAATAACCTGGAGATCGCTTGAAACGAACAACTTTTATGGTAGATATAAACCTTTGGCAGAATATCTTTGAACCTTAACACTGAAGTCGGAATTCATTGATACAAAGTGAAGTTTTTGTAGTCTTTCATCGTTTTGTCATGCAGGCCTAATGGACTAATGTAGGCTCAATATCATGATGCTCGAACATTAAAACTATTACATTGCCAGCGCTAAGTAAGTAAAGAGAACATTAGGTATTTTTAAATAAAACATTTTTAAATAAAATTTTTACAGTGTTTTACTTTATTATTACAATGTTAAAAATCGGAAAAGATATTGATCGATAATACAGTCAAATAGTGCGCTTGAGTTGTTTATCAAAAAGGGAAAAGGGTAATCGATTAGCAGTAAAATTCCTGATTTTCTTTTTATTCTCTTTGTTATTCATCACTATGATCGAGGGACTTCTGAATCTGTAGGCGTTAACGACATATAAGGCCTGGAATCCTTGTGTGTATCTTGAACGTTATTGTTTAAAGTTTACATAGAACCTTGTTACATGATTTGTGACATTTACAAAAATGGAAAATGAACAATGGCTCTCTTTCAAACTGCAAATACTTCAACTAAGAATAAAAATTATCCGTAGCACAAGGTTTTTCCGACTTTTTGTAATTTTGCACTAACCCTTAATAGGAAAATAAAACAGGCTGAATGTTAGTTAAGAAATGCTGAAATATGTATTTCAATTATACGTACTTACAAAGTGAGATGAGCATTACTTGGAAACACTATGGTAAATGGTTTAAATACAATTGGTTTAAAATCAGTCATACAAAATAGTCAAGATTTCATAAGGTCAAAGTGATCTATGATCATGAAATCTGTTTAATAGTATCGTCGCAGATTTTCTGTTACTCGGTAAATGTAGAAATCGAAGATTGCACGGTCTAGTGCGTTAAATCTATCCAGTAATAGGATAGCTTTAGTTATGTGCTAAATCATAGTGCTGTTTACTGTGAGGTAATAAAAGTATCTTCTTTTTATGTCTAATATGAAAACTTCTGTTTCTGATTTGGAAAAAAACGAAGTTACCATGCGACCCGAAAATTGTTTTGTCATCTGAAAAATCTCTATTTGAATTGCTGGAATCTTCGTAGGAACTAAAGGTGAAGAGATTTTAAACATTTTTTCAGTATTTCGGATGGAATTCTGAGTACATCGCAAGTGTTGTATTTCTAATTCGAGATCAGATACAGTAACTTCATAATGACAGCGCTTGTGTTTAACGCATTGTGGAACTAATTATCTCATTTTAACCGCAGTTTGTAAGTCACTGTTTACAGTACCTGGGGAAATAGTAAATTTGGGTCTTGTGTGTACACCATCATTGACACCAGCTGATTCTCTGAACTTTGACAAGACTGGTTAACACACGGCATTTACGTATTGTCGTTACACGCACAAACCAGTGTTCGATTGTAGTCTGTTGCGCATCTACCCCTCCCTGCCACCACGCGTCGGAGATAGATTTCTTTTCAACTTCTTAAATTGTATAACATTTTCATGTTCGAATGTTTTGTTTCTTGTTTACTAACAATATTATGTGGAGTAAAAACATCTACACACGGTGTGTGTTTGAGTATGTCATTGCAGAAATACGCGTGTATGGTGATCGCACATTATATCCTTGATGGTCTTTCTTTCCATTTCAATATAACAACGTATTGGACTGCATCTGGTAATTCCAAACATTTGTTTTATTGTAGTTAAAAAATAATTCGTTTCAGTGTAACAAAGCGTGTGATTCACGGATGCGTACATTTTTGCATGTTTATTATGTCAAATACATGTTTTTTTTCCAAATTAGACTTCTAATAAAATGTGCGTAATACCAACATTGTTGAACCTAACTGCATGTTGTCCTTTTGTCGACAAGTGTCCCTTCTATCATGTGTCTGCCTCCTTCTATTAGAGACAGCTTCTCAACATAATCGACTCTCTTGGCTTCCTGTTCCTCTCCCTCCGTCTGGGCACGCTTCCATCCTCATTACATGTCCAAACCATTGCAACGCTCTTCTGTCTACTATCTTAATAACTGGTTTCTGATGGTCATGTTTCTGATTTGTTTCCTGCTAGTTCTTCCAGATGCTAGCCTCAAGAATTTCATTTTACTGGCTTGCAAGAACTTAATTACATATGTGTGAAATATACGTTGCGCGCGCACACACATACACACAGCGTTTTATATACATGTGCATCAAGTGACCGGTGGTGCACAAAATAGAATTGCGCAAAGAAAAGATAATTTAAGATCTTTTCTGGCGTCCAGAAATGTATCCCTGGAAACCAGGAAGAATTTCATAAAACGTTACATTTGGAGCATGTGCACATACGGCTCAGAACCTGGTAGCTGTGAAAATTGGAGAGATGCTATCTTGAAGCTTTTGAGGTGTGGTGCTGCAGGAGGGCCTTACGAATACCGTGGATAGAAAGAGCGCCTAATGGTGAGATTTTGAAGAGAGTGGATAAAAGAATTCTTATTAAAATCATTGCGGATAGGAGAAGCGATATGATTGGTCACCTGATATCGCCATTCAGACTGGTTCATCACCCTGATCTAGGGAATGTTTGAGGGGCGTATATTAATGAGATAAACTTTTATATGAGATAAACGGAGGAAGGAGGTATGTGGTGATTACGAGACTATCTTTGGGAGAGAAGAAATTGCAAGCCCACCAACCTCTGGGTTTAGGAGAAGATGAAGACACACACACACACACACACACACACACACACACACACACACACACACACACACACACACACACACACACACACACACACACACACACACACACACACACACACACACACACACACACACACACACACACACACACACACACACACACACACACACACACACACACACACACACACACACACACACACACACTGTATTGCATGCTTGTTACAGTTTAACAGGTAATGCTTAACTGAACTTATTAAAAATTCGATTTCCAACCGCAAAAGTGGCAAAAATGTTGATATCGGAAAGATGTATGTATAAAGGTAGCCTATATATACTAGAAAGGCACCGTAGCAGTGGGTTATTTTGCCATGATAAGCGGAATTGGAACATGTGCACACACTAACATTGTATCTTTTATTTTTTTCGTAAAAAACATTTGAAACATGAATTACAAGAAGGAGTTAAAGAAGCATAACAATTAATTACGGGCGTTAATTAATGTTTTTATTTTAATGTAGTGTTCGGTGAACCAGACGTATAGAGCAAAGTGTACTTAAGCGAGAACAGCATGTCAATATGTTTAATTATTGAGCTTGGTTAACTCGTTAAAACACTTGTATTGATTAATATTATTTTAATATTATTCAGTTACATAATTCTTGGCAGTACAAGTCTTTAATTGTTAAAAGATCAATACACCAGTCAGTCGGGTGAAGAGCGCCCTATATAATTATTATAGTTTCGATTATGCAGTTATAATTACAAATTGTTTTGGAGTTAGTCTGTAATCGACTAATTCTGGATATTGGATTCATAGATCCAATAGATCCAACAGTAGTGTGGTGTAACTTTTATGTGTTTGTGGATAGTCGTGACGAACGTAGCATTGTATTAATTACTGTTACATTTAAAAGTTAAAAGAATACAGGTATAGGCTATATTGTTTGAGTTACAGTGGCAGGCTATATTATGCCGGTCTCGGCTACGTTACCGCAGTAGGTGTGAGAACGCGTTTGCAGCATGTGCCTCTATGTGTTTGTTTCACGATGCGAAACTTTGTTAATAACACAATGTAGACTTCCTTCCGGTGGCGCGATTCACCAGTGTTAGGCTATCCACTTGTCGTGCGGTTGTGAAGACGTGATCAGGCCTATACGTACGGACTAGGAGTAAGTGCTGTGACCTGACCGAAATGAAGAAAACGATTGTAATGAACGAAACTGTGAGAGAATAAACCTATTATATTATACGGTTGTTGTTGAAAGAAAATGTTAACTTTGGAAAGTCGGTGTGTTCTGAAACGATGTTTGTAGCAGGTAATGTAGTTGTAGTTTACACATATTATCAGTTAAATGTCACTGAATAAGGAGAGGACTCGCTGCACGTTGTGTTTCATTGACAGCTACAACCCGCTCTAGGTTATCGTCACTGCTGCTGTACATTTCCGCGTTTCTGTTCATTTAAACAATTGATCACAGTCATATCAATTTTGGTAGCAAACTAAAACACGATCCGACCAAAGGAAAATTGGTTCTTCGGTTACGTAAGATGAATTCTTCGCGAGTCTCAGTGCCTTTTGCCTTGCTCACGAGCGCGTGTAGGCTACGTACACGCGTGTGTTCCTGACTGCACGTCTAATTTTAGTGCCGGTATGTAATTGTAAAACAGAAAATCCGTGGTAATGAGAACTTTTTAAACGTTGGACGTAGTACATTGACGGATTTAATAAGAATCGTACGAAGTTTTTAAGTCTTTCTGTACGCAGTTGCCGTTGTCAAACACTTCACTGTGCAATAATCAAATAAATAATGAAGGTTTCGTAATAAGTGAAATAATTCCACTATTAAACCCTCCCTGGTGTCGATTACAGATGTAGTGATTGATATTACAATGTCTTTTAGGCCTACATTACAATGTTAATGACAATGTTTTATAATGATAAAAAAGAGTTAACTAACTATTCAATTGTTGTTTATGTTGTCGACCAGAATTACCACAAGTACAGTAGGCAGTTTTCAACATCACGGCCCAACATTTCAGCGTCATACAGCATCATAGTTACAGTTCAGCATCGTCTGTGGCATTGTCGTCACGGTATTTGCATAAACATTACATTTTACATGTACACAGATTCTCATTGTCCATAATATAAATTATTAGTATTCCACAATAAGTGTAATCGTTAAGTTGTTAGAGCGTCTTAAATCACGTTAAATTCGCTTCTGTTGTCTGATGAACCCGAAATAACACAGCATCGGATATTACGAGCAGGGTTTGTCATATTGTCACGACGGTCTCGCTGATCGTTGTATGGTAGGCTACAGTGGAAAACAAAATGCAGACACCAATGAAGTCACTAATTCAGTAGCGGACTAAGGGTGGAGCGGAGGGGGCGGACATCCCCGGGCCCCACCTAGTAGAGGGCCTCCAGATTTGGGAAATTAAGTTTTTTCGGTAAATTTTTAATTTATTTGCAAACGTTCTATTGTCACGTCCTGAAACGCAACACTAGGAGTGGTCCAGGGTTTAATCGATCGAGTCCAAAGTTTTTTTTATATTATTTTGAAATCTACCTTACAACCCTACCTCATAAAGTGTTTACAGATATTAAAAAAAACTTATTAAGTTAAATTTATTATAGAAATATACTCATACTAAAAAAGAAGCGTCAGCTGTACTGGCGGCACTGCCTCACCACGTAGTCGAAAGTCGCAAATTGAACCCCAAACTGCACGGACGGGAACGTCAAGAAGGCCTTGGTATGAAAACGTAAACGGCGCCGTGAAATACCGGACGATAACATGTAGGGCTATGCTAAAAGAGATTACACTAGTGAACATTATTTAACATTTCAGGACAGCAACAGTTTATTTAATATTTCTCTTCAGAATTTCCGAACAGTGGTTAATTCGGAGTACGGAAATCGGGTCAGTTACTCGAATTTTCCGAGGCCAAAACTAGAAAATGGCCATTTTAGAAAGTTCACCTTATTTGCATTTAAACTGCCAACTGACTTAAAAAAAATTGCCAAGTATTGTTTGCAGCAATGATAAATTTGTTTTTTGCAGTACACAAGTTTACTGTATATTATAAAGTATTGTAATAAATTTAATGCAGTCTATAAATAAGACTACTGTTATTTAAATATAATTATTTCACTACAGACTCGGAACACAAAGTTTTTTATGGGTAAACACGAAAAGTTTTACCTTATAGCCTTAACCGGTTTCCGCTTTTAAAAAGCTTCTTCAGAGGCTGCCGCTGGGAGCACTGTCCGTCTTGTTGATGGCGACGATATTGTGTGTGTGGGGTGTGACATGATCGAATAATGCGTGTGATTTGAATTGTGTCTGTTCGTTTAGGATGTCGTTTTTATGTGTTTTCGTATGTTTGTATATTTTCAATTGTTCTAGAGTGTCTAGTTTTCGGCCTTTTGTGTGTACGTGTAGAATGTCTATGCTAAAGTCGATGTTTTTGTATGTGTGGTTTGCTTCAATGAGGTGGTTTGCAAAGGTGGATTCTGTAGTGGAGTGTAGTGCCTTTGTGTGTTCAGTGTATCTTTGTTTGAAGCTACGTCCTGTCCGGCCTATGTAGAATTTGTTGCAGTCTGAGCAATTTAGTTTGTAAACACCAGGTACATCGAATTTGTACTATTATTTCTTTAAACTTTGTATTCACAATATAAAAGTGGATTTTTATTTCAAACATTACTACAGGTTCTTATAAAGTTTTATAACTAGATGTATCAAGACAGTAATTAGACAATAAATGTATGACAGTAAAGTGTTTTTACTATGTATTACTTAAAGATAAATTGGATTATAAACGCCCGTCTTATGGAAAGGGGACCTCGGAAAGAAATCCGTCCCAGGCCTCCAGTGGCTTAGATACATCACTGCACTAATTACCAGCTTTAATTCAAAGTCGTTGCAATATATTAATTAGGTTTTATTACAGTATTGTGTAATTAAAATTAAAATTTGTTTGCTTTCGCAGTAACAAATCAGGTAACTAACCTTTGACGATGTGAATACGTTTACACTGTTTCATGTACAATCAAAAGATTAACTTCACTTATAACCACTTGGTGTTTAGCAGATTTTTCTAATCTGTCAGTTTATGATTTATAAAATAATTTAATTAAATCTCATTGTATATAATTTACATTTACAGGTTTAACAAAGTACTGTTGCCGGCAGACTTAAAGGCGTTCACCTTCTATGGATAAAGCGTGTTCGGTTTTATCCGAAGCGACACACTGTCAGTTAATATTCTGTACGCCGACCAAACTTACACTTCCGCGTTATCGATGGATGATAATAATAATAGTAGTAGTAGTAGTAGTAGTAGCTGAAACTTAGAGATGTATTGCTTGGTTATAAATTCACCAGTAATCTCTGCCGATGTCACAAATGTTTTTGTACGTTATGTAAAAACGTTCATTTTTTGAGGTGCAGCTTTTTCGGCCTTAAGCATCCACAAGGAAGTTTAATCGAAATCTGAAACCCTAACCTGCGCTTAAGCAGTTGCGACTGATTCAAACAAACCAGATTTCAGTGTATTTGAAACTTGTGTTGTGTTTTGGCCAACCTTGTTACAAGTAGGCCTACATTTACGCATACCGCTTTCGACATATCGCAGTCTTTTCCTCCGTACGAAACGATGATTAATTTCGTTTGTTATTAATGCAACTTTTGTCCTTATTGGGTTTATCCAGTTTATTGTTGTTACTGTATATATTTTTATATATGATAAAATTGTAAATTTATTAATTTTGGGATTGTATGTGTGTTTCTATGTATATATTAGTTAATTATAATTTATTAATTTATATTAGATCGTATATATAATTTTGTTTTGTGTAGGGACATAGTTTAATTATTTGTGTGTGTGTGTGTATATATATATAAAACATTCATATATATGCTCGTATTTTTCTTGTATTTATATTTTAATAATAATAACACTTTTTATAAGAATATATTTTTTTATTATTTTGTAAATTTACATATGTTTCGATAGTAATCTATCATCATCAGATATACATTAATAAATTTAAACATTTTATTAATACAAATAAATTTTACAAAATAATTTTTAAATTTAGAAAATAATAAAAAAATATATTCTTATAAAAAGTTTAATATTATTAAAATAATAAACTTTATTGTATATACATTGTTACAAATTATAACGATTACGTTTAATTCTTTATGTGTGTATGGGGTTTAATTAAACCCCACGTTGTGCGCTAATTTGTAACGTAATTAAAAGATTACGAATTTTATTTCGTAACTCTCGCCTAATCAAGCCCCACGTTGTTGACGTCAATTTGTAATGTAATTAAACAATTACGTTACTAGTGTATACGAGTATGTAACTTTGTTAACTATATTTGAGGATGTTTAAAAGCCCCAAGTTGGGCGCCAATTTGTTACAAATTATAACGATTACGTTTAATTCTTTATGTGTGTATGGGGTTTAATTAAGCCCCACGTTGTGCGCCAATTTGTAACGTAATTAAAAGATTACGAATTTTCTTTCGTAACTCGCCTAATCAAGCCCCACGTTGGGCGCCAATTTATTACTAAACGGGTACGTGTGTCT
Source organism: Magicicada septendecula (assembly GCA_034769895.1). Taxonomy (NCBI): domain Eukaryota; kingdom Metazoa; phylum Arthropoda; class Insecta; order Hemiptera; family Cicadidae; genus Magicicada; species Magicicada septendecula. Next base: position 408,852,102 of record CM068367.1, read on the forward strand.
CGTTCGAGCCCCGCGATGGAAGCCAATTTATTACTATTCACTGTGTTCGTGTTAAACCCCACTGTTGTATTCACTAATTTATTATGTAACTCCTTCCTCTCTTGTTTTAATGTGCCAATTTATATTGAATCTTAATTTAGTAGATGTTGTGATATTGTTAATTATATCTACTTTATCTCTCTATTTAATATAAGGGTGTTGATGTGAGTGAAAATTATGTAGGTAGGGTGTTATTCGAAAATTCCGCTCAAGCCTATTCTGTTTTGAAGAGAATGAGATAAATTTTTTATGGAATTCTCCTCTCTTTAATACCTGAGAAGTCCGCGAATAGCGCTGTGGTTCCCAGACAAGGGAATTTTGTAGGTTAACCCACCACGTACGGTGATTATTGGTTATACTCTCTATCTATCTTATTTCTTATTCACCCTCCATTAAATCATACATAAATGAGAAGATATTGAAATTCTGAAATGATTCTTTATTAGTTTTTAATATTTAATATCCAACAAGATTGTTCTCTTACTTTAGATACGAAAAGGCTATAAGTCAGAATTAATCGATTATCGATCGGTTCAAGGTTTTATATTAAATTCAGTTATGGTTTTTTATAATTCTTTTAAATACAGGGCGTGAAGGTTCTTTCAACTGTTGGGAAGATCAGAAAATACATAAATAGGAATACAAGGTATTACAATATAGAGTTATATTTTTATTAAATAATATTTAAATAATTGTTGCTTTACCGTCCGCTGGACATCGCAGCTCGATGAGGCTGTGTACGGCTAACCTCTATTAGTGTTTGGTCAGTAGCGAAAGCAGATGAAATGATCTTCGTCCGTCTTGTCTCCAAAGTTGTAATAAAATTGGAATTCTTGGTCCTTGGGTGATGCAGAAATACCGCTCCTTTTGTTCACCAATGTCCAAGTTTGTGGTTACGTGCTTCGACGAACTCCGAATCCAAATACGTTTTTCTATTGGATTGTGCAAACTGCAAGTTCCAATGTAATTTGGTGGTTATTTTAGTTTCGTTTGTTTTAGAGGATTATATCTTTATGCAGGTAGTTATTTCTCTGGTTTTGTTACTTCGTTAATTGATCATTCTGTTCATGATCAGGAATTTGGCAATTCGAGTTCTTCCTTTAATTTTAGTTACTTAGTATATCGTTTTATATTATCCAATTATACAATATGGTTAACGGTTATTTGACCAAAATATTGCAATTTATTATTCATTTATTGTAGCCTTTTTCTATACTCGGTATTTTAAAGTAAATTAGTTTTTTATTGAGCATCTCTCTTAGTTAAACTCTTCTCGTTCATGTCAAAAAATTCAATAATCAAATCAACAAATTCTATCTATTTTGTCGTCCATAGCAACCCTCTTTTTTATTCTTATTCGATATTGTGTTATATTATAATCATTTCATATAATATTCTTCCACTCATCAAAATAATTCCTTTCTAAACTTCCATTATATCCGAATATAATCTTATTTATAGATTGTTTACTAATTCATATATATTTTGCCGTTTTTTCACTCTTAGTCTGTTTCTTTTAATAAATATTATTTTTCCGTTACCAAACATTATCTATCGGTATCATTGCGCTATGGCATTACCATAATTTGTTTAGTTTGAGTTTGTTTATTATTTATTATTAATTATTATTAATTTCTACTAACTCATTGGATTATATTTAGTATTTGTTACTAATTTCTTTACCTAACCTTTCTGATCTGATTTATTATATAATGTTATTGGTTGTTAGGCCTATTATTATACCTTGATCTACTTCTGAATTTAACTTGTTACTATCTGTAATATTATAGAACCTTTTATCTTTTTATGATATGGTGGTATTAAACTCCTTTGGTACCTTGTTAACAATTATAGCCTTTTTATCCAAGTTTACAACTATAATCATCTTATTATCTACGTACATGTATACAAATAATTATCTTTATAATATCTAACAACAACTTTATCTTGACCTATAGATAACACATAAAAATGAAATTAATTAATACTCAATAACCGAGTTCAACCACAGTTCTACAACGGTAAATGAATAATACATATTACTTAATTACCTGATATTCTATCAACAGGAAATCTTTCACATGATAACACAAAATACAACATCACGGTCATGATAACAACATAACATCATACAATTCATAACAAGTATTTTTGAGTAACTTAGGTCGTACACTATTTACTTATTCTTATCTATTTTGAAAAACATCAATTATTCTGAAATAGTCAATATTGTTTCTTTTTACAATATGTGTCAATGTCTGTTATTTACCTCTCACTGAACCTTGATGTTTATTACTATTAACATTATTATATGCTTATCTTTTATTATTATTATTACCTTGCATTCTTATTACTTTTAAACAATTATGGGTTTATTTTCTGACCTTTTTATAAGTGTGGAAAATTAAAATATTTTCTTCCCTATTCTAATTTTAATATTTTATTTATGTAACGTCGAGGACCGCATTTCTGTTACGTTACAATATATATATATATATATATATATTGTGACGATTTTAAAAAATATTTAAATCGCACAAATAAAAAATTGCTTTCAATATAAGTAAGAGTATTATCCACCCCTTACCTATGCCTAGATTCATGCCACAACGTGCAAATTGCCCCGTACCAACACGTTAAGAACGGTGTTATTTAGCTAATAATAATAATAATTACTTTAATTAAATAAAATACGTACTAAATAGATAAAGAAATTCATAATTCGTAACCAAAAGGTAAAATAATGTATTACGACTTAATTAGTAAATAATTAATATAACTTAAAAGAACGAACTATTTTCTCAGTGCGTAAAACCATGCCAACTACTGACCCCTTGCCGCTAAACATTGCATTTACTCGCCCGATAGACACCGAGATGTAAGGATGTAGCTGCTGTGTTGTGAACATACACGTAGGTGTATACCGTTAAATAATATTTAATCAAGTTTATAATGAGTTCGAACTGACCTATGTAGTATAATAATAATAAAAACAAAATTATAATGTAGTGCGTGAAGAAACATGTAAAGAATAAAAAAAAGAAAAAGGAAACTCAGCCGACACATCTCTTAGCAAGCTGTAAATGGTGAGAAATGTTAATTACCAGATTTTAGTACTGATAAAATATGAACTGTAACCAAAAGTAAAATGTAAACTACCGACTCTGAAAGAAGATAACACAAACAACAACCGGATGAACTTCTAGAATCCAAAATCTAATCGTCTAGGAAGAGACTACCAGAAACAATCAACCTCATGGAACTTCAAGAGCAACCGTGGATCACGCCCTAGAAGAGGACTGAAGATGACCATCATGGACCCCACAGCATACGCATTGTTATATTCAGGTGATATCAAAACATAATATTTGTAACACAAATTCATTGTAAAACAACAAGACCAGTAACAAAAAGAACAGTAAAGAACTTTTGATAATTTAAAGTTTAATATATATATTTTTGTAATCACTGTAATGAAGTAGTAATGACATTGAGATGTTTAGATTTAAATTAATATTAAAATTTACAACCAAAATTATCTTCTAATAATTTGGTTGAAGTTGTAATAAAAACATAACTAAGTTGAGTCCCGGATCCGAGGTACTGAAAACAATATCTAGCTGAATGCTTTTGATATAAAAAGAATAAGAAGTAAATTTTCAAAGTATTTAATGCAGAAATTTTTAGAATCTGAGTTTAAAAGTAAAGTAAAGTATCAGAGATAAATATGTTAATAAAGAGATGTTTTTGCTAACACCCAACGAGTGAATAAATTTATACAATCCTTGCTTAATTCCTGAATAATAAAGTGTTATAATTTGTTAGTGATTAAGGTTTACTAACAACGGCAACTAGTTCAATTCACCGGTAACAAATTGAACTGGTTCCCGACATTTGTGATATCTTAACAAGGGAGACGTCATAAAATTGCGCGACTCTGCTGATTTATATAAAAGGTTTGTAAGCATCGTGACGCATAAAATTGCGCCACTCTGCTTAAGTTAAAATAGTGCGAGCATCGTGACGCTCAAAATTGCGCCACTCTGCTATTGTGTAAAAATAATCTGATCTGCTTTAAAAAAAAAAAAATAATAATCATAATTGTGTATTGTGTTGTTGTTTTAATAATTATATTGTATATTGTTATAATTCTTTAACAATAACTTTGACAAACATAAATTTATTCACTCTGAAATCGGGAACAAATAAATGAGTAGAATTTTAATTAAGATATAATAATATTAGTATCGTGACTTTCCCGTAATAAACAAGTCATCGCTGGTAAATATTCCATTCTAAACCTGTCGGTATGAACAAGCTGGTTCATGTTAAATACGTGTTGAGGAATGTAAACTCCCCTTTTGTATGCACGCATCTCATTCAAAACCTCCCCACGCTGACCTAACAGACAATCCTAGACACGAGTTTTTCCTGTTCTGAATTGTCCTACCTGTGTTACCACCCTATGCAAACAATGCGACTCACCAAAACAGCTGACCCTTTGTGCTATTGTTAAAGGAATGAAATTTTCGTATGTGAAATTTCTCTCTACTATACAATGATATTAGCGTTTTGTTTTGACTAATTATATATGACAGTACAGAAAATTGAATTGTTGTGAGATAAGTTTATTTTGATTAATTAATATAAGAATCTATGTGTAATAAGAGATATATGTATGTGTTTAAATGAAGTCGAGCTTTACAAGTGTTTAAGCTGATATAAGATTTGTCGTACGTAATACTTCGTTTATTTAAACGACGTTATTAACAAAAATGGCTCAATTTAACCCTGACTTGTTGTTGAAAGACGAATTAAGCTATGAAGCATTATTGCGTGGTCTTCCATACTCAGATGTAACTGTCGCGGAACTTCGCAAAACGTTACGTGAAAATAAACCGGACAAACCCTCATTATTAAATCGTTTAAGTGTTTTAGATTTTGAAAGCGAAAAGGAAACATGCTATAACAAGTATACAGAACTAACTTCGATCGCACAAACCCTGCGTGATGAAAAATCCCCCGCAGTAATTTTACGCACCACCCAAAGAATCGAACATCTGACCCGCCGTATCACCAATTTGTTGAATTGGCCCGGTGATAAAGTTACCCCACCGGATGTACAAAAATTTGCGGAGGAAGCATTACAAAAATTACCCGAGATAATGCGCGAATTACGTCGAAGATCCGAATCATTTAAATTAGAAGAGATTGAAGAAGGAATGACGAAACTGAATATTTCCCCTACCCAATCTCCTACTCAAGAACAGCAAACTGGTACTGTAAAGTTTCAGTTTCTGCAGGAATCCAATATAGATCCATTTAAAGAACGGTTAACTGATAGTCAAGTAAATATCCAACCAGCAAACGTTACGCTACTCCCTAATGAACTAGAGAATATGTCTCGTAGCTACGATTTACCTTCTTACTTGCCGACGAATCAGTCTGCGGAAAAACCGAGAATGACGACTCCTTTTAATCTAACTACAGAGCTTTATGGAAAGATAACCCACCCTGTAGAACATATTTTGTCGGACATGCCAATCACTGATGGGCTGAATATTACAGAGCTCCTAGATTTTCTCAAGCATCTTTTGCAATTAAAAGATCTGCGACAACTAAGAGATGACCAGATTTTACAAGTAATTTTACCTAAATGTAGATCTTCTTTAAAAGATCGTGTGTTAGAATCCTTAAGGCATAATCACCCAATAGTAGAACTTCATACCACCCTAATAAGACATTTCATTCCCATCGGTATCTACGAAGAATTGAAGCGGAATCTAGTACTTCGTGTACAAGGAGTATACGAGAGATTAGCTCATTATGTATCTGAAATAAGAGAATCTGCCTTAGTGCTGCAAGTCAAATGGAGTGAACAACAGTTAGTAGACAATATCTTAGCCGGACTATCCCCCGATGAGCGATCTCGCCTAGCACTCATGAAGCGACCAACCACTTTCACCGAACTAGAACTATGTTGTATACATTCGTCCAACGTCTGGTATTCTGACCAGCATAGACGCGTTTCTATGTCCCAGACTCAACACCGAGATTCATTCCGAACTCTACCAATTGGAACAGATACCCGAACCTACCGCGATAAGCGATTCGTAAGTACATATAAAACCCAAAGCTACCCCCATATTTCATACTCTAGATCAAAACCCCGACAACCTACGAGCGAAGTAAATGAGGAAAGAAGATGTTATAACTGTGGAAAGGCCGGACACATTAGCAAGGTATGTAAACAAAAGCGCTACCAATCAAAGAACATGTGAAGCTGGAAGAACAAAAATCCTACGTCTTCCGCAGCAACAGAAGGAAAGGTAAAAACAATAATAATCATAGAGTAAAAATACGTAAAAATAAACGCATAGACCCTTACCTAACAAGATTTATTGAGAAGTGCAACTCTATTGGTGCATGCAAAACAAGTATCTGCCAACTACCCTATGTACAGATAGACCTTGGAGCAACGAATACCCTGGGTTTAATTGATTCCGGATCTACCCGTAGTATAATTAGTCAACAGTTAGCCACCGTATTAGATAATCATAATCTGATTAAACGTAGCCAAAACGTGAACATAAAGTGTGCCACCGCAAATAAACAAAACCTAAAGATATCGCGCAGTATTACGGTGAAATTAAAAATAAAGAATTTTACTTGGTATATTCCCCTACTAGTAGCTGAAGTGTTAGGACAAAACTTAATACTAGGCGCTGATTTCATAAGTAAAACTGGCTTAATCCTTGATATGTATGCAAAACAATATTTCTTCAGATTTGATCGTACTCGAAAATATCAGTTCGACTCCGAGTCAAGTAACGACGTTAATTGTGAAACCTCCACTATTCAATCAGAGCACCAAGAGTCTAGTCTGAGTCATTTAAAAGGAAATGAGAGATTAAGAATTCAAAAGTTAATAAGGGAATTTTCTACAGTACTCAAATTTTCTACAGTACTCACTCCCAACTTAGGATTAACCCATTTAATCGAATATAAAATAAATCTTAGTGACAACAAGGTAATACGACTTCATCCATACAAATTATCACCGCCCAAGATGGAAATAATGAGAAACCACGTTAACAAACTCCTTGATCAGCACGTCATTGAACCGTCAACTTCTCCATACTCATCACCTGCATTCCTAGTACCAAAAGGAACTGACAAACATAGACTAGTCGTGGATTATAGACAGCTAAATAAGAGTATAGAATTTGAATCGATACCACTGCCCGACATTCACAGCGCGTTTCACTATTTTACGAAAGCGAAAATATTCACCATAATGGATCTCAACCAAGCATTCCATCAAATCCCACTAGCTGAGGAATCAAAACATTTAACTGCTTTTGCTGTCCCATTTAATCTATATCAATTTACTAGAGTACCATTCGGTATATCACAAGGAAGTTCAGTATGTAGCAGACTGTTAGAAAATATTTTTCATGATGTTAAATTTAAATTTGTATATCACTATCTCGATGATATAGTAGTATATAGTGAATCAATGGATCAACATATTGATCACTTGCGTGAAGTATTATCCAGGTTAAAGAAAGCTGGACTAACGGTAAACCCGAGTAAAGTTAACTTCGCAGTAAATCAATTCTCCTTCTTATGTCACATAGTATCTGCCGAAGGCAAGGTTAGAATCGATCCCGAACGTACGCGCGCAATCCGAGAATTCTTACCACCGAGAGACGCCAAAGGTATAGCTCGATTTTTAGGAATGATTAATTATTTTCATAAGTACATACCCCACTTAGCGGATATAGCAGCCCCATTGAATGCTTTAAAGAAAGGAGCGAAATTCGAGTGGACTACTCAACACCAAGAAGCGTTTGAAACACTTAAAGAAAGCATTATATCCCCACCGGTATTGCAGTTAGCAGATTTCAGTAAACCATTTGTCGTACAGACCGACAGTTCGAGTGTAGCAGTAGGAGCCGAAATATACCAGGAAATCAATAATACTAGACTCCCGATCAGCTATGCATCCCGTACATTGACCGAGCAAGAAAGGAAGTTCTCGGCCTATGAACTTGAATGTTTAGCCGTAGTATTCGCCTTTGACAAATTCAAACCATTTTTGGAACATAAGGAATTTCTACTAGAGACCGACAATCAAGCTTTGTCCTTTGTTATTGAACCACCCAAAACAGTTAGGTCGTATCGGAAGATGGGTGTTAAGATTGAATTGTTACAAGTTCAAAGTACAACATATTCGTGGTACTCAAAATGTAGTAGCCGATACTCTATCCCGCATGTTCCAACAACCCAATACAAGATCTGGCGAAGAAAATGTTGAAACCACTACCGTTAGTACGCTAATTACTAACTTTCCCCTTGCATTTAAGGATATCGCATACCACCAACAACAAGATCCGAAATTGTGCAAAATAATAGAACAAATAGAAAAAGGAAATTATTCTGACAAATATACCTTGAGTAAACGAGTACTTTGTTTTAAAAAAGCAAACGGAAAATTACTGAGAATAATCGCCCCGGAAATAATCAAACCCATGCTAATGGAATACTACCATTCATCGACCATTGGAGCTCATATGGGAATTAGGAAAACTATACATCGTATTCGCAAGGAATACCATTGGGAAAATATGAACAGTGAAATAAAAAAGTTCGTGAAAGAATGCGAAATCTGTGCCCTGAGCAAGCCAGCAGGAATCAGTCAAGTAGGAAAATTAATCTCAGAAATACCCACAACTCCCTTCTCGAAGATATAAATAGACTATTCTGGACCTTATCCCCGTTCTAAATCCGGAAATACCATGCTATTAATTTGTGTAGACTCCTTCACTAAATTCGTGTGTATGTATCCTATGAGACGTGCCTTAGCATCTACGACAATAAAAATTCTACAAGAAAGACTATTTAAAGATTATGGTACACCTTTAAACCTAATATCTGACAATGGACCTCAGTTTAAGTCGAAAGAATTTAACGACATGTGTTTTAAATTAGGGATATATCATATTACGGTGACCGAGTACAGACCGCAAGGAAACCTAGCAGAAAGATACTTGCGTAACTTAAAATCAGCTCTAATATCTTATCACGCTAAAGGCCAGACAACCTGGGATCAAAATGTATCGTGGATACAATTTGCGTTCAACTCAGCGTATCATGAAGGCCATAAATCAACACCATTTGATTTACTGTACAAATATAAACCCAACCATCCTTTAACCACGAAATGGAAAATCCATGAGTTATTGCCCCGTGACATGAATACGAATAACGTAAGAAAAATATGGAACGAAGTTCGTGCAAATTTGAGAGCGAATTTACAAAAATCACGAAAATACCATGAGCGGAATAATAGGCAAATAGAATATAAGGTAGGTGATTTAGTAATGTATAAAACGCATCCAATGAGTAAAGCCGTTGATAGGACCACTGCGAAACTCATACCGATGGTGTGGCCCCTACAAAATTCATAAGTTCATCACCCTCGCTACTGTAGCTCTGTATGAACCCAATACAGAAAATTACGTTCGCAGAAGCCATCTGTCTCAAATAAAAAAATGTTTTTCGTGTCAAAATACAGAAGCACGACTACGAGAAAGATAGTAAACCGAGAATACTACTTAAGTATTGAGAATAAAAAATGTTGTATAGACTTATATAGGAATACGATAAGATTTTGCAACATCATATATCGTAAATGAGTATAAACTCAAAACCCTCGTACGAATAATAGCGAGGCCTGATCAACCTTAGCTAATGTCCTGCGAGAATGACATAATAAATGAGAACTCAGCTGACGATGAAGATGACGATGACGAGAAAGTAAAGAAATAATTCCTAGCGCAGTAAACTAAAAGTAATTCGATTGTGATTACAATACGGTATTATTATTAGTAGCATACTCATGAGTATAATTCCGTAAAACGAGTGAAGAAATCAAACAAAGAAAAAACCGGTAGTAGATGTAAGAATTAAATATAAGGTAGATTTATGTTTTTGTGTATTTTATGTGTAGTAGATGTTTTAGAATTTAAATATTTTGTATAAGTTGTAAGATAATCAATTGATGGATAGAAATAATCTGAGAGAGAGAAATTTCAGTATGAAATTGTGTGCCCAAATGTAATTGTGTTTATTAGATGTTAATTATTACCCCACCACCCCAACTTCATCGTTTAGTGCAGGAGGATGTGACGATTTAAAAAAATATTTAAATCGCACAAATAAAAAATTGCTTTCAATATAAGTAAGAGTATTATCCACCCCTTACCTATGCCTAGATTCATGCCACAACGTGCAAATTGTCCCGTACCAACACGTTAAGAACGGTGTTATTTAGCTAATAATAATAATTGCTTTAATTAAATAAAATACGTACTAAATAGATAAAGAAATTCATAATTCGTAACCAAAAGGTAAAATAATGTATTACGACTTAATTAGTAAATAATTAATATAACTTAAAAGAACGAACTATTTTCTCAGTGCGTAAAACCGTGCCAACTACTGACCCCTTGCCGCTAAACATTGCATTCACTCGCCCGATAGACACCGAGATGTAAGGATGTAGCTGCTGTGTTGTGAACATACACGTAGGTGTATACCGTTAAATAATATTTAATCAAGTTTATAATGAGTTCGAACTGACCTATGTAGTATAATAATAATAAAAACAAAATTATAATGTAGTGCGTGAAGAAACATGTAAAGAATAAAAAAAAGAAAAAGGAAACTTAGCCGACACATCTCTTAGCAAGCTGTAAATGGTGAGAAATGTTAATTACCAGATTTTAGTACTGATAAAATATGAACTGTAACCAAAAGTAAAATGTAAACTACCGACTCTGAAAGAAGATAACACAAACAACAACCGGATGAACTTCTAGAACCCAAAATCTAATCGTCTAGGAAGAGACTACCAGAAACAATCAACCTCATGGAACTTCAAGAGCAACCGTGGATCACGCCCTAGAAGAGGACTGAAGATGACCATCATGGACCCCACAGCATACGCATTGTTATATTCAGGTGATATCAAAACATAATATTTGTAACACAAATTCATTGTAAAACAACAAGACCAGTAACAAAAAGAACAGTAAAGAACTTTTGATAATTTAAAGTTTAATATATATATTTTTGTAATCACTGTAATGAAGTAGTAATGACATTAAGATGTTTAGATTTAAATTAATATTAAAATTTACAACCAAAATTATCTTCTAATAATTTGGTTGAAGTTGTAATAAAAACATAACTAAGTTAAGTCCCGGATCCGAGGTACTGAAAACAATATCTAGCTGAATGCTTTTGATATAAAAAGAATAAGAAGTAAATTTTCAAAGTATTTAATGCAGAAATTTTTAGAATCTGAGTTTAAAAGTAAAGTAAAGTATCAGAGATAAATATGTTAATAAAGAGATGTTTTTGCTAACACCCAACGAGTGAATAAATTTATACAATCCTTGCTTAATTCCTGAATAATAAAGTGTTATAATTTGTTAGTGATTAAGGTTTACTAACAACGGCAACTAGTTCAATTCACCGGTAACAAATTGAACTGGTTCCCGACATTTGTGATATCTTAACAAGGGAGACGTCACAAAAATATATATAAAATCATTTTGTAAAATGTCGATTTATTTACATTTTGGTTATTGGTTTTATAAGATTAATATTTTCTGTGACAGGGAAAGGGTGGTTTGTGTTCATAGTGTTATAAATTAATTTATGTGAAGGTTTGTGTAACAGTGATGATAGTATGGTATGTATATACTGTATGATGAGGTGAACATTTTGGGTGGTTGGTCTGAGAACACTTCAAGGTTAGGTACCGTGTGTCGTAGGTAGGCCGGAAACTACACACTCTGCTCTGGGAAACAGTGGAAACTCGCCCGACCATAACCAGAAGCCACTTTTTCTGTAATTACATTGTTTCCTATGCATTATAATGCACACTTGTACCTTCACGGTCTGACTCACCATGTGTTTATACTAGACGGACTGAATGTTTTTAAGGAGACATACCACCTTGTTGTCCGGCATGTTTAAAACAATGTCAATATGTTTTGTAAATGTGTTGAACGAAACTTTGCATATGTGTCTCGTGCTGATTGAATTTGGTACAGTTTTTTAAATCTTTCCGTTTTTTATCGCAGCGCTTGTTATCACCAGATAAAACGTACTGTAATCAAATATTTATTGTAACTTGTACGAAATTAAAATAATTTCGTGATTCAGTGTGTAGCAAGCTACGAGTTTCCGCAATCTAGATTTGATTAAATTCACGTAGATTAGGTTTGCGTTGTATTAAGTAAGTAGTGTTTGCTGAGTGTGTGTTGGTGAACAAACCAGGAGACTGTTGTACACGTGAGTAGCCGTCACTCACTGTACATACAATCGTTTAAGTTCTGAATCATTGATGAAGAAAACTATCCAGTGAATCAATACAGTGTAACCAGCGTTCGTTAATAGAACTGTTAAGCCATATAATCAATACACTTTGCGAGTCTGATGATGAATGGTGCATCTGAAGTAACATTATAGTACAGGTTTGGCCAATGTTTTTAACACGTTCATTTGATGTTGGTAAAAACTTAAACTTGCTCGTGTTAGGAAAAAATCGTATAATATTTAGTAAAACATTGAGCGGGCTAAGGGCCTCCCTTCGATATTAACCATAAGATATTTTTTCTCACTTTTCTTTTAGTTGACTTGCGAGAAAGTTTGAACTTACACAGTAAATTTAAACGTACTTTACAGGTAAGCTGTGATTTAGTTGCTTTGAAAGACAGTGGTGAGCTGTAGTCAAGCGATAGTTGTATATTACATGCTCATCACAAAAGTCGTAAGCATGTCTGCCCCTGTTATGTTTTATTGGAAAAAAGAAATCCTGACGAAGTGTACTCATTAATCTTTTTTTCTCCTTCAATCCTGGAGGAGGTGTAGACCCCTCTTCGTGTAAACTCATATTAACGAGACAATTCGTCGTTTTATACTTTATGTAATTTCATATGTGTCTGTTTATTACCAGATTACCCACAGATATAAATAAATTTGCGCATTTCTAATTCTAGCTTAGTCGATTCATGCATCAGGTAACAGTGGTATTTTGTGACGAGTTTTGATCTTCATACGATTCAATTTGCGGATTGGCGAGTGGCATTATTCTGAAGTTGTCAGATTATTCTGTTGATCTGTCTCCGAGACCCAGTGCTCTGTAACACTAGCTAATAAAGATATCTGAATGTACCACTTATTGACGTTCCTCTCTGATGACACCTTTCCACAGTCTTCTTTCTTTGTGTATCTTCTTGAACACTTCACATACACGCTAATGGAGATCTCTCTCTATATTCTCGTTTAACTTCGTGTGTAAAAAACCTCAATTCGTTCTCGTCCCGGTTCCTCTTACTTGATTCATATAGAGTTATGACCCACATAAATGACTTTGAGACATTCGTTGTTTAAACCCCATGTTATTGAGTGTCTTCGTTTCCATTAAGGCCTGTTTTGCCGGTGCTCCATTAAGTTTAGTGTTTTCATTGAATCCCAGGGATTTGAATGTCATGCCTACCAACTGAACGTTTCCTGGGCCGTAACGTTATCAATTACCATCAATTCTCTCATCTTTCCACTCATAGTAGTGTCAAACGTAACAAGTCTTCTTTCGTAATAGAGAGATTGTCTCGTAGACAACTCCTTTCTCCAAGTCGACAAAACTGATGGATTATATTTTTTTTCACGCATTTGTTTAGAAAGCTCACCTCGAAAGAAGTCCCACGAAACCATTTACAAAGCTCGCAAAACTTTCCCACTTCATACCGTCTAATGACGTTTCAAATATTAGCCTATACATAACTTTTTGTAATAAAGATCCGAGACCTCTCATCTACGGTTTCATCAGTACTTCAGGATTCTGATGAACTTGATTCTGATAACTTCAGGACAATTCATCACGTTCGAGTTTGTTTATATAAAAATTTCTCATAATAATTATGAGAAGAATTTGGCTTAAGTCCTTCCACGAACTTTAAAAATTAGTAAACTCCAGCAGTTTTAAAATATCGGTATGCAGAACCATACATGACTTCCATGTTCTAATGATTTAAAATCATTTTCGAAAAGAAATATTTCCATAGAAACTATTTCCTTCTTCAATCTTAACCTCAGTACTGTGGTCACTAACGTATGGGCCTACCACCTCAAGTTAGCGCACTCCATTTTCACTGATGATGACAGTCGATGAAACTGCCGAAACGTTGGTTTTGCAGAAAACATTGGATCACGGCCAAACAGCCCGGGAAGGAATTTTAACGACAAATTACTTCATTGTTGCCGATAAAGTAATATACATGACATATAAATAAAAATAATCCCCTCCCCCTTCAACTATCATTTTCATTTATAGCAAATTACCCCCACCCCGTTCAACTAGACTTTTCATTTATAGAGATTTCATCTACGTTTCTACAGTGGATTATTATGACCTTCTTTTCAGTATACTTTATTTATCAAAATTAAGTACTTTATTCTTGTTCAAACGTAAAACGTTGCAGGTAAACTACCCCTTCCCCTTAGCCGATCTTCACCAAAATCAACAAGCCTTGAGTCCACTACAACACAGGCATATATGCAAAACATTATTTTGATTCTGTTTGAATTTACGGCAGTTATCGTTCTTCATAAAAAAATTACTCTTGTTAAAACATAAAATGTTGGAGGTAAACAACCCCTTTCCCTTAACCGATCTTCACCAAAATCAATAGACCTTGAGTTCTCTACAACTCTGGAATGTATGCACAAAATTATTTGATGCTGTTTGAATTTGCGGCAGTTATCGTTCGCCATAGAAAAAAATTCCACACACACACACACACACACACACACACACACACACACACACTTCGAAAAATAACTTTTCTTCGTGTTTTGAGGATAGTACATTCAGAATCAGCCGTTATATCGAACACGATTTTTTTTCGCCATGACCGTACTTCCATTTCCTTATATGGAACATGGAAGTAATATCATGAATTTGACTAATTTTACTTCCATGTTCCATAAGGAAATGGAAGTATGGTAATGGCAAAAAAAATCGTGTTCGGGATAAGTGCTGATTCGATTGTACTACCCTCAAAACATGAAGAAAAGTCATTTTTCGAAAAGTGTCTTGTGTGTCTATCTTGTGTAGATTTTTTTTAATGGCAAACGATAACAGCCGCAAATTCAAACAGAATCAAATAATATTTTGCATACAGCCCTGAATTGTAGAGTTCTGAAGACCTATTGTTTTTAGTGAAGATCGGTTAAGGGAAAGGGGTAGTTTACCTGCAACGTTTTATGTTTTAACGAGGGTAATGTTTTCTATGACGAACGATAACTGCCGTAAATTCAAACAGAATCAAATAATTTGTTTCATATCTACCTGAATTATAGAGACCTCAAGGTCTTTTGATTTTAGTGAAGATCGATTAAGAGAAAGGGGTAGTTTACCTGAAACATTTTATGTTTTAACAAGGGTAATTTTTCTATGACGAACGATAACTGCCATAAATCCACAGAATCAAATCATTTTTTGCATACTTTCCTAAATTGTTAGGTACTCAAGGTCTGTTCATTTTGGTGAAGATCGGTTAAGGGAAAGGGGTAGTTTACCGGCAACATGTTATGTTTTAACAACGGTAATTTTTTCTATGACGAACGATAACTGCCGCACATTCAAACAGAATCAAATAATGTTTTGCATACAGCCCTAATTTGTAGAGCTCTCAAGACCTATCGCTTTGGTGAAAATCGGTTAAGGGAAAGGGGTAGTTTACCTGCAACGTTTTATGTTTTAACAAGGGTATTTTCTATGGCAAACGATAACAGCCGCAAATTCAAATATAATCAAATAAAATTTTTGCATGCAACTCTGAATAGTAGAGTTCTCAAGATCTGTTGTTTTTGGTGAAGATCGGTTAAGGGAAAGGGGTAGTTTACCTGCAACATGTTATGTTTTAACAACGGTAATTTTTTCTGTGACGAACAATAACTGCCGCACATTCAAACAGAATCAAATAATGTTTTGCACGCGTCACTGAGTTGTAGAGGACTCAAGGCCTATTGATTTTGGTGAAGATCGGTTACGGGGAAAGGGTAGTTTACCTGAAACGTAACAAGAGTAAAGTACGTAATTTTGATAAATAAAGTACGTATACTGATAAGAAGATCTTAATAATTCACTGTAGAAACGTAGATGAAATATCTATAAATGAAGAGGCTAGTTGAACGGGGTGGGGGTAATTTTATATAAATGAAAATTATAGTTGAAGGGGGAGGGTGTAATTATTATATGTGTACTACGTTATCGGCAACATAGTAGTAGTTTGTTGTTAAAAATTCCTTCCTGGGCTGTTTGGCCGTAGTCCAATGTTTTCTGCAAAACCAGACGTGTCGGCAGTGCCGTCGACTGCCATCATCAGTGAAAATCGAGTGCGATAACGTGTGTTGTGTGGTGGTATACGTTAGTGACCACAGTACTGTGGTTAAGGCTGAAGCAATAAGTGGAAAGAAGTAGTTTCTATGGAAACATTTCATTTCGTAAATGATATTAAATATAAATCTTAGAACATGGAAGTCATGTATGGTTCTCATATCGATATTTTATATGTGTACTACGTTCTCGGCAACAAAGAAGTAGTATGTTGTTAAAATTCCTTCCCGTGCTGTTTGGCCGTAGTCCAATGTTTTCTGCAAAACCAGACGTTTCGGCAGTGCCATCGACTGCCACATCAGTGAAAATCGAGTGCGATAACGTGAGGTGGTATACGTTAGTGACCACAGTGCTGTTGTTAAGGCTGAGGCAATAAGTAGAAAGAAGTAGTTTCTATTGAAATATTTCATTTCGAAAATGATTGTATATATACATCTTAGAACATGGAAGTCATGTATGGTTCTCCATACCGATATTGTACCTTCAGATGTGGCTTACATTTGGCTGCATGTTCATTATTTAATATAGAGCTTTCGAGTTGTTTAGCGGGTGAAGTATTAGTCTGGATGAAATGTCTAGACGTTGTTCTGGTTGTATTAGGGCGAACTACGACTGTTTTGATCTGTGGAACAGTGAACGTTACTCATACAAAACTTAGTTCAGAAGCATTCATATGTGGATGTAAAATTACTGTATAAGCTCCGGCATTCAGACATTCGAATCGACTTGGCTTGAACGAGCGTCCAACATTTCACAGTATATTATTGTGTTTTCTTTATCCCTCTCCATACAACTTACGTACCCGAGTTGTTGAAAGTTGTCTAACCGTGCTCGTATCAGAATTAACGAATCGCAATACAACGATCCACAAGTGCACACAGCACCGCAACCGCATGTAATCGTCTGTATATTATTGCAAATACTACATAGGTTATCGTTAGAACGCCTTATTATTGCTGTACTATAGAGTGGTTAATATAAAAATGTTTAAAATTTACTGTACTTTTACTTCCATGTTACATAAGGAAATGGGAGTATGGTGATGACGACAAAATCGTGTTCGAGATAAGGGCTGATTCTGATTGTACTACCCTCTAAACATGAAGGAAAGTCATTTTCCGAAAAGTGTGTGTGTGTCTGTATATGTGTAGAATTTTTTTTCTATGGCGAACGATAACTGCCGCAAATTCAAACAGAATCAAATAATTTTTTGCATCTATGCCTGAGTTGTAGAGGACTCGAGGCCTATTGATTTTGGTGAAGATCGGTTAAGGGGAAGGGGTAGTATAACAGCAACGTTTCATGTTTTAACTAAAGCACTTAATTTTGATAAATAAAGTATCTTGAAAAGAAAGTCATAATAATCCACTGTAGAAAGGTAGATAAAATATCTATAAATGAAAAGGGTAGTTGAAGGGGGAGGGAGTAATTTTCTATAAATGAAAGTGATAGTTGAAGGGGGAGGGGATAATTTTTTATATGTGTACTATGTTATCAGCAACTAATAAATAGTTTGTTGTTAAAATTCCTTCCCTAGCTGTTTGGCCGTGGTCCAATGTTATCTGAAAAACCAGACGTTTCGGCAGTGCCATCGACTGCCATCATCAGTGAAAATCGAGTGCGCTAACGTGAGGTGGTATACGTTAGTGACCACAGTACTGTGGTTAAAGGTGAAGAAAGAAGTAGTTTGTATGGAAATATTTCTTTTCAATTGTCAAACAAAACTCGATTTACAAGGAACACACTAACTTGTTAGAAATTACCGAACCGAATTCAAGTTAACGAATTTCAGAACATGGAAGTCATGTATGGTTCTCCATACCGATATTTACTTTGTTGTTAACTTGTTTAAGGATCAGTTTGTTCCTAATGTTATAGTTGGGAATAAACTCGTCACAGATGTGTAACCGATAAGAACTAGATACGGAGAACGTACTGAAAAGTTCATAATCACAATTTTCGTTTCCTGAAAAACTAGTGTCGGGTTGTCCAACACTTTCGCCAGGCTTTCTTCTTCAGGTACAAGAAATGTTTAATTAGCGTAGAATTTGTTAGTCTTCCTCCGTATAGTCCAGCGTGTACGTGCCTGAAATTGGTAAAATAAAGTGAGGTAGAAATACCTACAATCGTGGCAGTATTCGCTTCATTAAATACTGCTATACCCATACCAAATTAAATAATTCTTGTACAAAACAAGAGCTTAACTTTTTGTAGATTGATCCATTAACAATGTTACAGATGATACGTTTTGTAAAAGAAGAATCAGTTATAATATTTTATAGTATCTCATAGTTATTTAAAATTTAAGGATATATTAGTTTGCGTTTTTATATTAGCGTTATATGATAATCTAAAGGTCAGAAAATACTTGAAGTATCGAATCTATGGAACGTAGTTCAACAAAGTATGTTTACTGAACCGTCGTCTGTATCGAAG
Source organism: Magicicada septendecula (assembly GCA_034769895.1). Lineage (NCBI taxonomy): Eukaryota > Metazoa > Arthropoda > Insecta > Hemiptera > Cicadidae > Magicicada > Magicicada septendecula. Next base: position 408,871,054 of record CM068367.1, read on the forward strand.
ACCCAGTGAGTCATCTAATTGGTACATCAAGACGATTCTGCACCAGACTAATTTGAAGTATGACAATTTTCACGAGTGACTGATTGTTGTCCCGTTTACAGTGACAGTGTGTCTAAAGGAGTACTCCAGATATGCGCAGGCGCGGTGCATTTCCACTCCCCGTCTAGTCAAATGTTTTGTTAGTTAACACAAGGGACGAGTCGCTATCCGCTTGATGTTTAAAATGCTTAAATACTTAAAACGTGCTGCAATTATCCAGACGGTACTGAGCATGGGCGCAAACACACTAGCAACGCTGTTAAATTCTTAATACACGCACTGAGTTGAAAAAAAAACGCCTCGTATAGAGAATGGTATAATTATTTACTGAAACAATTAACATGTGAACAATAAAGATCTTGGTAAATTATTTTATATATGCCTTAGAATCATTTAAATTAGAACATTGAACTGTGCAGTGTATTGAACAGTGCATCTTCACAGGATGTTAATCACTGTTTTTATTTCAGTTAGGGCTAGTCTTATTGTGTCCGCTTTCCTATATCGCTGCTCAGTGGCGTACGCAGAAATCAGTCGGGGGGGGGGGGGGGCTTGAACCTTAGCATCCATATATTACCCTACTCTTCTACAACTTATAGTATAAGGTACAGTACACATACCAGTTAATGGTTAAAATTTATTAGTAGGCATATTATTTTAGTAGGTTTCACATTTTCTATATTAAAAATGTATTATTCGTGATTGGGGGACTTATGTCTCATTCTATTTTTTAATGAGCAATTTTAAAAACAATACTTTTTTCTTTCTAAAACTAAATATTTTTAATAGATTATTTATGTTTATTGTAATATTTAACAAACCATTCATTTTAATTCAATTATACTATAATATTATACATTAATATCAGTAGCACTGGGAATAAAGTTTTGCAACGTTGGTATTTAACAACTATATATTTCAAATGACTTGCTGATTAACTAATTGTGCCAATACGAAAAACAGTTTCCATTAAACTGTTTACTTCTTACTGTTATACTACTATTTTACTAATACTTTATGAATGAAAAATTACACAAGTGCATAGCTGAATTCTTACAAAATTAACAGCAGTATTTGAAAAATGAAAAAGAAACGATGTACAGTAAATAAGAATCAAGTTAACTATTAATTTACAATAGGTAAAGCGTTTGTGTCCAAGCCAAGCAATTTGTAATTTAAAAAGCCAAGCCCATTCTCCTATTTCCTTGATTGGCAAATCGCTCAACAATATCTTCAGGAGAGATGTCGATTTCCCTGTGAATATTGCGCGAAGCTAGCCCATTAAGCCCTGTCTCCGATGTTGTAGACCTCAGCCATGTCTTCAACCACCTCAGAGAAGGAGCGTTCTGGCTCAGCTGACATTACTGGGAGTACACACAGTACTTCTTAAATTTTTCGAACATTGGGAAATATATCTGGATTGCAAGCTTGGAGAGAAGACAGAGCTGTGTCTGGAACATTCATATCTGCTTCATCCACCTTCTTTTGCTTCCATATTTCTGCCTCAAGATTAAGTTCCATCTTGGAAATGTCAGGGTAAATGATAGAGGCAACAGACTGGTTGATCTCTTGACTAGTAGCCTTAATGATGAAATGAGGCATAAATACTTGAATATGACAAATTTTATCAAATTCAGGTCCGAAACGAGTTTCTAATTCAACAACTCAATGATCAACAAAAGGAATATATAAATTTAGCTTGTAGAGTTGTTTCACCCACAATTCCTGGCCAGAATTTGCTCTATGTGATTGATATGTGATAACAAGACTACTGGAATGATTGCATAATTGCACCTTCTTTTTTACAGGAAATTTGTGGTCAGCCATACTTTCAGTGTAATTTTTACAAATAACGGCATAGGTCTACTTCAGGTTGCCATCAATTTGAGATTTATATTGTAATAATAAATTACTAATGTCTGTTATTTTACGTAATAATGAAGACTCGTTTTGTGAAAGAACATTTGTGTCAGAACAGCCAGGAATTAAAGTTTCACTATTTTCAGAGAATTCAGAAACATTGTTGTTATTGCTACAAGCCTCACTAACACAAGTATCTTGCCTTGTAGCAAAGACGATGTAGAAGTTGACAAAGAACATGTAGGCCTTTCTGCTACACTATCACACTTCGATAATTTAGTTTTTGTTACAAAGAAACCCAAAGTTCTGACTTTTCTTTTTGGTACTTTTGTATTGTCATCAAGTTTAGACTTTTTAGTCTCCATCTTAGACGTAACAAACAATCAAATAATCACTAATAAAACTACAAAAACGGCGGATTTAATAAACACCGTACTGCTAAACAAACACAAACGCGACAATGGCGGATGATGACAGCAACGTGTGTACGAGTGGTGTAAGTATCTCCTGAACGACTACCTCCGATCACTGCAGAAAATAGAGAATACTGGAAGCTTGTAGAGGCTACCTCTCACCCGTGGCGCTCGTGCAGCGAATTTCTGTTTGCACGAGCATGCGTGAAACTCGAAATTTTGCACGCACGCTGTGGAGTGCGTGCATGCTTCGAAGGGCCTGCACGCCGCAGGCAGGCGTGCAGGATTTGGTAGGTAGGTTAGTTATGTTTATACGTTCGGAAAATACGATATATTTTAAATAAAATATTATTGTTTCTAGAAATTAATTTTTTTATAATAATATATATAACGATTCTATTTTTTTAAGTAAAAAAAATATCAAAAAATTTCGTATAAATGTAAAGTGTTTTTAAAGTAATTTTTTTCATTATTACAGCGGCATTATTCAAGATATGAAATTAGGAACATTATTAAAATTTTTGTTTTATTTATCGACTGATATAAAAAAAGTGCTGAATTTAACTTAAGTACTAAATAATATTTTTATGAAAAAGGTTTATATACTAATTTAAGTTTCATAAAAACATTATTTAATACTTAAGTAAAAATTCTTAGGGTTCACTGGTAGTAGTGACCGGTGGCACACGTCAAATGAGAGCGAGAGCGAGAGAAAACAGGTAGCTTACTGAATGTTACACTCAGCGTAATACACCGCTCAATGAACTATAAATTATAACTGAAGTAACTTAATAATTGTTATTATAAACTACTTATTTTGTTAGTATTTATATCCCAGTCCAAATCCGCCGAAATATGCAAATTTGTAATTTTAAACGAGACCTAAGTAAATTAAGGAAGTGCATATTACATTTTTGCGGTTGGGGGGGACTTGAGCCCCCCCTGCGTACGCCACTGTCGCTGCTACGTGAACCATTTTAAATATTCAAACGTGTCAAGTTTTACTTTTTCCTTTCTGGAACCTGTTTGTCAAAATTATAATCACGAGTGTTTTAGCGTATTGTTTTTTTACGTATCCGTTGCAATTGTTTTTATTTTTCTGTAGCTGTTTATCGATACAAATGCTACAATTACATCACATACTGGTCACAGTGGTCAGATGATAAATTTGTATATAATTTTTCCAGATATATTGTATTTTCTGTAGATACACAGAAATTGTACGTACAAACATCTGGACATGAACCGCTAATTGTGACCCTGATAGAAATAAATTAACGCAGATAAAGGATGAAAATAATCTGAAGCGGTTAAGGTAAAAACAAAACGGGTAGTTGACGTGATGCGGGTTAAAGGGTTGGGGAATCCTGCGCATCCGCCCACACTGTTTACGCAATGCTGAAGCAAACCGCCGAATATATGTGTATTTTATCGCTAGGAAAATACTAATTTCATGTCATTACTTCCGTTAAGTGTTACGTCAACACAGACACGCGCGCACACAATAGAAACTACATAGGCTATTGTATTTGTCTGTGGAAGTATAAATATTTTGAAACCATACGAACTATATCCTGGCTTACTTAACAATGATTCAAAGGCATTTTTTTTTTAACCTATGATTACGTGGATCAGTATTAAAATTTATAGAGTTCATTCAAAGTAAACAAAGTAAAATTTTTAGGCGCCTACTGATTTTTGCGGACGAACAGATGATTTAAATAAAGTAACATGGGGGAAAATACGACATGGATTTCTGTTTGACACCGATTAGCTGTAAACTTGAATTTGGAGTTGAAGAAGGGAGACGAATGATTGTTATTGAAGCTGATAAAAAAACAGTTTGTCCAAAACAGACGAAGGACAGCCAATTCGTATATATTTCTTACTGGATATTTATTTTGATACTGCGACTTCCCGATTAAGAACAGAACACCAACGGGACGATATTGTAAGGGCGCGCAGAAGGCGAATTAAGATAACAGGAACAGAAAGAAATGAACTTTTTGGAATATTCTTCGTGATCTGTTTTGTCTGAAGAATCCAGCAGACAGCAAACCTGCACAGATATCTGCTCCACGCTTGGCAAGTTGAGATCCAGCCCCCCCTCCCCGGTGTGCTGTTGTCCTGTCTCGGATTTACATTAGGTTTTGAAAGTGCTTCTTTGCAAAAGCTGACCGCCTCGGCCATGACACCCTATTGCTCACGTCAGCGTGACTATATCCTTCCGCCGATCAACTCCTGAGGCAGTTACGGAGCCGTGCTTCAGACGTCAGATCAAGCAAAAGTGCAGCAATAATACATGTAATGGTGAGCCGCATCCTAACACATGACCGAGCAGTACAGAAAAATCTGGTCTCATCCTTCGGCGACCCTTCTGTCTATCTTTAGTGTTATAGTACATTCTTCGGCACTTTCCGTAATGAGCTGAATGTATTTTTAATAAAGGCGTGCCGTGCATGGTGTAGTTAAAATGCCTGAGTTAGACGGTTTCCTGAAGAAGACAGGCCTTGAAGCATTTTGTATCTTACTTTGTGTAGCCAGTAATACTAGTGCCTATACATATCAGAAACGAGGCCTACTCGTTTGTTTCCAGGACATTACGTGTGCTGACTGGCGAAGTGAAGACGTTCTGCCCGAATGTCGCTGTAATTAAGCTGTGATTAAACTGTTATTTGTTAGCAACTGTGACTTGATCAATTTTGTGGATGGAAGGACTCAACTGGATACACGCCATAAGGGACGCGAGAGATAGGAAGTGAGAGTATCACTGCTTCGAAACCGCGGGTAGTGTAAATGGTGGCTCAGATTGTAACAAAAAAAAAATCAAAATATGTCATAAAGTGGTTTTCCAATTTACATCCTATAAAAACACTCACGAGAAACACAATTGAGAAACATGAAAACAACAAACAGTGAAAAGCAAAATTGTGAAATTAAAAAATAATCGTGTGGCGAAAATGGAGTTAGTCAAAAAGAGGGTGAATTGATGATAAGGAATTAATGAGTGATTGATGCTGATTGTTGAAACAAGCGCGCACGTGCGAGTGTATTCTTTGAAAGTAACTCCGAATGTCTGAGTTTCATGCAGTAATTGAATGTTATGTACTGTATTATCCATACATAAATTTCTTATGCACACATATATTATGTCACTAAATGTGCACATTACGGACATTTCGCAGAGATATGCTGCATCATCACAGATTTGAATATAAATTTCTCTTTTTTTGAGTAAAATTCTTTTCTATTCAGACTTCTGAGGATGCAGAGTATGTCTGCGAAACGTCCGTAAGGTGCGTGTACAGTGATATACTTGGAGAAGAAACGTAGCCTATTATATGTTAATATCATATATTATATAAATATAAATCTTTTTCTTTGTAACTCGTGATGTTTCTGATTCTTATATTTTATATATAATCAAATTATAATTACTTTTGCAAGTAGAATGTTCTTATTTTTTATCATTTTATTTCAGCCTGACGCACGTCTCACAGAACATATCTGTATCATGAAACAGGTTTATAAATGAGTTAACGAATAATCGATTTTGTTTTGATTTCATTTAAAAAATCCGTTAATTGATGTTTGCAATTATTTAAATATCGGTATGGAGAACCATACATGACTTCCATGTTCTAAGATTTATATTTAAAATCATTTTTGAAATGAAATATTTCATAGAAACTACTTCTTTCTATTTAATGCTTCAGCCTTAACCACAGTACTGTGGTCACTAACGTATACCACCTCACGTTATCGCAATCGATTTTCACTGATGATGGAAGTCGATGGCACTGCCGAAACGTCTGGTTTTGCAGAAAACTTTGGTCTACGGCCAAACAGGACGGGAAGGAATTTTAACAACAAACTACTTCTTTGTTGCCGATAACGTAGTACATATATAAAAAATTATCCCCTCCCCCTTCAACTATAATTTTCATTTATAGAAAATTACCCCCACCCCGATCAACTAGCCTCTTCATTCATAGATATTTCATCTACGTTTCTACAGTGCATTATTAAGATCTTCTTATCAGGATACTTTATCAAAATTAAGTACTTTACTCTTGTTACAACAAAAAATGTTTTAGGTAAACTACCCTTTCCCCCTAACCGATGTTCACCAAAATCAATAGGCCTTGAGTCCTCTACAACACAGGTCTCTCTCTCTCTCCTATGGCGCTACAGCCCAAGTCGGGCCCTGGCCTCCACCAATCTCCGCCTCCAATCCACTCTATCCACTGCAACCCTCCTCCAGTTTCTTATCCCCATGTCTCTCGCGTCCTCTGCAACGCCATCTTCCCACCTCTTCCTCGGTCTACCTCTAGGTCTCGTTCCCTCCCATGTACCCAGCAAAGCCCTCTTAGGGTTCCTGCCACCCTCCATTCTCATAACATGTCCGGCCCAACGCAATCTTTGAATTCTTATAAATTTTGAGACTGGTATCTCTTTATATATTTGATACAGTTCGTTGTTGTATCTCAGTCTCCATGAGCCATTTTCTTGTATTGGGCCTATAATGCGTCTGAGGATTTTCCTTTCAAAGGTGTCTACTATGTCGACTGTTTTCTGTGTGATTGCCCATGCCTCACACCCGTAGCATAGCACCGGTCTGATGACAGTCCTATATATTTTCATTTTTGTTTCCCTGTGCACATCCCCAGACCTAAATGATGGCAGCAATGCGAAGTACGCCTTGTTAGCCATGGTGGTCCGTCTTTGGATCTCCGGCTCCTCTGATCCAGTCTTTGCTAGATTCACTCCGAGATACGTGAAATTGTCCACCACCTCAATTGTGTCCTCCTCTATCTCGATGTTGTTATGAACCTGGTCCCTTCTTGTTTGGATAAGCATTTTTGTTTTATCCATATTTATGGCTAGCCCAACTTCCTTGGCTTTGTTTTTAAGCTCTATAAATATTTCTTTAGCTGCCGTGATCCGTCTTGACATGATGTTAATGTCATCTGCATATGCGGCTATCTGTACAGTTTTATTTGTTAACAGATTGGAGCTATTTATTGATAAGCCTCTAATTACATATTCCAATGCAATATTAAATAGTTTTGGGGCCAACCCATCTCCCTGCTTTAGTCCCCGTGTAATATTTATGGGTTCAGTTAGTTGGCTATCCACCTTTACTTGGGCTTCAGTCTGCTGCATAGTAACTTGGGTTAATCTTACCAGCTTGCCTGGTATTCCAAATTCATGCATTATGGTGTAGAGTTTGTCTCTATTAATAGAGTCATACGCTTGCCTGAAGTCCACAAAGATCTGGTACACATCAATATCACGTCCCCATCCGCATCTTAGTATCCGTTTTACCGAGAAGAGTTGGTCGATTGTAGACCTTCCAGGTCGGAATCCAGCTTGGTATTCCCGTATTGTATTTTTTGTGAGGGGTCTCAGCCTTTGGTTCAAGATGTACGCAAAAACCTTGTAGGAGGTGCATAGCAACGAAATGCCTCTGTAATTTCTACATTGAAGTTTATCGCCTTTTTTATAAATGGGGCATATAATGCACTTATTCCATTCCATGGGGATTCGTTCCGTTTGCCATATGTCCACGATTAAGGAGTGCAGTGCGACCGCCACATCAGCACCTCCAGCTTTAAGCAGTTCTGCAGGAATCAAGTCTGTACCTGGTGCCTTGTTGTTCCTGAGGGTACTAATAGCTTCTTATATTTCCTGAATTGATGGTGGGTCAGATTCCATCCCCCCAATGTTTGCATTCCGCGGAGTGTGAGCAACAATTTCTCCTCCCTGTAGCATACCACCAAGGAGGCCATCGAAGTACTCTCGCCAGATAGTTTTATTTTCTCTGGATCACTGACAATTCTATTCTCTCTGTCTCTACATAGTGTTGTAGATGGTTTATAACCTTCCCTGAGATGCTTAAGATATTTATAAGCATTCCTTATTCTTCCATCTGCAAAGTCCTGCTCCATTTTGAGAAGCAGCCCGTTTTCAAAAGTTCTTTTCTTTTTTCTACATACTTTATTTGCCAGTCTTCTATTCTCTTCATATTCTTGCTTCCTTTCTCTAGTCCTACACTGAGAATACTTCCTGTGAGCCTCATTCCTCCGTGCGACACTCTCCCTGCATTCCTCATCAAACCAGTCCTCCCGCCTCCGTCTCTCCTCTATTCCTAGTACCTCTCTGGCGGTTTCCAGGAGTGCGCACTTAAGGCTCTGCCATTTCTCTTCCACCGTTCCTGCGACTGACTCATTCAATCTATTCCTCACTTTCCCAGGATATTCCTGTACCCTTTGTGGGTCCTTTAAACTCACTGTGTTAACCTTTTCCTGTCTTCTGAGTCTGTCCTTCCTATATACAGCCACCCTGCATCTGAACTTCATCTGCACCATAAAGTGATCAGAACCAACTGACGCTCCTCTCCGGGTTTTGACATCAATGATACTTGTAGCTGCTCTTTTATCTATGATCACATGATCTATCTGGTTGACTGTTTTCCCATCTGGGGCTACCCACGTTCCCTTATGGATATCCCGGTGTGGGAACTGAGTTGAGCTGATAACCATATTCCTGCTTGTAGCGAAGTCGATAAGCAGTTCCCCATTTCTATTGGATTCATTGTGTAAACTGTGCCTACCTATGGTGCCAAGGTATGCATCTTCTTTCCCAATTTTCGCATTCATGTCCCCCATGATTAGTTTAATGTCATTCTTAGGGGCGGTGTCATATATTTTTTCCAGCAATTGGTAAAATTCTGCTTTTATGTCCTCATCCTTCTCATCAGTCGGGCAGTGTACGTTTATGATTGACAGATTGAAGAATTTAGTAGCCAATCTTATTCTACATATTCTCTCGTTGACTGGATAGAAGTCTACTATGAGGTGTTTTAAGTTTCCGTCAACTACAAATGCCACTCCCAGTTCTCTTTTCCCCTTCTCTCTTCCGCTGTATAATACCGTATGAGTTTTAGTATCTCTTACTCCATTTCACAGCCATCTTGTTTCCTGCACTGCTGCTACACCAATTTTATATCTTTTTAGCTCTTCAAATAGTTCCCTTTGTGCCCCCGGCCTGTACAAAGTCCTAACATTCCACGTTCCAAAAGACAAGTCCATATTCCGTTGCCTGAGTCGTTTCCGATAATACCGTCCTTTCCGAGGCTTATTTGGTAGTTTCGTAACATCCGGTTTTCCGGGAATGGGTTGTTAGCCCATAGCCCAACCTCCAACCATTAGGGCCAGGATTGTGATCGAGGTTTTCTCCTCTAGGTAGGTTGCTTTCACTACAGCTATCGAGTCCCACCTACCCCCTCAGTCGCAGTACTACAGCCGGATGGGTCAAATTTTGACTACCGCCTGCAATAATCCAAGACATAGGCCGGTCCAGGATCATTTCCTATACGCCCTACCTCGGTACTGATGGATACTGCTGCCCTCCACCAGGAATGTTTATCGACCTTCCGGTCTAGATCCGTACTGTTCTGCGTCAACGGGGTCACCTCTAGTAGGATGTGGCTCTTCACCACGCAGTACGGTCTTGGCTGGAGAGAGGCTCATGGCTCCATTGGGAGCTACCATCACATAATCCAACCCTGGGAACTTGTGAGGGCCAGTGCCCAGTCAGCCCTAAGCAAAGGTACTACCTCTCCAAGTTCCCTCGACCCCTACAACACAGGTACATAAGTAAAAAGTGGCAGGTAAACTACCCCATTCCCTTAACCGATCTTCACCAAAACCGACAGGCCTTCATTTCTTTACAATTCAGGAACACATGCAAAAAAGTATTTGATTCTCTTTGAATTTACGGCAGTTATCGTTCGTCGTAGAAAAAATTACCCTTGATAAACATAAAATGTTGCAGGTAAACTACCCCTTTCCCTTAACCGATCTTCACCAAACACAACACGTCTTGAGTACTCTGCAATGCAGGGCTGTATGTAAAACATTATTTGATTCTCTTTGAATTTACGGCAGTTATCGTTCGTCATAAAAAAAAATACCCTTGTTAAAACATAAAACGTTGGAGGTAAACTATCCCTTTCCCTTAACCGATCTTCAACAAAATCAACAAACCTTGAGTTCTGTATAATTCAAAAAGGTATGCAAAAAAGTAGTTGATTCTGTTTGAATTTACGGCAGTTATCGTTTGCAATAGAAAAAAAATACCCTTGATAAAAAAAACGTTGCAGGTAAACTACCCCTTTCCCTTAACCGATCTTCATCAAAAACAGTAGGTCTTGAGTGCTCTACAAATCAGAACTGTATGCAAATAATCATTTGATTGTGTTTGAATTTGCGGCTGTTATCGTTTGCCATAGAAAATACCCTTGTTAAAACATAAAACGTTGCAGGTAAACTACCGCTTTCCCTTAATCGACCTTAACCAAAAACAATAGACCATGAGAACTCTACTATTCAGGGCTGTATGCAAAAAATTATTTTATTCTGTTTGAATTTGCGGCTGTTATCGTTTGACATAGAAAAACAATCTACAGACACACAGATAGACAGACACACACACAGACACTTTTCGAAAAATACTTTTTTTCATGTTTTGAGTGTAGTACAATCAGAATCTGCAATAATCTCGAACACGATTTTTTTTGCCATCACCATACTTCCATTTCCTTAAGGAACATGGAAATAAAATATCGGTGTGGAGAACCATACAAAACTTCCATGCTCTAAGATTTATATTTAAAATCATTTTCGAAATGAAATATTACCATAGAAACTACTTCTTTCTACTTACTGCTTCAGCCTTAACCACAGTACTGTGGTCACTAACGATACCACCTCACGTTATCGCACTCGATTTTCACTGATGATGGAAGTCGATGGCATTGCCGAAACGTCTGGTTTTGTAGAAAACATTCGACTACGGCCAAACATCCCGGGAAAGAATTTTAACAAAAACTACTTCTTTGTTGCCGATAACGTTGTACATATATATATATATATATATATATATATATATATATATATATATAAAATATGCATAAAATTAATGGCTTGTATAAGTTAATGTATGATCTCCATTAAGAAGTGCTCAAGTTTCCAAAGTTTTAATATTATGATGTCCGTAATTAAAACATCAGAGCAGGTTTAGTGTGTATGAGGGTACAGCGTGGACAAAAATTTTCAACATTTCCTATTGAGCGTTGGTTAGAGTAAAGCTGCGAATCTACAGTGTATGTTTCACAGAACAAACACGCGGAAAAGAAGAAGCGCTCCGAAGTCACTCATGGACCCTCAGCATCTTGCAGAGGGTTCATTCCCTAAAGACGAAAAGTCTGTCTATGAATCGTTCCTCTGTAAACACGTGCAGTTACACTGCCCAGCGGTCCACAGGAAGCAAATCGCTATCCACGCTGGACACTTTTTCGGCTTGCACGCGTTATGTTGGTGTGGGTTTCGGCGCTTTCCATTTAAAAAGCGTGCAAATGTACGAAAATAAACATAAGTGAGGCCAGAAATAACGCGAATTGTGTGTATGTGTGTGTGAACGCGCGCGCGCGTGTGTGTCTTCCCTGTTTTTATTGTAGTAATCATAATAATAAAATGGAAACGTAAACATTACATAATTGAGATATGCTTGCCTGCCACGAACGATATATTTTCTCCAATACGTGATTTACATTAAAATGAAAAAATTATAATTTTATTGCCTGGCAACAAAATTATTTTATTTTTAACAATTACCATTGTTTGAAAAAGTTTAAATGAATTTTCAAATACTTTGCTGTTGTTAAAACGTAAAAGGTTGCAGGTAAACTACCCCTTCCCGTTAACCGATCTTCACCAAAATCAAAAGGCCTTGAGATCTCTACAATTCAGGGACGTATGCAAAAAATTATTTGATTCTGTTTGAATTTGCGGCTGTTATCGTTTGCCATAGAAAATTACCCTTGATAAAAAAACGTTGCAGGTAAACTACCCCTTCCCCTTAACCGATCTTCACCAAAAACAATAGGTCTTGAGTACTCTACAAATCAGGGCTGTGTGCAAAACATTATTTGATTCTGTTTGAATTTGCGGCTGTTATCGTTTGCCATAGAAAATACCCTTGTTAAAACATGAAACGTTGCTGGTAAACTACCCATTTCCCGTAACCGATCTTCACCAAAAACAATAGGTCTTGAGAACTCTACAATTTAGGGCTGCATGCAAATAATGCTTTGATTCTGTTTGAATTTGCGGCTGTTATCGTTTGCCATAGAAAATACCCTTGTTAAAACATAAAACGTTGCAGGTAAACTACCCCTTTCCCTCAACCGATCTTCACCAAAAACAATAGGTCGTGAGTACTCTACAAATCAGGGCTGTATGCAAAAAATTATTTGATTCTGTTTGAATTTGCGGCTGTTATCGTTTGCCATAGAAAAAAAAATCTATAGACAGATAGACAGACACACACACAGACACATTTCGAAAAACGACTTTTTTCATGTTTTGAGTGTAGTACAATCAGAATCTGCAGTAATCTCGAACACGATTTTTTTTGCCATCACCATACTTCCATTTCCTTAAGGAACATGGAAGTAAAACGATGGCAAAAATCTGAAACTAACACAATAACAATAATTTGCTAATTAAAGAACAAACTCAAATAAAAACAAATAAGAGGACCTATTTAATATAAATTTATTCAAATAAATAAAATATAAACATTAAATATTTTCAATATAACCTTCGAAACAGCTGATTATGTAAAGGAACATTACAATAATTAAAAATGTTAATCTAAATAAAATCGATTACTCGTTAATTAATTTAGAAACCGCTGATGATACAGACATATTCTGTGAAACGTGGGTGAGGTTGAAATGAAGCGATAGATAATAACATTCTACTTGCCGAAGTAGGCCTATTTATAATTTGTATAATTTGATTTTACTTCCATGTTCCTTAAGGAAATGGAAGTATGGTGATGGCAAAAAAAAAATCGTGTTCGAGATTATTGCAGATTCTGATTGTACTACACTCAAAACATGAAAAAAGTCGTTTTTCGAAAAGTGTGTGTGTGTGTGTGTGTCTGTCTGTCTGTCTGTCTGTAGATTTTTTCTATGGCAAACGATAACAGCCGCAAATTCAAACAGAATCAAATAATATTTCGCATACAGCCCTGAATTGTAGAGTTCTGAAGACCTATTGGTTTTGGTGAAGATCGGTTAAGGGAAAGGGGTAGTTTACCTGCAACGTTTTATGTTTTAACAAGGGTATTTTCTATGGCAAACAATAACAGCCGCAAATTCAAACAGAATCAAAAGATTATTTGCATACAGCCCTGATTTGACGAGTACTCAAAACCTATCGTTTTTGGTGAAGATCGGTTAAGGGAATAGGGTAGTTTACCTGCAACATTTTATGTTTTAACAAGGGTAATTTTTTCTATGACGAACGGTAACTGCCGCATATTCAAACATAATCAAATAATTTTTTGCATACGTCCTTGAATTGTAGTGATCTCAAGGCCTTTTGATTTTGGTGAAGATCGGTTAACGGGAAGGGGTAGTTTACCTGCAACCTTTTACGTTTTAACAACAGTAAAGTATTTGAAAATTCATTTAAACTTTTTCAAACAATGGTAATTGTTAAAAATAAAATAATTTTGTTGCCAGGCAATAAAATTATAATTTTTTCATTTTAATGTAAATCATGTATTAGAGAAAATATATCGTTCGTGGCAGGCAAGCATATCTCAATTATGTAATGTTTACGTTTCATTTTATTATTATGATTACTGCAATAAAAAGGCAGGGAACACACACACATTTCGCGTTATTTCTGGCCTCACTCATGTTTATTTTCTTACATTTGCACGCTTTTTAAATGGAAAGTCCGAAACCCACACCAACATAACGCGTTCAAGCCGAAAAATTGTCCAGCGTGGATAGCGATTTGCTTCCTGTGGATCGCTGGGCAGTGTAACTGCACGTGTTTACGAAGGAACGATTCATAGACAGAATTTTCGTCTTTAGGGAATGAACCCTCTGCAAGATGCTGAGGGTCCATGAGTGACTTCGGAGCGCTCCTTCTTTTCCGCGTGTTTGTTCTGTGAAACGTACACTGTAGATTCGCAGCTTTACTCTAAGCAACGCACAATAGGAAATGTTGAAAATTGTTGTCCACGGTGTATCCTCTACACACTAAACCTGCTCTGATGTTTTAATTACGGACATCATAATATTAAAACTTTGGAAACTTGAGCACTACTTAATGGAGATCAAACATTAACTTATACAAGCCATTAATTTTATGCATATTATATATATATATGTGTGTGTGTGTGTGTGTGTGTGTGTGTGTGTGTGTGTGTGTGTGTGTGTGTGTGTGTGTGTGTGTGTGTGTGTGTGTGTGTGTGTGTGTGTGTACAACGTTATCGGCAACAAAGAAGTAGTTTTTGTTAAAATTCTTTCCCGGGATGTTTGGCCGTAGTCGAATGTTTTCTACAAAACCAGACGTTTCGGCAATGCCATCGACTTCCATCATCAGTGAAAATCGAGTGCGATAACGTGAGGTGGTATACGTTAGTGACCACAGTACTGTGGTTAAGGCTGAAGCAGTAAGTAGAAAGAAGTAGTTTCTATGGTAATATTTGATTTCGAAAATGATTTTAAATATAAATCTTAGAACATGGAAGTTATGTATGGTTCTCCATACCGATTTTTATATAATAGTCTTCCTGATTTTATAAAAACCAAATAGATTTGAACTGAAATATAGCGCGATACATTGAAAATGCTGTACTTTCCTTTATTCTTTATGAAATCCCAGCCACTTTATAGGCCCAGAGTAGAAAACTACAGGCGCGGACAGCACATCAAGCGTGTACTTAACGGTAGTAGGTAGTGGGTAATAGATCCCGGTCCGCACAAAAACATCAGTTTATTAATGAAACTTTTGATTTTGTTCTTTAAACATTCAAATTCACTTACAAGTTTTCTCTCACGTTTGCCTTCAAATATTTGAAACCTATTCTTCATCCTTAAATATTGTAGATGGTATTAATATCTCGAGATTCCTGGTTACGTTTCTCGTTCTGTCATTACTCTGCTCCCCCCTCCCAATTGTTTGATTTGGGAAACTTCTACCATAGTCTTATGAGCAAGTCTACTGAGTAAATTTTACTTTGAGACTCCTCAAAGTAGACAAATGACTAGAAAAATTCTCCGTCCCTCTGTCTGTCTGTCTGTCTGTCTCTCTCTCTCTCTCTCTCTCTCTCTCTCACTCTCTCTCTCTCTCTCTCTCTCTCTCTCTCTCTCTCTCTCTCTCTCTCTCTCTCTCTCTCTCTCTCTCTCACGCTCTAGGACAGCGCAACAATGCGACTTCTGACACCAGTTCAACGTGGGTTACGATGAATTCAAGGTAAAATTACGGTACATCAGATAACGACATTGAAAGAATTATGAAGGTTATTTAAGACCTTTACACGAAATCCATTAAATCTCCTTCACAAGTAAATCAAGTATGAATACTTACAATTTTGAGCACTTTGAAATACGATGTTATAAATTATCTCGTATCTCTAATTCCATTAATTGTAACTGATAACTGATCGCTTAAACGGTCTCGCTGATGCCGAACCTACGTTCTATCAACACTTTCCCGGTTTGGGCAGCCAGTTCAACATAGCCGATTTTTTGTTCAGGTATTCGTAGGCATATGTTTCGTATTTGTAGTGGCATGTATAGCCTGTCAACCGCATCGACAGGTACGGTACTTGTCTTTTCCAGAAATTTAATTTCTTTGCGCTTCGTACAATTTCTTTTTCTATTTTTTGTATCGTATGATACTGTTATTTTATGTGCAGTGCTGTAACGCTGCCAGCTTTACAAACTGCGTTGGAGTTTATATTAAATAAAAAATAAATAAAAATAAAAAATTAAAGAATCAGAATATCGTCTTGCTGTGTTTAAAGGACGTCTTTGTATTTGTTTGTTATAGTGTTGGGTAGACTAAAACGAGGGCACACGGTGGGTACAAACGTAGTTTATCGTTTATCAGGGGTACTGGAATCTGTAACAGAGTGTATGGAGCAGAATTTTGGCACGCCGATCATTGTTTTACTCGTGTATATTATCAGTAATTAAAACTCTTGAATCGATCACTTCATTAACTGATAATTTTAGAAAACGTATCTAGTTAACTGTAATAACACAGTTTGTAATTGATTATGTTTTGTATGTTTAAGTATTAACAGCACATTAATAATCAATTTGCTGTGTTTACACAAAAAAATGGAATTTAATTTTCAGTCGAAGAAGACTGTTGTCTTCTGCGAAGAATAAATAAGCACGTCGGACATGAACGCGAAGATTGAGGTTGCTTTACGTTTATGTTGTCTACTCCTTTTGTTTTCGAGAACACACTTGACTGTTACGTTAAACTGGCATCTGTCTACTAATTAAATCCTTCCACATAGGCCTACATATCAGTAAACAAAATCGACACCTCTCCTGCAGCATCATACTGTATTGTGTTTAAATGAATAAAGCTTTTAAGCAGTTAAATCATGTGCTTGTTCGGGAACACAATGGCCCCATACTATCGGCAGCAGGGCTATTGTAGTCGAGTATCTATTGTTACTAGAAAAAATACGAAATTATTATTAACAGACTGGTCCTCAGTACCGTGTACTGAAAACTAATAGATTAGTTATTCTCTTTTTCCAGATATCATTTTACTTTGCCCAGAGGTCTGTAAACAAGTACGACTTATTATATTTTTTAAAATAAAAAGTAGAATCAGTTTTATATGCCGTATATTGAATGGGCTATGTTAAATGGGGCATAAAGACACTGTAACCAGGGTAACTATGACAAAATAGCATAAACACTGATAGGGAAACGATATTTGTAGTTACTGTAAGCACTACGTACTGAGAAGTGCAAAGTTGTAATGAGGTCAAACTTCATATCTGTTGACGACCACAACATCTACAGTATATGGTGATTGAGGCCCAAGTAAAATAATTTCCGTACAGTTATGTATTCCTACTTGGGTTTGTGTAAATAGCTTGTTTTGAACACGGCCATAAATTTACAGAAAATTTTGAACCATGATTACAAATAAGCATTTTTACAAATAAACGTCATTCTAAAACATTTTTTAAACTAGAGCTTACATGTTGACACGTCAGTAACTAAATAAATAAGTAGGCCTAAATAAATAAATTTGTGATTTTTTTGAGTTGTTGTTCTCATACGTTTTGTACTGTTGAACGGTTCTTTATACTGTATTATACGGTGCCCTTCCTTCTTTCCTTCCGTCCTTCCTTCCTTCATTACTCACTTACATCTTTCCTTCGTTCGTTCGTTCCTTTCTCCTTTACTTGGTTCTTCCTATCCTTCTTTCCTTCCATAATTACTTACTTAACTGTTTACGAGGACCCTGTTTACCTGTTTAGTACTTGTTTACGTCTTTCCTTCCTTCCGTACTTTCTAACCAACTTATTTATTTACTTCTTTCCTTCCTTCGTTTCTTACTTTTTTCCTCCATCCCTTCCTTCCTTCTTTCCTTCGTTATTTACTTCTTACCTTCCTTCCTTGCTTACTTACTTCCTCCTATCCTTCTTTCCTTCCCTATTTATACACTAACTTCCTCATGTCCTCCCTTCCCTCCTTAATATTTTCTCACCTGCTTACATACTTATTTCCTTCCTTCCTAACTTCTTCCTATCCTTACTTCCTTCCTTCCTTCTTTCCTTACTTACTTACTTATTTAATTCCTTACTTCCTTTCTCACTTACGTACGTCCTAGCGTCTTCTACGAGTTGGACATTTATGAAGTATTATACAATTTTAAACGTCTCTAAGTTGATTATGCAGTTAGGTTATCAGAGGCATAATTTAAATTGACATGAAGGCAAAAAACCGACAGCTGGCTATCCAATTGATAAAGACACTGTATAATATAACAGATTTCAATGTTAATAAACACAAAATTTGTAGAACTAGTAATTCCATAGTAAGTAGAACAAATACTACTGTGTGATACTATGTGGTAATTCCACAGTGTCAAATTGTATTTAGAATACCGCTGTTTTATACTTTTTAAAATTAAGTTAATTTATTGCGTTAATAATTTTTAAGGTTTTTTAGTTTGAAATAATCTAATAGGTATGTATGTGTGTGTGTGTGTGTGTGTGTGTGTGTGTGTGTGTGTGTGTGTGTGTGTGTACTGTATATAATTTTCGTATTTGTGACAAATATATTATAACATGACAAAAGGTACAGAGAACAAAAATAATAATTGAGTGTAACTAATGATAAGACAGCATATACGAAAAGTATTCTAAATATTAACTATGACAATGACGAACCATGACTTACGAAGACAATAATATCCAGAAGGGAAGATCAAGTGACAGACAAACATGTAAATAATAATTGATTAATAGAGTTAAAATGTACAAATGTTAAACGTAGTTAATAAGTAAAAGACATTTGTTAGGCCACAAGCAATAGAGTAAAACTATGAGGTGGTATGTGTACCTCAGACAGTTATTTTGTAGTATTGAATCACAGACGGTGAATGATATAAATTTTACATACATAATCATATCAAATTATGATTACCAAAGTTATGTTGTGTAATGGTGATAGAAAGTGAGAAAAACAGTGATAAACGATAAAAAGAAAAAAAAGTGTCTAGTGAAAGTGTATCAACCCAATTAAAATGAACATCGTTGAAACATATAATTTATATGAGAATACTATATAGCTCGTGTGGTATGAATAAACAAAGTGTAAATAACTAAAAGGAGAAATCTTACGTTACGAACTCACAATATCATCTAGTGACGAAGATAAAATAAAATACACGGGAATAATATTACTTATAAAAATGTAAAATCGAACCTGAGACCCAAAAATATGATCCAAGACCTTAACTTAAATTAGAGTTTTGGATAAAAGAGAATTATTGGTGGGAGAAAATTAAAAGAACCAGGAGAACATATTAAATTTACAACTGAATGTATATTAAAATTAATGACTGATAAAGGATGAAATGATCCAGAAAAAACATTTAAAAAAACCTAGTAGAATACTAGTTTAATCTCAAGTACAAAAGAAAATTTGATGTACGGAAGTAAAAAAAAAAAAATCAAGAAAGAAGTTCTCAAGAAAACTATAGATTGGTGTAGATTGGAGGGTGTAATTATTATATGTGTACTACGTTATCGGCAACATAGTAGTAGTTTGTTGTTAAAAATTCCTTCCTGGGCTGTTTGGCCGTAGTCCAATGTTTTCTGCAAAACCAGACGTTTCGGCAGTGCCGTCGACTGCCATCATCAGTGAAAATCGAGTGCGATAACGTGTGGTGGTATACGTTAGTGACCACAGTACTGTGGTTAAGGCTGAAGCAATAAGTGGAAAGAAGTAGTTTCTATGGAAACATTTCATTTCGTAAATGATATTAAATATTAATCTTAGAACATGGAAGTCATGTATGGTTCTCATATCGATATTTTATATGTGTACTACGTTCTCGGCAACAAAGAAGTAGTATGTTGTTAAAATTCCTTCCCGTGCTGTTTGGCCGTAGTCCAATGTTTTCTGCAAAACAAGACGTTTCGGCAGTGCCATCGACTGCCACATCAGTGAAAATCGAGTGCGATAACGTGAGGTGGTATACGTTAGTGACCACAGTGCTGTTGTTAAGGCTGAGGCAATAAGTAGAAAGAAGTAGTTTCTATTGAAATATTTCATTTCGAAAATGATTGTATATATAAATCTTAGAACATGGAAGTCATGTATGGTTCTCCATACCGATATTGTACCTTCAGATGTGGCTTACATTTGGCTGCATGTTCATTATTTAATATAGAGCTTTCGAGTTGTTTAGCGGGTGAAGTATTAGTCTGGATGAAATGTCTAGACGTTGTTCTGGTTGTATTAGGGCGAACTACGACTGTTTTGATCTGTGGAACAGTGAACGTTACTCATACAAAACTTAGTTCAGAAGCATTCATATGTGGATGTAAAATTACTGTATAAGCTCCGGCATTCAGACATTCGAATCGACTTGGCTTGAACGAGCGTCCAACATTTCACAGTATATTATTGTGTTTTCTTTATCCCTCTCCATACAACTTACGTACCCGAGTTGTTGAAAGTTGTCTAACCGTGCTCGTATCAGAATTAACGAATCGCAATACAACGATCCACAAGTGCACACAGCACCGCAACCGCATGTAATCGTCTGTATATTATTGCAAATACTACATAGGTTATCGTTAGAACGCCTTATTATTGCTGTACTATAGAGTGGTTAATATAAAAATGTTTAAAATTTACTGTACTTTTACTTCCATGTTACATAAGGAAATGGGAGTATGGTGATGACGACAAAATCGTGTTCGAGATAAGGGCTGATTCTGATTGTACTACCCTCTAAACATGAAGGAAAGTCATTTTCCGAAAAGTGTGTGTGTGTCTGTATATGTGTAGAATTTTTTTTCTATGGCGAACGATAACTGCCGCAAATTCAAACAGAATCAAATAATTTTTTGCATCTATGCCTGAGTTGTAGAGGACTCAAGGCCTATTGATTTTGGTGAAGATCGGTTAAGGGGAAGGGGTAGTATAACAGCAACGTTTCATGTTTTAACTAAAGTACTTAATTTTGATAAATAAAGTATCTTGAAAAGAAAGTCATAATAATCCACTGTAGAAAGGTAGATAAAATATCTATAAATGAAAAGGGTAGTTGAAGGGGGAGGGAGTAATTTTCTATAAATGAAAGTGATAGTTGAAGGGGGAGGGGATAATTTTTTATATGTGTACTATGTTATCAGCAACTAATAAATAGTTTGTTGTTAAAATTCCTTCCCTAGCTGTTTGGCCGTGGTCCAATGTTATCTGAAAAACCAGACGTTTCGGCAGTGCCATCGACTGCCATCATCAGTGAAAATCGAGTGCGCTAACGTGAGGTGGTATACGTTAGTGACCACAGTACTGTGGTTAAAGGTGAAGAAAGAAGTAGTTTGTATGGAAATATTTCTTTTCAATTGTCAAACAAAACTCGATTTACAAGGAACACACTAACTTGTTAGAAATTACCGAACCGAATTCAAGTTAACGAATTTCAGAACATGGAAGTCATGTATGGTTCTCCATACCGATATTTACTTTGTTGTTAACTTGTTTAAGGATCAGTTTGTTCCTAATGTTATAGTTGGGAATAAACTCGTCACAGATGTGTAACCGATAAGAACTAGATACGGAGAACGTACTGAAAAGTTCATAATCACAATTTTCGTTTCCTGAAAAACTAGTGTCGGGTTGTCCAACACTTTCGCCAGGCTTTCTTCTTCAGGTACAAGAAATGTTTAATTAGCGTAGAATTTGTTAGTCTTCCTCCGTATAGTCCAGCGTGTACGTGCCTGAAATTGGTAAAATAAAGTGAGGTAGAAATACCTACAATCGTGGCAGTATTCGCTTCATTAAATACTGCTATACCCATACCAAATTAAATAATTCTTGTACAAAACAAGAGCTTAACTTTTTGTAGATTGATCCATTAACAATGTTACAGATGATACGTTTTGTAAAAGAAGAATCAGTTATAATATTTTATAGTATCTCATAGTTATTTAAAATTTAAGGATATATTAGTTTGCGTTTTTATATTAGCGTTATATGATAATCTAAAGGTCAGAAAATACTTGAAGTATCGAATCTATGGAACGTAGTTCAACAAAGTATGTTTACTGAACCGTCGTCTGTATCGAAGACCCAGTGAGTCATCTAATTGGTACATCAAGACGATTCTGCACCAGACTAATTTGAAGTATGACAATTTTCACGAGTGACTGATTGTTGTCCCGTTTACAGTGACAGTGTGTCTAAAGGAGTACTCCAGATATGCGCAGGCGCGGTGCATTTCCACTCCCCGTCTAGTCAAATGTTTTGTTAGTTAACACAAGGGACGAGTCGCTATCCGCTTGATGTTTAAAATGCTTAAATACTTAAAACGTGCTGCAATTATCCAGACGGTACTGAGCATGGGCGCAAACACACTAGCAACGCTGTTAAATTCTTAATACACGCACTGAGTTGAAAAAAAAACGCCTCGTATAGAGAATGGTATAATTATTTACTGAAACAATTAACATGTGAACAATAAAGATCTTGGTAAATTATTTTATATATGCCTTAGAATCATTTAAATTAGAACATTGAACTGTGCAGTGTATTGAACAGTGCATCTTCACAGGATGTTAATCACTGTTTTTATTTCAGTTAGGGCTAGTCTTATTGTGTCCGCTTTCCTATATCGCTGCTCAGTGGCGTACGCAGAAATCAGTCGGGGGGGGGGGGGGCTTGAACCTTAGCATCCATATATTACCCTACTCTTCTACAACTTATAGTATAAGGTACAGTACACATACCAGTTAATGGTTAAAATTTATTAGTAGGCATATTATTTTAGTAGGTTTCACATTTTCTATATTAAAAATGTATTATTCGTGATTGGGGGACTTATGTCTCATTCTATTTTTTAATGAGCAATTTTAAAAACAATACTTTTTTCTTTCTAAAACTAAATATTTTTAATAGATTATTTATGTTTATTGTAATATTTAACAAACCATTCATTTTAATTCAATTATACTATAATATTATACATTAATATCAGTAGCACTGTGAATAAAGTTTTGCAACGTTGGTATTTAACAACTATATATTTCAAATGACTTGCTGATTAACTAATTGTGCCAATACGAAAAACAGTTTTCATTAAACTGTTTACTTCTTACTGTTATACTACTATTTTACTAATACTTTATGAATGAAAAATTACACAAGTGCATAGCTGAATTCTTACAAAATTAACAGCAGTATTTGAAAAATGAAAAAGAAACGATGTACAGTAAATAAGAATCAAGTTAACTATTAATTTACAATAGGTAAAGCGTTTGTGTCCAAGCCAAGCAATTTGTAATTTAAAAAGCCAAGCCCATTCTCCTATTTCCTTGATTGGCAAATCGCTCAACAATATCTTCAGGAGAGATGTCGATTTCCCTGTGAATATTGCGCGAAGCTAGCCCATTAAGCCCTGTCTCCGATGTTGTAGACCTCAGCCATGTCTTCAACCACCTCAGAGAAGGAGCGTTCTGGCTCAGCTGACATTACTGGGAGTACACACAGTACTTCTTAAATTTTTCGAACATTGGGAAATATATCTGGATTGCAAGCTTGGAGAGAAGACAGAGCTGTGTCTGGAACATTCATATCTGCTTCATCCACCTTCTTTTGCTTCCATATTTCTGCCTCAAGATTAAGTTCCATCTTGGAAATGTCAGGGTAAATGATAGAGGCAACAGACTGGTTGATCTCTTGACTAGTAGCCTTAATGATGAAATGAGGCATAAATACTTGAATATGACAAATTTTATCAAATTCAGGTCCGAAACGAGTTTCTAATTCAACAACTCAATGATCAACAAAAGGAATATATAAATTTAGCTTGTAGAGTTGTTTCACCCACAATTCCTGGCCAGAATTTGCTCTATGTGATTGATATGTGATAACAAGACTACTGGAATGATTGCATAATTGCACCTTCTTTTTTACAGGAAATTTGTGGTCAGCCATACTTTCAGTGTAATTTTTACAAATAACGGCATAGGTCTACTTCAGGTTGCCATCAATTTGAGATTTATATTGTAATAATAAATTACTAATGTCTGTTATTTTACGTAATAATGAAGACTCGTTTTGTGAAAGAACATTTGTGTCAGAACAGCCAGGAATTAAAGTTTCACTATTTTCAGAGAATTCAGAAACATTGTTGTTATTGCTACAAGCCTCACTAACACAAGTATCTTGCCTTGTAGCAAAGACGATGTAGAAGTTGACAAAGAACATGTAGGCCTTTCTGCTACACTATCACACTTCGATAATTTAGTTTTTGTTACAAAGAAACCCAAAGTTCTGACTTTTCTTTTTGGTACTTTTGTATTGTCATCAAGTTTAGACTTTTTAGTCTCCATCTTAGACGTAACAAACAATCAAATAATCACTAATAAAACTACAAAAACGGCGGATTTAATAAACACCGTACTGCTAAACAAACACAAACGCGACAATGGCGGATGATGACAGCAACGTGTGTACGAGTGGTGTAAGTATCTCCTGAACGACTACCTCCGATCACTGCAGAAAATAGAGAATACTGGAAGCTTGTAGAGGCTACCTCTCACCCGTGGCGCTCGTGCAGCGAATTTCTGTTTGCACGAGCATGCGTGAAACTCGAAATTTTGCACGCACGCTGTGGAGTGCGTGCATGCTTCGAAGGGCCTGCACGCCGCAGGCAGGCGTGCAGGATTTGGTAGGTAGGTTAGTTATGTTTATACGTTCGGAAAATACGATATATTTTAAATAAAATATTATTGTTTCTAGAAATTAATTTTTTTATAATAATATATATAACGATTCTATTTTTTTAAGTAAAAAAAATATCAAAAAATTTCGTATAAATGTAAAGTGTTTTTAAAGTAATTTTTTTCATTATTACAGCGGCATTATTCAAGATATGAAATTAGGAACATTATTAAAATTTTTGTTTTATTTATCGACTGATATAAAAAAAGTGCTGAATTTAACTTAAGTACTAAATAATATTTTTATGAAAAAGGTTTATATACTAATTTAAGTTTCATAAAAACATTATTTAATACTTAAGTAAAAATTCTTAGGGTTCACTGGTAGTAGTGACCGGTGGCACACGTCAAATGAGAGCGAGAGCGAGAGAAAACAGGTAGCTTACTGAATGTTACACTCAGCGTAATACACCGCTCAATGAACTATAAATTATAACTGAAGTAACTTAATAATTGTTATTATAAACTACTTATTTTGTTAGTATTTATATCCCAGTCCAAATCCGCCGAAATATGCAAATTTGTAATTTTAAACGAGACCTAAGTAAATTAAGGAAGTGCATATTACATTTTTGCGGTTGGGGGGGACTTGAGCCCCCCCTGCGTACGCCACTGTCGCTGCTACGTGAACCATTTTAAATATTCAAACGTGTCAAGTTTTACTTTTTCCTTTCTGGAACCTGTTTGTCAAAATTATAATCACGAGTGTTTTAGCGTATTGTTTTTTTACGTATCCGTTGCAATTGTTTTTATTTTTCTGTAGCTGTTTATCGATACAAATGCTACAATTACATCACATACTGGTCACAGTGGTCAGATGATAAATTTGTATATAATTTTTCCAGATATATTGTATTTTCTGTAGATACACAGAAATTGTACGTACAAACATCTGGACATGAACCGCTAATTGTGACCCTGATAGAAATAAATTAACGCAGATAAAGGATGAAAATAATCTGAAGCGGTTAAGGTAAAAACAAAACGGGTAGTTGACGTGATGCGGGTTAAAGGGTTGGGGAATCCTGCGCATCCGCCCACACTGTTTACGCAATGCTGAAGCAAACCGCCGAATATATGTGTATTTTATCGCTAGGAAAATACTAATTTCATGTCATTACTTCCGTTAAGTGTTACGTCAACACAGACACGCGCGCACACAATAGAAACTACATAGGCTATTGTATTTGTCTGTGGAAGTATAAATATTTTGAAACCATACGAACTATATCCTGGCTTACTTAACAATGATTCAAAGGCATTTTTTTTTTAACCTATGATTACGTGGATCAGTATTAAAATTTATAGAGTTCATTCAAAGTAAACAAAGTAAAATTTTTAGGCGCCTACTGATTTTTGCGGACGAACAGATGATTTAAATAAAGTAACATGGGGGAAAATACGACATGGATTTCTGTTTGACACCGATTAGCTGTAAACTTGAATTTGGAGTTGAAGAAGGGAGACGAATGATTGTTATTGAAGCTGATAAAAAAACAGTTTGTCCAAAACAGACGAAGGACAGCCAATTCGTATATATTTCTTACTGGATATTTATTTTGATACTGCGACTTCCCGATTAAGAACAGAACACCAACGGGACGATATTGTAAGGGCGCGCAGAAGGCGAATTAAGATAACAGGAACAGAAAGAAATGAACTTTTTGGAATATTCTTCGTGATCTGTTTTGTCTGAAGAATCCAGCAGACAGCAAACCTGCACAGATATCTGCTCCACGCTTGGCAAGTTGAGATCCAGCCCCCCCTCCCCGGTGTGCTGTTGTCCTGTCTCGGATTTACATTAGGTTTTGAAAGTGCTTCTTTGCAAAAGCTGACCGCCTCGGCCATGACACCCTATCGCTCACGTCAGCGTGACTATATCCTTCCGCCGATCAACTCCTGAGGCAGTTACGGAGCCGTGCTTCAGACGTCAGATCAAGCAAAAGTGCAGCAATAATACATGTAATGGTGAGCCGCATCCTAACACATGACCGAGCAGTACAGAAAAATCTGGTCTCATCCTTCGGCGACCCTTCTGTCTATCTTTAGTGTTATAGTACATTCTTCGGCACTTTCCGTAATGAGCTGAATGTATTTTTAATAAAGGCGTGCCGTGCATGGTGTAGTTAAAATGCCTGAGTTAGACGGTTTCCTGAAGAAGACAGGCCTTGAAGCATTTTGTATCTTACTTTGTGTAGCCAGTAATACTAGTGCCTATACATATCAGAAACGAGGCCTACTCGTTTGTTTCCAGGACATTACGTGTGCTGACTGGCGAAGTGAAGACGTTCTGCCCGAATGTCGCTGTAATTAAGCTGTGATTAAACTGTTATTTGTTAGCAACTGTGACTTGATCAATTTTGTGGATGGAAGGACTCAACTGGATACACGCCATAAGGGACGCGAGAGATAGGAAGTGAGAGTATCACTGCTTCGAAACCGCGGGTAGTGTAAATGGTGGCTCAGATTGTAACAAAAAAAAAATCAAAATATGTCATAAAGTGGTTTTCCAATTTACATCCTATAAAAACACTCACGAGAAACACAATTGAGAAACATGAAAACAACAAACAGTGAAAAGCAAAATTGTGAAATTAAAAAATAATCGTGTGGCGAAAATGGAGTTAGTCAAAAAGAGGGTGAATTGATGATAAGGAATTAATGAGTGATTGATGCTGATTGTTGAAACAAGCGCGCACGTGCGAGTGTATTCTTTGAAAGTAACTCCGAATGTCTGAGTTTCATGCAGTAATTGAATGTTATGTACTGTATTATCCATACATAAATTTCTTATGCACACATATATTATGTCACTAAATGTGCACATTACGGACATTTCGCAGAGATATGCTGCATCATCACAGATTTGAATATAAATTTCTCTTTTTTTGAGTAAAATTCTTTTCTATTCAGACTTCTGAGGATGCAGAGTATGTCTGCGAAACGTCCGTAAGGTGCGTGTACAGTGATATACTTGGAGAAGAAACGTAGCCTATTATATGTTAATATCATAAATTATATAAATATAAATCTTTTTCTTTGTAACTCGTGATGTTTCTGATTCTTATATTTTATATATAATCAAATTATAATTACTTTTGCAAGTAGAATGTTCTTATTTTTTATCATTTTATTTCAGCCTGACGCACGTCTCACAGAACATATCTGTATCATGAAACAGGTTTATAAATGAGTTAACGAATAATCGATTTTGTTTTGATTTCATTTAAAAAATCCGTTAATTGATGTTTGCAATTATTTAAATATCGGTATGGAGAACCATACATGACTTCCATGTTCTAAGATTTATATTTAAAATCATTTTTGAAATGAAATATTTCATAGAAACTACTTCTTTCTATTTAATGCTTCAGCCTTAACCACAGTACTGTGGTCACTAACGTATACCACCTCACGTTATCGCAATCGATTTTCACTGATGATGGAAGTCGATGGCACTGCCGAAACGTCTGGTTTTGCAGAAAACTTTGGTCTACGGCCAAACAGGACGGGAAGGAATTTTAACAACAAACTACTTCTTTGTTGCCGATAACGTAGTACATATATAAAAAATTATCCCCTCCCCCTTCAACTATAATTTTCATTTATAGAAAATTACCCCCACCCCGATCAACTAGCCTCTTCATTCATAGATATTTCATCTACGTTTCTACAGTGCATTATTAAGATCTTCTTATCAGGATACTTTATCAAAATTAAGTACTTTACTCTTGTTACAACAAAAAATGTTTTAGGTAAACTACCCTTTCCCCCTAACCGATGTTCACCAAAATCAATAGGCCTTGAGTCCTCTACAACACAGGTCTCTCTCTCTCTCCTATGGCGCTACAGCCCAAGTCGGGCCCTGGCCTCCACCAATCTCCGCCTCCAATCCACTCTATCCACTGCAACCCTCCTCCAGTTTCTTATCCCCATGTCTCTCGCGTCCTCTGCAACGCCATCTTCCCACCTCTTCCTCGGTCTACCTCTAGGTCTCGTTCCCTCCCATGTACCCAGCAAAGCCCTCTTAGGGTTCCTGCCACCCTCCATTCTC
This sequence comes from Magicicada septendecula, assembly GCA_034769895.1. Taxonomy (NCBI): domain Eukaryota; kingdom Metazoa; phylum Arthropoda; class Insecta; order Hemiptera; family Cicadidae; genus Magicicada; species Magicicada septendecula. Next base: position 408,899,791 of record CM068367.1, read on the forward strand.
ATAACATGTCCGGCCCAACGCAATCTTTGAATTCTTATAAATTTTGAGACTGGTATCTCTTTATATATTTGATACAGTTCGTTGTTGTATCTCAGTCTCCATGAGCCATTTTCTTGTATTGGGCCTATAATGCGTCTGAGGATTTTCCTTTCAAAGGTGTCTACTATGTCGACTGTTTTCTGTGTGATTGCCCATGCCTCACACCCGTAGCATAGCACCGGTCTGATGACAGTCCTATATATTTTCATTTTTGTTTCCCTGTGCACATCCCCAGACCTAAATGATGGCAGCAATGCGAAGTACGCCTTGTTAGCCATGGTGGTCCGTCTTTGGATCTCCGGCTCCTCTGATCCAGTCTTTGCTAGATTCACTCCGAGATACGTGAAATTGTCCACCACCTCAATTGTGTCCTCCTCTATCTCGATGTTGTTATGAACCTGGTCCCTTCTTGTTTGGATAAGCATTTTTGTTTTATCCATATTTATGGCTAGCCCAACTTCCTTGGCTTTGTTTTTAAGCTCTATAAATATTTCTTTAGCTGCCGTGATCCGTCTTGACATGATGTTAATGTCATCTGCATATGCGGCTATCTGTACAGTTTTATTTGTTAACAGATTGGAGCTATTTATTGATAAGCCTCTAATTACATATTCCAATGCAATATTAAATAGTTTTGGGGCCAACCCATCTCCCTGCTTTAGTCCCCGTGTAATATTTATGGGTTCAGTTAGTTGGCTATCCACCTTTACTTGGGCTTCAGTCTGCTGCATAGTAACTTGGGTTAATCTTACCAGCTTGCCTGGTATTCCAAATTCATGCATTATGGTGTAGAGTTTGTCTCTATTAATAGAGTCATACGCTTGCCTGAAGTCCACAAAGATCTGGTACACATCAATATCACGTCCCCATCCGCATCTTAGTATCCGTTTTACCGAGAAGAGTTGGTCGATTGTAGACCTTCCAGGTCGGAATCCAGCTTGGTATTCCCGTATTGTATTTTTTGTGAGGGGTCTCAGCCTTTGGTTCAAGATGTACGCAAAAACCTTGTAGGAGGTGCACAGCAACGAAATGCCTCTGTAATTTCTACATTGAAGTTTATCGCCTTTTTTATAAATGGGGCATATAATGCACTTATTCCATTCCATGGGGATTCGTTCCGTTTGCCATATGTCCACGATTAAGGAGTGCAGTGCGACCGCCACATCAGCACCTCCAGCTTTAAGCAGTTCTGCAGGAATCAAGTCTGTACCTGGTGCCTTGTTGTTCCTGAGGGTACTAATAGCTTCTTATATTTCCTGAATTGATGGTGGGTCAGATTCCATCCCCCCAATGTTTGCATTCCGCGGAGTGTGAGCAACAATTTCTCCTCCCTGTAGCATACCACCAAGGAGGCCATCGAAGTACTCTCGCCAGATAGTTTTATTTTCTCTGGATCACTGACAATTCTATTCTCTCTGTCTCTACATAGTGTTGTAGATGGTTTATAACCTTCCCTGAGATGCTTAAGATATTTATAAGCATTCCTTATTCTTCCATCTGCAAAGTCCTGCTCCATTTTGAGAAGCAGCCCGTTTTCAAAAGTTCTTTTCTTTTTTCTACATACTTTATTTGCCAGTCTTCTATTCTCTTCATATTCTTGCTTCCTTTCTCTAGTCCTACACTGAGAATACTTCCTGTGAGCCTCATTCCTCCGTGCGACACTCTCCCTGCATTCCTCATCAAACCAGTCCTCCCGCCTCCGTCTCTCCTCTATTCCTAGTACCTCTCTGGCGGTTTCCAGGAGTGCGCACTTAAGGCTCTGCCATTTCTCTTCCACCGTTCCTGCGACTGACTCATTCAATCTATTCCTCACTTTCCCAGGATATTCCTGTACCCTTTGTGGGTCCTTTAAACTCACTGTGTTAACCTTTTCCTGTCTTCTGAGTCTGTCCTTCCTATATACAGCCACCCTGCATCTGAACTTCATCTGCACCATAAAGTGATCAGAACCAACTGACGCTCCTCTCCCGGTTTTGACATCAATGATACTTGTAGCTGCTCTTTTATCTATGATCACATGATCTATCTGGTTGACTGTTTTCCCATCTGGGGCTACCCACGTTCCCTTATGGATATCCCGGTGTGGGAACTGAGTTGAGCTGATAACCATATTCCTGCTTGTAGCGAAGTCGATAAGCAGTTCCCCATTTCTATTGGATTCATTGTGTAAACTGTGCCTACCTATGGTGCCAAGGTATGCATCTTCTTTCCCAATTTTCGCATTCATGTCCCCCATGATTAGTTTAATGTCATTCTTAGGGGCGGTGTCATATATTTTTTCCAGCAATTGGTAAAATTCTGCTTTTATGTCCTCATCCTTCTCATCAGTCGGGCAGTGTACGTTTATGATTGACAGATTGAAGAATTTAGTAGCCAATCTTATTCTACATATTCTCTCGTTGACTGGATAGAAGTCTACTATGAGGTGTTTTAAGTTTCCGTCAACTACAAATGCCACTCCCAGTTCTCTTTTCCCCTTCTCTCTTCCGCTGTATAATACCGTATGAGTTTTAGTATCTCTTACTCCATTTCACAGCCATCTTGTTTCCTGCACTGCTGCTACACCAATTTTATATCTTTTTAGCTCTTCAAATAGTTCCCTTTGTGCCCCCGGCCTGTACAAAGTCCTAACATTCCACGTTCCAAAAGACAAGTCCATATTCCGTTGCCTGAGTCGTTTCCGATAATACCGTCCTTTCCGAGGCTTATTTGGTAGTTTCGTAACATCCGGTTTTCCGGGAATGGGTTGTTAGCCCATAGCCCAACCTCCAACCATTAGGGCCAGGATTGTGATCGAGGTTTTCTCCTCTAGGTAGGTTGCTTTCACTACAGCTATCGAGTCCCACCTACCCCCTCAGTCGCAGTACTACAGCCGGATGGGTCAAATTTTGACTACCGCCTGCAATAATCCAAGACATAGGCCGGTCCAGGATCATTTCCTATACGCCCTACCTCGGTACTGATGGATACTGCTGCCCTCCACCAGGAATGTTTATCGACCTTCCGGTCTAGATCCGTACTGTTCTGCGTCAACGGGGTCACCTCTAGTAGGATGTGGCTCTTCACCACGCAGTACGGTCTTGGCTGGAGAGAGGCTCATGGCTCCATTGGGAGCTACCATCACATAATCCAACCCTGGGAACTTGTGAGGGCCAGTGCCCAGTCAGCCCTAAGCAAAGGTACTACCTCTCCAAGTTCCCTCGACCCCTACAACACAGGTACATAAGTAAAAAGTGGCAGGTAAACTACCCCATTCCCTTAACCGATCTTCACCAAAACCGACAGGCCTTCATTTCTTTACAATTCAGGAACACATGCAAAAAAGTATTTGATTCTCTTTGAATTTACGGCAGTTATCGTTCGTCGTAGAAAAAATTACCCTTGATAAACATAAAATGTTGCAGGTAAACTACCCCTTTCCCTTAACCGATCTTCACCAAACACAACACGTCTTGAGTACTCTGCAATGCAGGGCTGTATGTAAAACATTATTTGATTCTCTTTGAATTTACGGCAGTTATCGTTCGTCATAAAAAAAAATACCCTTGTTAAAACATAAAACGTTGGAGGTAAACTATCCCTTTCCCTTAACCGATCTTCAACAAAATCAACAAACCTTGAGTTCTGTATAATTCAAAAAGGTATGCAAAAAAGTAGTTGATTCTGTTTGAATTTACGGCAGTTATCGTTTGCAATAGAAAAAAAATACCCTTGATAAAAAAAACGTTGCAGGTAAACTACCCCTTTCCCTTAACCGATCTTCATCAAAAACAGTAGGTCTTGAGTGCTCTACAAATCAGAACTGTATGCAAATAATCATTTGATTGTGTTTGAATTTGCGGCTGTTATCGTTTGCCATAGAAAATACCCTTGTTAAAACATAAAACGTTGCAGGTAAACTACCGCTTTCCCTTAATCGACCTTAACCAAAAACAATAGACCATGAGAACTCTACTATTCAGGGCTGTATGCAAAAAATTATTTTATTCTGTTTGAATTTGCGGCTGTTATCGTTTGACATAGAAAAACAATCTACAGACACACAGATAGACAGACACACACACAGACACTTTTCGAAAAATACTTTTTTTCATGTTTTGAGTGTAGTACAATCAGAATCTGCAATAATCTCGAACACGATTTTTTTTGCCATCACCATACTTCCATTTCCTTAAGGAACATGGAAATAAAATATCGGTGTGGAGAACCATACAAAACTTCCATGCTCTAAGATTTATATTTAAAATCATTTTCGAAATGAAATATTACCATAGAAACTACTTCTTTCTACTTACTGCTTCAGCCTTAACCACAGTACTGTGGTCACTAACGTATACCACCTCACGTTATCGCACTCGATTTTCACTGATGATGGAAGTCGATGGCATTGCCGAAACGTCTGGTTTTGTAGAAAACATTCGACTACGGCCAAACATCCCGGGAAAGAATTTTAACAAAAACTACTTCTTTGTTGCCGATAACGTTGTACATATATATATATATATATATATATATATAAAATATGCATAAAATTAATGGCTTGTATAAGTTAATGTATGATCTCCATTAAGAAGTGCTCAAGTTTCCAAAGTTTTAATATTATGATGTCCGTAATTAAAACATCAGAGCAGGTTTAGTGTGTATGAGGGTACAGCGTGGACAAAAATTTTCAACATTTCCTATTGAGCGTTGGTTAGAGTAAAGCTGCGAATCTACAGTGTATGTTTCACAGAACAAACACGCGGAAAAGAAGAAGCGCTCCGAAGTCACTCATGGACCCTCAGCATCTTGCAGAGGGTTCATTCCCTAAAGACGAAAAGTCTGTCTATGAATCGTTCCTCTGTAAACACGTGCAGTTACACTGCCCAGCGGTCCACAGGAAGCAAATCGCTATCCACGCTGGACACTTTTTCGGCTTGCACGCGTTATGTTGGTGTGGGTTTCGGCGCTTTCCATTTAAAAAGCGTGCAAATGTACGAAAATAAACATAAGTGAGGCCAGAAATAACGCGAATTGTGTGTATGTGTGTGTGAACGCGCGCGCGCGCGCGCGCGCGCGTGTGTGTCTTCCCTGTTTTTATTGTAGTAATCATAATAATAAAATGGAAACGTAAACATTACATAATTGAGATATGCTTGCCTGCCACGAACGATATATTTTCTCCAATACGTGATTTACATTAAAATGAAAAAATTATAATTTTATTGCCTGGCAACAAAATTATTTTATTTTTAACAATTACCATTGTTTGAAAAAGTTTAAATGAATTTTCAAATACTTTGCTGTTGTTAAAACGTAAAAGGTTGCAGGTAAACTACCCCTTCCCGTTAACCGATCTTCACCAAAATCAAAAGGCCTTGAGATCTCTACAATTCAGGGACGTATGCAAAAAATTATTTGATTCTGTTTGAATTTGCGGCTGTTATCGTTTGCCATAGAAAATTACCCTTGATAAAAAAACGTTGCAGGTAAACTACCCCTTCCCCTTAACCGATCTTCACCAAAAACAATAGGTCTTGAGTACTCTACAAATCAGGGCTGTGTGCAAAACATTATTTGATTCTGTTTGAATTTGCGGCTGTTATCGTTTGCCATAGAAAATACCCTTGTTAAAACATGAAACGTTGCTGGTAAACTACCCATTTCCCGTAACCGATCTTCACCAAAAACAATAGGTCTTGAGAACTCTACAATTTAGGGCTGCATGCAAATAATGCTTTGATTCTGTTTGAATTTGCGGCTGTTATCGTTTGCCATAGAAAATACCCTTGTTAAAACATAAAACGTTGCAGGTAAACTACCCCTTTCCCTCAACCGATCTTCACCAAAAACAATAGGTCGTGAGTACTCTACAAATCAGGGCTGTATGCAAAAAATTATTTGATTCTGTTTGAATTTGCGGCTGTTATCGTTTGCCATAGAAAAAAAAATCTATAGACAGATAGACAGACACACACACAGACACATTTCGAAAAACGACTTTTTTCATGTTTTGAGTGTAGTACAATCAGAATCTGCAGTAATCTCGAACACGATTTTTTTTGCCATCACCATACTTCCATTTCCTTAAGGAACATGGAAGTAAAACGATGGCAAAAATCTGAAACTAACACAATAACAATAATTTGCTAATTAAAGAACAAACTCAAATAAAAACAAATAAGAGGACCTATTTAATATAAATTTATTCAAATAAATAAAATATAAACATTAAATATTTTCAATATAACCTTCGAAACAGCTGATTATGTAAAGGAACATTACAATAATTAAAAATGTTAATCTAAATAAAATCGATTACTCGTTAATTAATTTAGAAACCGCTGATGATACAGACATATTCTGTGAAACGTGGGTGAGGTTGAAATGAAGCGATAGATAATAACATTCTACTTGCCGAAGTAGGCCTATTTATAATTTGTATAATTTGATTTTACTTCCATGTTCCTTAAGGAAATGGAAGTATGGTGATGGCAAAAAAAAAATCGTGTTCGAGATTATTGCAGATTCTGATTGTACTACACTCAAAACATGAAAAAAGTCGTTTTTCGAAAAGTGTGTGTGTGTGTGTGTGTCTGTCTGTCTGTCTGTCTGTAGATTTTTTCTATGGCAAACGATAACAGCCGCAAATTCAAACAGAATCAAATAATATTTCGCATACAGCCCTGAATTGTAGAGTTCTGAAGACCTATTGGTTTTGGTGAAGATCGGTTAAGGGAAAGGGGTAGTTTACCTGCAACGTTTTATGTTTTAACAAGGGTATTTTCTATGGCAAACAATAACAGCCGCAAATTCAAACAGAATCAAAAGATTATTTGCATACAGCCCTGATTTGACGAGTACTCAAAACCTATCGTTTTTGGTGAAGATCGGTTAAGGGAATAGGGTAGTTTACCTGCAACATTTTATGTTTTAACAAGGGTAATTTTTTCTATGACGAACGGTAACTGCCGCATATTCAAACATAATCAAATAATTTTTTGCATACGTCCTTGAATTGTAGTGATCTCAAGGCCTTTTGATTTTGGTGAAGATCGGTTAACGGGAAGGGGTAGTTTACCTGCAACCTTTTACGTTTTAACAACAGTAAAGTATTTGAAAATTCATTTAAACTTTTTCAAACAATGGTAATTGTTAAAAATAAAATAATTTTGTTGCCAGGCAATAAAATTATAATTTTTTCATTTTAATGTAAATCATGTATTAGAGAAAATATATCGTTCGTGGCAGGCAAGCATATCTCAATTATGTAATGTTTACGTTTCATTTTATTATTATGATTACTGCAATAAAAAGGCAGGGAACACACACACATTTCGCGTTATTTCTGGCCTCACTCATGTTTATTTTCTTACATTTGCACGCTTTTTAAATGGAAAGTCCGAAACCCACACCAACATAACGCGTTCAAGCCGAAAAATTGTCCAGCGTGGATAGCGATTTGCTTCCTGTGGATCGCTGGGCAGTGTAACTGCACGTGTTTACGAAGGAACGATTCATAGACAGAATTTTCGTCTTTAGGGAATGAACCCTCTGCAAGATGCTGAGGGTCCATGAGTGACTTCGGAGCGCTCCTTCTTTTCCGCGTGTTTGTTCTGTGAAACGTACACTGTAGATTCGCAGCTTTACTCTAAGCAACGCACAATAGGAAATGTTGAAAATTGTTGTCCACGGTGTATCCTCTACACACTAAACCTGCTCTGATGTTTTAATTACGGACATCATAATATTAAAACTTTGGAAACTTGAGCACTACTTAATGGAGATCAAACATTAACTTATACAAGCCATTAATTTTATGCATATTATATATATATGTGTGTGTGTGTGTGTGTGTGTGTGTGTGTGTGTGTGTGTGTGTGTGTGTGTGTGTGTGTGTGTGTGTGTGTGTGTGTGTGTGTGTGTGTGTGTGTGTGTGTGTGTGTGTGTGTACAACGTTATCGGCAACAAAGAAGTAGTTTTTGTTAAAATTCTTTCCCGGGATGTTTGGCCGTAGTCGAATGTTTTCTACAAAACCAGACGTTTCGGCAATGCCATCGACTTCCATCATCAGTGAAAATCGAGTGCGATAACGTGAGGTGGTATACGTTAGTGACCACAGTACTGTGGTTAAGGCTGAAGCAGTAAGTAGAAAGAAGTAGTTTCTATGGTAATATTTGATTTCGAAAATGATTTTAAATATAAATCTTAGAACATGGAAGTTATGTATGGTTCTCCATACCGATTTTTATATAATAGTCTTCCTGATTTTATAAAAACCAAATAGATTTGAACTGAAATATAGCGCGATACATTGAAAATGCTGTACTTTCCTTTATTCTTTATGAAATCCCAGCCACTTTATAGGCCCAGAGTAGAAAACTACAGGCGCGGACAGCACATCAAGCGTGTACTTAACGGTAGTAGGTAGTGGGTAATAGATCCCGGTCCGCACAAAAACATCAGTTTATTAATGAAACTTTTGATTTTGTTCTTTAAACATTCAAATTCACTTACAAGTTTTCTCTCACGTTTGCCTTCAAATATTTGAAACCTATTCTTCATCCTTAAATATTGTAGATGGTATTAATATCTCGAGATTCCTGGTTACGTTTCTCGTTCTGTCATTACTCTGCTCCCCCCTCCCAATTGTTTGATTTGGGAAACTTCTACCATAGTCTTATGAGCAAGTCTACTGAGTAAATTTTACTTTGAGACTCCTCAAAGTAGACAAATGACTAGAAAAATTCTCCGTCCCTCTGTCTGTCTGTCTGTCTCTCTCTCTCTCTCTCTCTCTCTCTCTCTCACTCTCTCTCTCTCTCTCTCTCTCTCTCTCTCTCTCTCTCTCTCTCTCTCTCTCTCTCTCTCTCTCTCTCTCTCTCTCTCTCTCTCTCACGCTCTAGGACAGCGCAACAATGCGACTTCTGACACCAGTTCAACGTGGGTTACGATGAATTCAAGGTAAAATTACGGTACATCAGATAACGACATTGAAAGAATTATGAAGGTTATTTAAGACCTTTACACGAAATCCATTAAATCTCCTTCACAAGTAAATCAAGTATGAATACTTACAATTTTGAGCACTTTGAAATACGATGTTATAAATTATCTCGTATCTCTAATTCCATTAATTGTAACTGATAACTGATCGCTTAAACGGTCTCGCTGATGCCGAACCTACGTTCTATCAACACTTTCCCGGTTTGGGCAGCCAGTTCAACATAGCCGATTTTTTGTTCAGGTATTCGTAGGCATATGTTTCGTATTTGTAGTGGCATGTATAGCCTGTCAACCGCATCGACAGGTACGGTACTTGTCTTTTCCAGAAATTTAATTTCTTTGCGCTTCGTACAATTTCTTTTTCTATTTTTTGTATCGTATGATACTGTTATTTTATGTGCAGTGCTGTAACGCTGCCAGCTTTACAAACTGCGTTGGAGTTTATATTAAATAAAAAATAAATAAAAATAAAAAATTAAAGAATCAGAATATCGTCTTGCTGTGTTTAAAGGACGTCTTTGTATTTGTTTGTTATAGTGTTGGGTAGACTAAAACGAGGGCACACGGTGGGTACAAACGTAGTTTATCGTTTATCAGGGGTACTGGAATCTGTAACAGAGTGTATGGAGCAGAATTTTGGCACGCCGATCATTGTTTTACTCGTGTATATTATCAGTAATTAAAACTCTTGAATCGATCACTTCATTAACTGATAATTTTAGAAAACGTATCTAGTTAACTGTAATAACACAGTTTGTAATTGATTATGTTTTGTATGTTTAAGTATTAACAGCACATTAATAATCAATTTGCTGTGTTTACACAAAAAAATGGAATTTAATTTTCAGTCGAAGAAGACTGTTGTCTTCTGCGAAGAATAAATAAGCACGTCGGACATGAACGCGAAGATTGAGGTTGCTTTACGTTTATGTTGTCTACTCCTTTTGTTTTCGAGAACACACTTGACTGTTACGTTAAACTGGCATCTGTCTACTAATTAAATCCTTCCACATAGGCCTACATATCAGTAAACAAAATCGACACCTCTCCTGCAGCATCATACTGTATTGTGTTTAAATGAATAAAGCTTTTAAGCAGTTAAATCATGTGCTTGTTCGGGAACACAATGGCCCCATACTATCGGCAGCAGGGCTATTGTAGTCGAGTATCTATTGTTACTAGAAAAAATACGAAATTATTATTAACAGACTGGTCCTCAGTACCGTGTACTGAAAACTAATAGATTAGTTATTCTCTTTTTCCAGATATCATTTTACTTTGCCCAGAGGTCTGTAAACAAGTACGACTTATTATATTTTTTAAAATAAAAAGTAGAATCAGTTTTATATGCCGTATATTGAATGGGCTATGTTAAATGGGGCATAAAGACACTGTAACCAGGGTAACTATGACAAAATAGCATAAACACTGATAGGGAAACGATATTTGTAGTTACTGTAAGCACTACGTACTGAGAAGTGCAAAGTTGTAATGAGGTCAAACTTCATATCTGTTGACGACCACAACATCTACAGTATATGGTGATTGAGGCCCAAGTAAAATAATTTCCGTACAGTTATGTATTCCTACTTGGGTTTGTGTAAATAGCTTGTTTTGAACACGGCCATAAATTTACAGAAAATTTTGAACCATGATTACAAATAAGCATTTTTACAAATAAACGTCATTCTAAAACATTTTTTAAACTAGAGCTTACATGTTGACACGTCAGTAACTAAATAAATAAGTAGGCCTAAATAAATAAATTTGTGATTTTTTTGAGTTGTTGTTCTCATACGTTTTGTACTGTTGAACGGTTCTTTATACTGTATTATACGGTGCCCTTCCTTCTTTCCTTCCGTCCTTCCTTCCTTCATTACTCACTTACATCTTTCCTTCGTTCGTTCGTTCCTTTGTCCTTTACTTGGTTCTTCCTATCCTTCTTTCCTTCCATAATTACTTACTTAACTGTTTACGAGGACCCTGTTTACCTGTTTAGTACTTGTTTACGTCTTTCCTTCCTTCCGTACTTTCTAACCAACTTATTTATTTACTTCTTTCCTTCCTTCGTTTCTTACTTTTTTCCTCCATCCCTTCCTTCCTTCTTTCCTTCGTTATTTACTTCTTACCTTCCTTCCTTGCTTACTTACTTCCTCCTATCCTTCTTTCCTTCCCTATTTATACACTAACTTCCTCATGTCCTCCCTTCCCTCCTTAATATTTTCTCACCTGCTTACATACTTATTTCCTTCCTTCCTAACTTCTTCCTATCCTTACTTCCTTCCTTCCTTCTTTCCTTACTTACTTACTTATTTAATTCCTTACTTCCTTTCTCACTTACGTACGTCCTAGCGTCTTCTACGAGTTGGACATTTATGAAGTATTATACAATTTTAAACGTCTCTAAGTTGATTATGCAGTTAGGTTATCAGAGGCATAATTTAAATTGACATGAAGGCAAAAAACCGACAGCTGGCTATCCGATTGATAAAGACACTGTATAATATAACAGATTTCAATGTTAATAAACACAAAATTTGTAGAACTAGTAATTCCATAGTAAGTAGAACAAATACTACTGTGTGATACTATGTGGTAATTCCACAGTGTCAAATTGTATTTAGAATACCGCTGTTTTATACTTTTTAAAATTAAGTTAATTTATTGCGTTAATAATTTTTAAGGTTTTTTAGTTTGAAATAATCTAATAGGTATGTATGTGTGTGTGTGTGTGTGTGTGTGTGTGTGTGTGTGTGTGTGTGTGTGTGTACTGTATATAATTTTCGTATTTGTGACAAATATATTATAACATGACAAAAGGTACAGAGAACAAAAATAATAATTGAGTGTAACTAATGATAAGACAGCATATACGAAAAGTATTCTAAATATTAACTATGACAATGACGAACCATGACTTACGAAGACAATAATATCCAGAAGGGAAGATCAAGTGACAGACAAACATGTAAATAATAATTGATTAATAGAGTTAAAATGTACAAATGTTAAACGTAGTTAATAAGTAAAAGACATTTGTTAGGCCACAAGCAATAGAGTAAAACTATGAGGTGGTATGTGTACCTCAGACAGTTATTTTGTAGTATTGAATCACAGACGGTGAATGATATAAATTTTACATACATAATCATATCAAATTATGATTACCAAAGTTATGTTGTGTAATGGTGATAGAAAGTGAGAAAAACAGTGATAAACGATAAAAAGAAAAAAAAGTGTCTAGTGAAAGTGTATCAACCCAATTAAAATGAACATCGTTGAAACATATAATTTATATGAGAATACTATATAGCTCGTGTGGTATGAATAAACAAAGTGTAAATAACTAAAAGGAGAAATCTTACGTTACGAACTCACAATATCATCTAGTGACGAAGATAAAATAAAATACACGGGAATAATATTACTTATAAAAATGTAAAATCGAACCTGAGACCCAAAAATATGATCCAAGACCTTAACTTAAATTAGAGTTTTGGATAAAAGAGAATTATTGGTGGGAGAAAATTAAAAGAACCAGGAGAACATATTAAATTTACAACTGAATGTATATTAAAATTAATGACTGATAAAGGATGAAATGATCCAGAAAAAACATTTAAAAAAACCTAGTAGAATACTAGTTTAATCTCAAGTACAAAAGAAAATTTGATGTACGGAAGTAAAAAAAAAAAAATCAAGAAAGAAGTTCTCAAGAAAACTATAGATTGGTGTAGATTGGAGGGTGTAATTATTATATGTGTACTACGTTATCGGCAACATAGTAGTAGTTTGTTGTTAAAAATTCCTTCCTGGGCTGTTTGGCCGTAGTCCAATGTTTTCTGCAAAACCAGACGTTTCGGCAGTGCCGTCGACTGCCATCATCAGTGAAAATCGAGTGCGATAACGTGTGGTGGTATACGTTAGTGACCACAGTACTGTGGTTAAGGCTGAAGCAATAAGTGGAAAGAAGTAGTTTCTATGGAAACATTTCATTTCGTAAATGATATTAAATATTAATCTTAGAACATGGAAGTCATGTATGGTTCTCATATCGATATTTTATATGTGTACTACGTTCTCGGCAACAAAGAAGTAGTATGTTGTTAAAATTCCTTCCCGTGCTGTTTGGCCGTAGTCCAATGTTTTCTGCAAAACAAGACGTTTCGGCAGTGCCATCGACTGCCACATCAGTGAAAATCGAGTGCGATAACGTGAGGTGGTATACGTTAGTGACCACAGTGCTGTTGTTAAGGCTGAGGCAATAAGTAGAAAGAAGTAGTTTCTATTGAAATATTTCATTTCGAAAATGATTGTATATATAAATCTTAGAACATGGAAGTCATGTATGGTTCTCCATACCGATATTGTACCTTCAGATGTGGCTTACATTTGGCTGCATGTTCATTATTTAATATAGAGCTTTCGAGTTGTTTAGCGGGTGAAGTATTAGTCTGGATGAAATGTCTAGACGTTGTTCTGGTTGTATTAGGGCGAACTACGACTGTTTTGATCTGTGGAACAGTGAACGTTACTCATACAAAACTTAGTTCAGAAGCATTCATATGTGGATGTAAAATTACTGTATAAGCTCCGGCATTCAGACATTCGAATCGACTTGGCTTGAACGAGCGTCCAACATTTCACAGTATATTATTGTGTTTTCTTTATCCCTCTCCATACAACTTACGTACCCGAGTTGTTGAAAGTTGTCTAACCGTGCTCGTATCAGAATTAACGAATCGCAATACAACGATCCACAAGTGCACACAGCACCGCAACCGCATGTAATCGTCTGTATATTATTGCAAATACTACATAGGTTATCGTTAGAACGCCTTATTATTGCTGTACTATAGAGTGGTTAATATAAAAATGTTTAAAATTTACTGTACTTTTACTTCCATGTTACATAAGGAAATGGGAGTATGGTGATGACGACAAAATCGTGTTCGAGATAAGGGCTGATTCTGATTGTACTACCCTCTAAACATGAAGGAAAGTCATTTTCCGAAAAGTGTGTGTGTGTCTGTATATGTGTAGAATTTTTTTTCTATGGCGAACGATAACTGCCGCAAATTCAAACAGAATCAAATAATTTTTTGCATCTATGCCTGAGTTGTAGAGGACTCAAGGCCTATTGATTTTGGTGAAGATCGGTTAAGGGGAAGGGGTAGTATAACAGCAACGTTTCATGTTTTAACTAAAGTACTTAATTTTGATAAATAAAGTATCTTGAAAAGAAAGTCATAATAATCCACTGTAGAAAGGTAGATAAAATATCTATAAATGAAAAGGGTAGTTGAAGGGGGAGGGAGTAATTTTCTATAAATGAAAGTGATAGTTGAAGGGGGAGGGGATAATTTTTTATATGTGTACTATGTTATCAGCAACTAATAAATAGTTTGTTGTTAAAATTCCTTCCCTAGCTGTTTGGCCGTGGTCCAATGTTATCTGAAAAACCAGACGTTTCGGCAGTGCCATCGACTGCCATCATCAGTGAAAATCGAGTGCGCTAACGTGAGGTGGTATACGTTAGTGACCACAGTACTGTGGTTAAAGGTGAAGAAAGAAGTAGTTTGTATGGAAATATTTCTTTTCAATTGTCAAACAAAACTCGATTTACAAGGAACACACTAACTTGTTAGAAATTACCGAACCGAATTCAAGTTAACGAATTTCAGAACATGGAAGTCATGTATGGTTCTCCATACCGATATTTACTTTGTTGTTAACTTGTTTAAGGATCAGTTTGTTCCTAATGTTATAGTTGGGAATAAACTCGTCACAGATGTGTAACCGATAAGAACTAGATACGGAGAACGTACTGAAAAGTTCATAATCACAATTTTCGTTTCCTGAAAAACTAGTGTCGGGTTGTCCAACACTTTCGCCAGGCTTTCTTCTTCAGGTACAAGAAATGTTTAATTAGCGTAGAATTTGTTAGTCTTCCTCCGTATAGTCCAGCGTGTACGTGCCTGAAATTGGTAAAATAAAGTGAGGTAGAAATACCTACAATCGTGGCAGTATTCGCTTCATTAAATACTGCTATACCCATACCAAATTAAATAATTCTTGTACAAAACAAGAGCTTAACTTTTTGTAGATTGATCCATTAACAATGTTACAGATGATACGTTTTGTAAAAGAAGAATCAGTTATAATATTTTATAGTATCTCATAGTTATTTAAAATTTAAGGATATATTAGTTTGCGTTTTTATATTAGCGTTATATGATAATCTAAAGGTCAGAAAATACTTGAAGTATCGAATCTATGGAACGTAGTTCAACAAAGTATGTTTACTGAACCGTCGTCTGTATCGAAGACCCAGTGAGTCATCTAATTGGTACATCAAGACGATTCTGCACC
The DNA here is from genome assembly GCA_034769895.1 of Magicicada septendecula. NCBI lineage: Eukaryota > Metazoa > Arthropoda > Insecta > Hemiptera > Cicadidae > Magicicada > Magicicada septendecula. Next base: position 408,915,184 of record CM068367.1, read on the forward strand.
AGACTAATTTGAAGTATGACAATTTTCACGAGTGACTGATTGTTGTCCCGTTTACAGTGACAGTGTGTCTAAAGGAGTACTCCAGATATGCGCAGGCGCGGTGCATTTCCACTCCCCGTCTAGTCAAATGTTTTGTTAGTTAACACAAGGGACGAGTCGCTATCCGCTTGATGTTTAAAATGCTTAAATACTTAAAACGTGCTGCAATTATCCAGACGGTACTGAGCATGGGCGCAAACACACTAGCAACGCTGTTAAATTCTTAATACACGCACTGAGTTGAAAAAAAAACGCCTCGTATAGAGAATGGTATAATTATTTACTGAAACAATTAACATGTGAACAATAAAGATCTTGGTAAATTATTTTATATATGCCTTAGAATCATTTAAATTAGAACATTGAACTGTGCAGTGTATTGAACAGTGCATCTTCACAGGATGTTAATCACTGTTTTTATTTCAGTTAGGGCTAGTCTTATTGTGTCCGCTTTCCTATATCGCTGCTCAGTGGCGTACGCAGAAATCAGTCGGGGGGGGGGGGGGCTTGAACCTTAGCATCCATATATTACCCTACTCTTCTACAACTTATAGTATAAGGTACAGTACACATACCAGTTAATGGTTAAAATTTATTAGTAGGCATATTATTTTAGTAGGTTTCACATTTTCTATATTAAAAATGTATTATTCGTGATTGGGGGACTTATGTCTCATTCTATTTTTTAATGAGCAATTTTAAAAACAATACTTTTTTCTTTCTAAAACTAAATATTTTTAATAGATTATTTATGTTTATTGTAATATTTAACAAACCATTCATTTTAATTCAATTATACTATAATATTATACATTAATATCAGTAGCACTGTGAATAAAGTTTTGCAACGTTGGTATTTAACAACTATATATTTCAAATGACTTGCTGATTAACTAATTGTGCCAATACGAAAAACAGTTTTCATTAAACTGTTTACTTCTTACTGTTATACTACTATTTTACTAATACTTTATGAATGAAAAATTACACAAGTGCATAGCTGAATTCTTACAAAATTAACAGCAGTATTTGAAAAATGAAAAAGAAACGATGTACAGTAAATAAGAATCAAGTTAACTATTAATTTACAATAGGTAAAGCGTTTGTGTCCAAGCCAAGCAATTTGTAATTTAAAAAGCCAAGCCCATTCTCCTATTTCCTTGATTGGCAAATCGCTCAACAATATCTTCAGGAGAGATGTCGATTTCCCTGTGAATATTGCGCGAAGCTAGCCCATTAAGCCCTGTCTCCGATGTTGTAGACCTCAGCCATGTCTTCAACCACCTCAGAGAAGGAGCGTTCTGGCTCAGCTGACATTACTGGGAGTACACACAGTACTTCTTAAATTTTTCGAACATTGGGAAATATATCTGGATTGCAAGCTTGGAGAGAAGACAGAGCTGTGTCTGGAACATTCATATCTGCTTCATCCACCTTCTTTTGCTTCCATATTTCTGCCTCAAGATTAAGTTCCATCTTGGAAATGTCAGGGTAAATGATAGAGGCAACAGACTGGTTGATCTCTTGACTAGTAGCCTTAATGATGAAATGAGGCATAAATACTTGAATATGACAAATTTTATCAAATTCAGGTCCGAAACGAGTTTCTAATTCAACAACTCAATGATCAACAAAAGGAATATATAAATTTAGCTTGTAGAGTTGTTTCACCCACAATTCCTGGCCAGAATTTGCTCTATGTGATTGATATGTGATAACAAGACTACTGGAATGATTGCATAATTGCACCTTCTTTTTTACAGGAAATTTGTGGTCAGCCATACTTTCAGTGTAATTTTTACAAATAACGGCATAGGTCTACTTCAGGTTGCCATCAATTTGAGATTTATATTGTAATAATAAATTACTAATGTCTGTTATTTTACGTAATAATGAAGACTCGTTTTGTGAAAGAACATTTGTGTCAGAACAGCCAGGAATTAAAGTTTCACTATTTTCAGAGAATTCAGAAACATTGTTGTTATTGCTACAAGCCTCACTAACACAAGTATCTTGCCTTGTAGCAAAGACGATGTAGAAGTTGACAAAGAACATGTAGGCCTTTCTGCTACACTATCACACTTCGATAATTTAGTTTTTGTTACAAAGAAACCCAAAGTTCTGACTTTTCTTTTTGGTACTTTTGTATTGTCATCAAGTTTAGACTTTTTAGTCTCCATCTTAGACGTAACAAACAATCAAATAATCACTAATAAAACTACAAAAACGGCGGATTTAATAAACACCGTACTGCTAAACAAACACAAACGCGACAATGGCGGATGATGACAGCAACGTGTGTACGAGTGGTGTAAGTATCTCCTGAACGACTACCTCCGATCACTGCAGAAAATAGAGAATACTGGAAGCTTGTAGAGGCTACCTCTCACCCGTGGCGCTCGTGCAGCGAATTTCTGTTTGCACGAGCATGCGTGAAACTCGAAATTTTGCACGCACGCTGTGGAGTGCGTGCATGCTTCGAAGGGCCTGCACGCCGCAGGCAGGCGTGCAGGATTTGGTAGGTAGGTTAGTTATGTTTATACGTTCGGAAAATACGATATATTTTAAATAAAATATTATTGTTTCTAGAAATTAATTTTTTTATAATAATATATATAACGATTCTATTTTTTTAAGTAAAAAAAATATCAAAAAATTTCGTATAAATGTAAAGTGTTTTTAAAGTAATTTTTTTCATTATTACAGCGGCATTATTCAAGATATGAAATTAGGAACATTATTAAAATTTTTGTTTTATTTATCGACTGATATAAAAAAAGTGCTGAATTTAACTTAAGTACTAAATAATATTTTTATGAAAAAGGTTTATATACTAATTTAAGTTTCATAAAAACATTATTTAATACTTAAGTAAAAATTCTTAGGGTTCACTGGTAGTAGTGACCGGTGGCACACGTCAAATGAGAGCGAGAGCGAGAGAAAACAGGTAGCTTACTGAATGTTACACTCAGCGTAATACACCGCTCAATGAACTATAAATTATAACTGAAGTAACTTAATAATTGTTATTATAAACTACTTATTTTGTTAGTATTTATATCCCAGTCCAAATCCGCCGAAATATGCAAATTTGTAATTTTAAACGAGACCTAAGTAAATTAAGGAAGTGCATATTACATTTTTGCGGTTGGGGGGGACTTGAGCCCCCCCTGCGTACGCCACTGTCGCTGCTACGTGAACCATTTTAAATATTCAAACGTGTCAAGTTTTACTTTTTCCTTTCTGGAACCTGTTTGTCAAAATTATAATCACGAGTGTTTTAGCGTATTGTTTTTTTACGTATCCGTTGCAATTGTTTTTATTTTTCTGTAGCTGTTTATCGATACAAATGCTACAATTACATCACATACTGGTCACAGTGGTCAGATGATAAATTTGTATATAATTTTTCCAGATATATTGTATTTTCTGTAGATACACAGAAATTGTACGTACAAACATCTGGACATGAACCGCTAATTGTGACCCTGATAGAAATAAATTAACGCAGATAAAGGATGAAAATAATCTGAAGCGGTTAAGGTAAAAACAAAACGGGTAGTTGACGTGATGCGGGTTAAAGGGTTGGGGAATCCTGCGCATCCGCCCACACTGTTTACGCAATGCTGAAGCAAACCGCCGAATATATGTGTATTTTATCGCTAGGAAAATACTAATTTCATGTCATTACTTCCGTTAAGTGTTACGTCAACACAGACACGCGCGCACACAATAGAAACTACATAGGCTATTGTATTTGTCTGTGGAAGTATAAATATTTTGAAACCATACGAACTATATCCTGGCTTACTTAACAATGATTCAAAGGCATTTTTTTTTTAACCTATGATTACGTGGATCAGTATTAAAATTTATAGAGTTCATTCAAAGTAAACAAAGTAAAATTTTTAGGCGCCTACTGATTTTTGCGGACGAACAGATGATTTAAATAAAGTAACATGGGGGAAAATACGACATGGATTTCTGTTTGACACCGATTAGCTGTAAACTTGAATTTGGAGTTGAAGAAGGGAGACGAATGATTGTTATTGAAGCTGATAAAAAAACAGTTTGTCCAAAACAGACGAAGGACAGCCAATTCGTATATATTTCTTACTGGATATTTATTTTGATACTGCGACTTCCCGATTAAGAACAGAACACCAACGGGACGATATTGTAAGGGCGCGCAGAAGGCGAATTAAGATAACAGGAACAGAAAGAAATGAACTTTTTGGAATATTCTTCGTGATCTGTTTTGTCTGAAGAATCCAGCAGACAGCAAACCTGCACAGATATCTGCTCCACGCTTGGCAAGTTGAGATCCAGCCCCCCCTCCCCGGTGTGCTGTTGTCCTGTCTCGGATTTACATTAGGTTTTGAAAGTGCTTCTTTGCAAAAGCTGACCGCCTCGGCCATGACACCCTATCGCTCACGTCAGCGTGACTATATCCTTCCGCCGATCAACTCCTGAGGCAGTTACGGAGCCGTGCTTCAGACGTCAGATCAAGCAAAAGTGCAGCAATAATACATGTAATGGTGAGCCGCATCCTAACACATGACCGAGCAGTACAGAAAAATCTGGTCTCATCCTTCGGCGACCCTTCTGTCTATCTTTAGTGTTATAGTACATTCTTCGGCACTTTCCGTAATGAGCTGAATGTATTTTTAATAAAGGCGTGCCGTGCATGGTGTAGTTAAAATGCCTGAGTTAGACGGTTTCCTGAAGAAGACAGGCCTTGAAGCATTTTGTATCTTACTTTGTGTAGCCAGTAATACTAGTGCCTATACATATCAGAAACGAGGCCTACTCGTTTGTTTCCAGGACATTACGTGTGCTGACTGGCGAAGTGAAGACGTTCTGCCCGAATGTCGCTGTAATTAAGCTGTGATTAAACTGTTATTTGTTAGCAACTGTGACTTGATCAATTTTGTGGATGGAAGGACTCAACTGGATACACGCCATAAGGGACGCGAGAGATAGGAAGTGAGAGTATCACTGCTTCGAAACCGCGGGTAGTGTAAATGGTGGCTCAGATTGTAACAAAAAAAAAATCAAAATATGTCATAAAGTGGTTTTCCAATTTACATCCTATAAAAACACTCACGAGAAACACAATTGAGAAACATGAAAACAACAAACAGTGAAAAGCAAAATTGTGAAATTAAAAAATAATCGTGTGGCGAAAATGGAGTTAGTCAAAAAGAGGGTGAATTGATGATAAGGAATTAATGAGTGATTGATGCTGATTGTTGAAACAAGCGCGCACGTGCGAGTGTATTCTTTGAAAGTAACTCCGAATGTCTGAGTTTCATGCAGTAATTGAATGTTATGTACTGTATTATCCATACATAAATTTCTTATGCACACATATATTATGTCACTAAATGTGCACATTACGGACATTTCGCAGAGATATGCTGCATCATCACAGATTTGAATATAAATTTCTCTTTTTTTGAGTAAAATTCTTTTCTATTCAGACTTCTGAGGATGCAGAGTATGTCTGCGAAACGTCCGTAAGATGCGTGTACAGTGATATACTTGGAGAAGAAACGTAGCCTATTATATGTTAATATCATATATTATATAAATATAAATCTTTTTCTTTGTAACTCGTGATGTTTCTGATTCTTATATTTTATATATAATCAAATTATAATTACTTTTGCAAGTAGAATGTTCTTATTTTTTATCATTTTATTTCAGCCTGACGCACGTCTCACAGAACATATCTGTATCATGAAACAGGTTTATAAATGAGTTAACGAATAATCGATTTTGTTTTGATTTCATTTAAAAAATCCGTTAATTGATGTTTGCAATTATTTAAATATCGGTATGGAGAACCATACATGACTTCCATGTTCTAAGATTTATATTTAAAATCATTTTTGAAATGAAATATTTCATAGAAACTACTTCTTTCTATTTAACGCTTCAGCCTTAACCACAGTACTGTGGTCACTAACGTATACCACCTCACGTTATCGCAATCGATTTTCACTGATGATGGAAGTCGATGGCACTGCCGAAACGTCTGGTTTTGCAGAAAACTTTGGTCTACGGCCAAACAGGACGGGAAGGAATTTTAACAACAAACTACTTCTTTGTTGCCGATAACGTAGTACATATATAAAAAATTATCCCCTCCCCCTTCAACTATAATTTTCATTTATAGAAAATTACCCCCACCCCGATCAACTAGCCTCTTCATTCATAGATATTTCATCTACGTTTCTACAGTGCATTATTAAGATCTTCTTATCAGGATACTTTATCAAAATTAAGTACTTTACTCTTGTTACAACAAAAAATGTTTTAGGTAAACTACCCTTTCCCCCTAACCGATGTTCACCAAAATCAATAGGCCTTGAGTCCTCTACAACACAGGTCTCTCTCTCTCTCTCCTATGGCGCTACAGCCCAAGTCGGGCCCTGGCCTCCACCAATCTCCGCCTCCAATCCACTCTATCCACTGCAACCCTCCTCCAGTTTCTTATCCCCATGTCTCTCGCGTCCTCTGCAACGCCATCTTCCCACCTCTTCCTCGGTCTACGTCTAGGTCTCGTTCCCTCCCATGTACCCAGCAAAGCCCTCTTAGGGTTCCTGCCACCCTCCATTCTCATAACATGTCCGGCCCAACGCAATCTTTGAATTCTTATAAATTTTGAGACTGGTATCTCTTTATATATTTGATACAGTTCGTTGTTGTATCTCAGTCTCCATGAGCCATTTTCTTGTATTGGGCCTATAATGCGTCTGAGGATTTTCCTTTCAAAGGTGTCTACTATGTCGACTGTTTTCTGTGTGATTGCCCATGCCTCACACCCGTAGCATAGCACCGGTCTGATGACAGTCCTATATATTTTCATTTTTGTTTCCCTGTGCACATCCCCAGACCTAAATGATGGCAGCAATGCGAAGTACGCCTTGTTAGCCATGGTGGTCCGTCTTTGGATCTCCGGCTCCTCTGATCCAGTCTTTGCTAGATTCACTCCGAGATACGTGAAATTGTCCACCACCTCAATTGTGTCCTCCTCTATCTCGATGTTGTTATGAACCTGGTCCCTTCTTGTTTGGATAAGCATTTTTGTTTTATCCATATTTATGGCTAGCCCAACTTCCTTGGCTTTGTTTTTAAGCTCTATAAATATTTCTTTAGCTGCCGTGATCCGTCTTGACATGATGTTAATGTCATCTGCATATGCGGCTATCTGTACAGTTTTATTTGTTAACAGATTGGAGCTATTTATTGATAAGCCTCTAATTACATATTCCAATGCAATATTAAATAGTTTTGGGGCCAACCCATCTCCCTGCTTTAGTCCCCGTGTAATATTTATGGGTTCAGTTAGTTGGCTATCCACCTTTACTTGGGCTTCAGTCTGCTGCATAGTAACTTGGGTTAATCTTACCAGCTTGCCTGGTATTCCAAATTCATGCATTATGGTGTAGAGTTTGTCTCTATTAATAGAGTCATACGCTTGCCTGAAGTCCACAAAGATCTGGTACACATCAATATCACGTCCCCATCCGCATCTTAGTATCCGTTTTACCGAGAAGAGTTGGTCGATTGTAGACCTTCCAGGTCGGAATCCAGCTTGGTATTCCCGTATTGTATTTTTTGTGAGGGGTCTCAGCCTTTGGTTCAAGATGTACGCAAAAACCTTGTAGGAGGTGCACAGCAACGAAATGCCTCTGTAATTTCTACATTGAAGTTTATCGCCTTTTTTATAAATGGGGCATATAATGCACTTATTCCATTCCATGGGGATTCGTTCCGTTTGCCATATGTCCACGATTAAGGAGTGCAGTGCGACCGCCACATCAGCACCTCCAGCTTTAAGCAGTTCTGCAGGAATCAAGTCTGTACCTGGTGCCTTGTTGTTCCTGAGGGTACTAATAGCTTCTTATATTTCCTGAATTGATGGTGGGTCAGATTCCATCCCCCCAATGTTTGCATTCCGCGGAGTGTGAGCAACAATTTCTCCTCCCTGTAGCATACCACCAAGGAGGCCATCGAAGTACTCTCGCCAGATAGTTTTATTTTCTCTGGATCACTGACAATTCTATTCTCTCTGTCTCTACATAGTGTTGTAGATGGTTTATAACCTTCCCTGAGATGCTTAAGATATTTATAAGCATTCCTTATTCTTCCATCTGCAAAGTCCTGCTCTATTTTGAGAAGAAGCAGCCCGTTTTCAAAAGTTCTTTTCTTTTTTCTACATACTTTATTTGCCAGTCTTCTATTCTCTTCATATTCTTGCTTCCTTTCTCTAGTCCTACACTGAGAATAATTCCTGTGAGCCTCATTCCTCCGTGCGATACTCTCCCTGCATTCCTCATCAAACCAGTCCTCCCGTCTCCGTCTCTCCTCTATTCCTAGTACCTCTCTGGCGGTTTCCAGGAGTGCGCACTTAAGGCTCTGCCATTTCTCTTCCACCGTTCCTGCGACTGACTCATTCAATCTATTCCTCACTTTCCCAGCATATTCCTGTACCCTTTCTGGGTCCTTTAAACTCACTGTGTTAACCTTTTCCTGTCTTCTGAGTCTGTCCTTCCTATATACAGCCACCCTGCATCTGAACTTCATCTGCACCATAAAGTGATCAGAACCAACTGACGCTCCTCTCCGGGTTTTGACATCAATGATACTTGTAGCTGCTCTTTTATCTATGATCACATGATCTATCTGGTTGACTGTTTTCCCATCTGGGGCTACCCACGTTCCCTTATGGATAACCCGGTGTGGGAACTGAGTTGAGCTGATAACCATATTCCTGCTTGTAGCGAAGTCGGTAAGCAGTTCCCCATTTCTATTGGATTCATTGTGTAAACTGTGCCTACCTATGGTGCCAAGGTATGCATCTTCTTTCCCAATTTTCGCATTCATGTCCCCCATGATTAGTTTAATGTCATTCTTAGGGGCGGTGTCATATATTTTTTCCAGCAATTGGTAAAATTCTGCTTTTATGTCCTCACCCTTCTCATCAGTCGGGCAGTGTACGTTTATGATTGACAGATTGAAGAATTTAGTAGCCAATCTTATTCTACATATTCTCTCGTTGACTGGATGGAAGTCTACTATGAGGTGTTTTAAGTTTCTGTCAACTACAAATGCCACTCCCAGTTATCTTTTCCCCTTCTCTCTTCCTCTGTATAATACCGTATGAGTTTTAGTATCTCTTACTCCATTTCACAGCCATCTTGTTTCCTGCACTGCTGCTACACCAATTTTATATCTTTTTAGCTCTTCAAATAGTTCCCTTTGTGCCCCCGGCCTGTACAAAGTCCTAACATTCCACGTTCCAAAAGACAAGTCCATATTCCGTTGCCTGAGTTGTTTCCGATAATACCGTCCTTTCCGAGGCTTATTTGGTAGTTTCGTAACATCCGGTTTTCCGGGAATGGGTTGTTAGCCCATAGCCCAACCTCCAACCTGGAGGGCCAGGATTGTGATCGAGGTTTTCTCCTCTAGGTAGGTTGCTTTCACTACAGCTATCGAGTCCCACCTACCCCCTCAGTCGCAGTACTACAGCCGGATGGGTCAAATTTTGACTACCGCCTGCAATAATCCAAGACATAGGCCGGTCCAGGATCATTTCCTATACGCCCTACCTCGGTACTGATGGATACTGCTGCCCTCCACCAGGAATGTTTATCGACCTTCCGGTCTAGATCCGTACTGTTCTGCGTCAACGGGGTCACCTCTAGTAGGATGTGGCTCTTCACCACGCAGTACGGTCTTGGCTGGAGAGAGGCTCATGGCTCCATTGGGAGCTACCATCACATCATCCAACCCTGGGAACTTGTGAGGGCCAGTGCCCAGTCAGCCCGAAGCAAAGGTACTACCTCTCCAAGTTCCCTCGACCCCCTACAACACAGGTACATATGTAAAAAGTGGCAGGTAAACTACCCCATTCCCTTAACCGATCTTCACCAAAACCGACAGGCCTTCATTTCTTTACAATTCAGGAACACATGCAAAAAAGTATTTGATTCTCTTTGAATTTACGGCAGTTATCGTTCGTCGTAGAAAAAATTACCCTTGATAAACATAAAATGTTGCAGGTAAACTACTCCTTTCCCTTAACCGATCTTCTCCAACACCAACAGATCTTGAGAACTCTACAATGCAGTGCTGTATGCAAAACATTATATGATTCATTTTGCATTTGCGGCTGTTATCGTTTGCCATAGAAAAAAAAATTACGCTTGATAAAAAAAAGGTTGCAGATAAACTACCCCTTTCCCTTAACCGATCTTCATAAAACACAACACGTCTTGAGTACTCTACAATGCAGGGCTGTATGTAAAACATTATTTGATTCTCTTTGAATTTACGGCAGTTATCGTTCGTCATAAAAAAAAAATACCCTTGTTAAAACATAAAACGTTGGAGGTAAACTATCCCTTTCCCTTAACCGATCTTCGACAAAATCAACAGACCTTGAGTTCTGTATAATTCAAAAAGGTATGCAAAAAAGTAGTTGATTCTGTTTGAATTTACGGCAGTTATCGTTTGCAATAGAAAAAAAATACCCTTGATAAAAAAAACGTTGCAGGTAAACTACCCCTTTCCCTTAACCGGTCTTCACCAAAAACTATAGGTCTTGAGTACACTACAAATCAGGACTGTATGCAAATAATTATTTGATTCTGTTTGAATTTGCGGCTGTTATCGTTTGCTATAGAAAATACTCTTATTAAAACATAAAATGTTGCAGGTAAACTACCCCTTTCCCTTAACCGATCTTCACCAAAAACAACAGGTCTTTAGAACTCTATAATTCAGAGCTGTATGCGAAACATTATTTGATACTGTTTGAATTTGCGGCTGTTATCGTTTGCCATAGACAAAAATTACCCTTGATAAAAAAAATGTTGCAGGTAAACTACCCCTTTCCCTTAACCGATCTTCATCAAAAACAGTAGGTCTTGAGTGCTCTACAAATCAGACCTGTATGCAAATAATCATTTGATTCTGTTTGAATTTGCGGCTGTTATCGTTTGCCATAGAAAATACCCTTGTTAAAACATAAAACGTTGCAGGTAAACTACCGCTTTCCCTTAATCGACCTTAACCAAAAACAATAGACCATGAGAACTCTACTATTCAGGGCTGTATGCAAAAAATTATTTTATTCTGTTTGAATTTGCGGCTGTTATCGTTTGACATAGAAAAACAATCTACAGACACACAGATAGACAGACACACACACAGACACTTTTCGAAAAATACTTTTTTCATGTTTTGAGTGTAGTACAATCAGAATCTGCAATAATCTCGAACACGATTTTTTTTGCCATCACCATACTTCCATTTCCTTAAGGAACATGGAAATAAAATATCGGTGTGGAGAACCATACATGACTTCCATGCTCTAAGATTTATATTTAAAATCATTTTCGAAATGAAATATTACCATAGAAACTACCTCTTTCTACTTACTGCTTCAGCCTTAACCACAGTACTGTGGTCACTAACGTATACCACCTCACGTTATCGCACTCGATTTTCACTGATGATGGAATAGAAAACATTCGACTACGGCCAAACATCCCGGGAAAGAATTTTAACAAAAACTACTTCTTTGTTGCCGATAACGTTGTACATATATATATATATATATATATATATATATATATAAAATATGCATAAAATTAATGGCTTGTATAAGTTAATGTTTGATCTCCATTAAGAAGTGCTCAAGTTTCCAAAGTTTTAATATTATGATGTCCGTAATTAAAACATCAGAGCAGGTTTAGTGTGTATGAGGGTACAGCGTGGACAAAAATTTTCAACATTTCCTCTTGAGCGTTGCTTAGAGTAAAGCTGCGAATCTACAGTGTATGTTTCACAGAACAAACACGCGGAAAAGAAGAAGCGCTCCGAAGTCACTCATGGATCCTCAGCATCTTGCAGAGGGTTCATTCCCTAAAGACGAAAAGTCTGTCTATGAATCGTTCCTCTGTAAACACGTGCAGTTACACTGCCCACGGTCAACAGGAAGCAAATCGCTATCCACGCTGGACACTTTTTCGGCTTGCACGCGTTATGTTGGTGTGGGTTTCGGCGCTTTCCATTTAAAAAGCGTGCAAATGTACGAAAATAAACATAAGTGAGGCCAGAAATAACGCGAATTGTGTGTATGTGTGTGTGAACGCGCGCGCGCGCGTGTGTGTGTCTTCCCTGCCTTTTTATTGCAGTAATCATAATAATAAAATGGAAACGTAAACATTACATAATTGAGATATGCTTGCCTGCCACAACGATATATTTTCTCTAATACATGATTTACATTAAAATGAAAAAATTATAATTTTATTGCCTGGCAACAAAATTATTTTATTTTTAACAATTACCATTGTTTGAAAAAGTTTAAATGAATTTTCAAATACTTTACTGTTGTTAAAACGTAAAAGGTTGCAGGTAAACTACCCCTTCCCGTTAACCGATCTTCACCAAAATCAAAAGTCCTTGAGATCTCTACAATTTAGGGACGTATGCAAAACATTATTTGATTCTGTTTGAATTTGCGGCTGTTATCGTTTGCCATAGAAAATTACCCTTGATAAAAAAACGTTGCAGGTAAACTACCCCTTCCCCTTAACCGATCTTCACCAAAAACAATAGGTCTTGAGTACTCTACAAATCAGGGCTGTATGCAAAACATTATTTGATTCTGTTTGAATTTGCGGCTGTTATCGTTTGCCATAGAAAATACCCTTGTTAAAACATGAAACGTTGCAGGTAAACTACCCCTTTCCCGTAACCGATCTTCACCAAAAACAATAGGTCTTGAGAACTCTACAATTTAGGGCTGCATGCAAATAATTCTTTGATTCTGTTTGAATTTGCGGCTGTTATCGTTTGCCATAGAAAATACCCTTGTTAAAACATAAAACGTTGCAGGTAAACTACCCCTTTCCCTCAACCGATCTTCACCAAAAACAATAGGTCGTGAGTACTCTACAAATCATGGCTGTATGCAAAAAATTATTTGATTCTGTTTGAATTTGCGGCTGTTATCGTTTGCCATAGAAAAAAAATCTATAGACAGATAGACAGACAGACACACACACAGACACATTTCGAAAAACGACTTTTTTCATGTTTTGAGTGTAGTACAATAAGAATCTGCAATAATCTCGAACACGATTTTTTTTGCCATCACCATACTTCCATTTCCTTAAGGAACATGGAAGTAAAACGATGGCAAAAAACCGGAAACTAACACAATAACAATAATTTGCTAATTAAAGAACAAACTCAAATAAAAACAAATAAGAGGACCTATTTATTATAAATTTATTCAAATAAATAAAATATAAACATTAAATATTTTCAATATAACCTTCGAAACAGCTGATTATGTAAAGAAACATTACAATAATTAAATATCGGTATGGAGAACCATACATGACTTCCATATTCTAAGATTTATATTTAAATCTTAATATCGCCTGCCAAGCGCGATATATTTTCTCTTATACATGATTTACATTAAAATGAAAAAATTTTAATTTTATTGCTTGGCAATAAACCAACCATTGTTTGAAAAAGTTTAAATAAATTTTCAAGTACTTTACTCTTGTTAAAACGTAAAAGGATGCAGGTAAACTACCCCTTCCCCTTAACCGATCTTCACAAAAATCGAAAGTCCTTGAGACCTCTACAATTGAGGGACGTATGCAAAAAATTATTTGATTCTGTTTGAATTTGCGGCTGTTATCGTTTGCCATAGAAAATACGCTTGATAAAAAAACGTTGCAGGTAAACTACCCCTTCCCCTTAACCGATCTTCACCAAAAACAATAGGTCTTGAGTACTCTACAAATCAGGACTGTATGCAAAACTTTATTTGATTCTGTTTGAATTTGCGGCTGTTATCGTTTGCCATAGGAAATACCCTTGTTAAAACATAAAACGTTACAGGTAAACTACCCCTTTCCCTTAACCGATCTTCACCAAAAACAATAGGTCTTGAGTACACTACAAATCAGGCCTGTATGCAAAACATTATTTTATTGTGTTTGAATGTGCGGCTGTTATCGTTTGCCATAGAAAATACCCTTGTTAAAAAAACGTTGCAGGTAAACTACCCCTTTCCCTCAACCGAACTTCACCAAAAACAATAGGTCTTGAGAACTCTACAATTTAGGGCTGTATGCAAATAATCTTTTGATTCTGTTTGAATTTGCGGCTGTTATCGTTTGCCATAGGAAATACCCTTGTTAAAACATAAAACGTTACAGGTAAACTACCCCTTTCCCTTAACCGATCTTCACCAAAATCAACAGATCTTGAGAACTCTACAATTCAGGGCTGTATGCGAAACATTATTTGATTCTGTTTGAATTTGCGGCTGTTATCGTTTGCCAAACAAACAAAATTACCCTTGCTAAAAAAAAACCGTTGCAGGTAAACTACCCCTTTCCCTCAACCGATCTTCACCAAAAACAATAGGTCGCGAGTACTCTGCAAATCCGGACTGCATGCAAAAAATTATTTGATTCTGTTTGAATTTGCGGCAGTTATCGTTTGCCATAGAAAAAAAATCTATAGACAGACAGACAGACAGACAGACAGACAGACACACACACAGACACTTTTCGGAAAACGACTTTTTTTCATGTTTTGAGTGTAGTAGAATCAGAATCTGCAATAATCTCGAACACGATTTTTTTTGCCATCACCATACTTCCATTCCTTAAGGAATATGGAAGTAATATCGGTATGGAGAACCATACATGACTTCCATATTCTAAGATTTATATTTAAAATCATTTTCAGCCAAACAGCCAGGCTGTGTCTTACCTGCCTTTTTATTGCTGTATTAAATGAAAAATATTATATTACATTAAAATGAAAAAATTATAATTTTATTGCCTGGCAACAAAATTATTTTATTTTTAACAATTACCATTGTTTCAACAAGTTTAAATAAATTTTCAAGTACTTTACTCTTGTTAAAACGTATAAGGTTGCAGGTAAACTACCCCTTCCCCTTAACCGATCTTCACCAAAATCGAAAGTCATTGAGACCTCTACAATTCAGGGACGTATGCAAAAAATTATTTGATTCTGTTTGAATTTGCGGCTGTTATCGTTTGCCATAGAAAATACGCTTGATAAAAAAACGTTGCAGGTAAACTACCCCTTCCCCTTAACCGATCTTCACCAGAAACAATAGGTCTTGAGTACTCTACAAATCAGGACTGTATGCAAAACATTATTTGATTCTGTTTGAATTTGCGGCTGTTATCGTTTGCCATAGAAAATACCCTTGTTAAAAAAACGTTGCAGGTAAACTACCCCTTTCCCTCAACCGATCTTCACCAAAAACAATAGGTCTTGAGAAATCTACAATTCAGGGCTGTATGCGAAACATTATTTGATTCTGTTTGAATTTGCGGCTGTTATCGTTTGCCAAAAAAAAAAAATTTCCCTTGATAAAAAAAACCGTAGCAGGTAAACTACCCCTTCCCCTCAACCGATCTTCACCAAAAACAATAGGTCGCGAGTACTCTACAAATCAGGGCTGTATGCAAAAAATTATTTGATTCTGTTTGAATTTGCGGCAGTTGTCGTTTGCCATAGAAAATACGCATGATAAAAAACGTTGCTGGTAAACTACCCCTTCCCCTCAACCGATCTTCACCAAAAACAATAGGTCTTGAGTACTCTACAAATCAGGGCTGTATGCAGAAAATTATTTGATTCTGTTTGAATTTGCGGCTGTTATCGTTTGCCATAGAAAATACCCTTGTTAAAAAAACGTTGTTGGTAAACTACCCCTTTCCCTTAACCGATCTTCACCAAAAACAAAAGGTATTGAGAACTCTACAATTTAGGGCTGTATGCAAATAATCTTTTCATTCTGTTTGAATTTGCGGCTGTTATCGTTTGCCATAGGAAATACCCTTGTTAAAACATAAAACGTTACAGGTAAACTACCCCTTTCCCTTAACCGATCTTCACCAAAAACAATAGGTCTTGAGAACTCTACAATTCAGGGCTGTATGCGAAACATTATTTGATTCTGTTTGAATTTGCGGCTGTTATCGTTTGCCAAACAAACAAAATTACCCTTGCTAAAAAAAAACCGTTGCAGGTAAACTACCCCTTTCCCTCAACCGATCTTCACCAAAAACAATAGGTCGCGAGAACTCTGCAAAACCGGGCTGTATGCAAAAAATTATTTGATTCTGTTTGAATTTGCGGCAGTTATCGTTTGCCATAGAAAAAAAATCTACAGATAGACACACAGACACACAGACAGACAGACAGACACACAGACACTTTTCGGAAAACGACTTTTTTTCATGTTTTGAGTGTAGTAGAATAAGAATCTGCAATAATCTCGAACACGATTTTTTTTGCCATCACCATACTTCCATTCCTTAAGGAATATGGAAGTAAAAATGTTAATCTAAATAAAATCGATTACTCGTTAATTAATTTAGAAACCGCTGATGATACAGACATATTCTGTGAAACGTGGGTGAGGTTGAAATGAAGCGATAGATAATAACATTCTACTTGCCGAAGTAGGCCTATTTATAATTTGTATAATTTGATTTTACTTCCATGTTCCTTAAGGAAATGGAAGTATGGTGATGGCAAAAAAAAAATCGTGTTCGAGATTATTGCAGATTCTGATTGTACTACACTCAAAACATGAAAAAAAGTCGTTTTTCGAAAAGTGTGTGTGTGTGTGTGTGTGTGTGTGTCTGTCTGTCTATCTGTCTGTAGATTTTTTTCTATGGCAAACGATAACAGCCGCAAATTCAAACAGAATCAAATAATATTTCGCATACAGCCCTGAATTGTAGAGTTCTGAAGACCTATTGGTTTTGGTGAAGATCGGTTAAGGGAAAGGGGTAGTTTACCTGCAACGTTTTATGTTTTAACAAGGGTATTTTCTATGGCAAACAATAACAGCCGCAAATTCAAACAGAATCAAAAGATTATTTGCATACAGCCCTGATTTGACGAGTACTCAAAACCTATCGTTTTTGGTGAAGATCGGTTAAGGGAATAGGGTAGTTTACCTGCAACATTTTATGTTTTAACAAGGGTAATTTTTTCTATGACGAACGGTAACTGCCGCATATTCAAACATAATCAAATAATTTTTTGCATACATCCCTGAATTGTAGTGATCTCAAGGCCTTTTGATTTTGGTGAAGATCGGTTAACGGGAAGGGGTAGTTTACCTGCAACCTTTTACGTTTTAACAACAGTAAAGTATTTGAAAAGTCATTTAAACTTTTTCAAACAATGGTAATTGTTAAAAATAAAATAATTTTGTTGCCAGGCAATAAAATTATAATTTTTTCATTTTAATGTAAATCATGTATGAGAGAAAATATATCGTTCGTGGCAGGCAAGCATATCTCAATTATGTAATGTTTACGTTTCATTTTATTATTATGATTACTGCAATAAAAAGGCAGGGAACACACACACATTTCGCGTTATTTCTGGCCTCACTCATGTTTATTTTCTTACATTTGCACGCTTTTTAAATGGAAAGTCCGAAACCCACACCAACATAACGCGTTCAAGCCGAAAAATTGTCCAGCGTGGATAGCGATTTGCTTCCTGTGGATCGCTGGGCAGTGTAACTGCACGTGTTTACGAAGGAACGATTCATAGACAGAATTTTCGTTTTTAGGGAATGAACCCTCTGCAAGATGCTGAGGGTCCATGAGTGACTTCGGAGCGCTCCTTCTTTTCCGCGTGTTTGTTCTGTGAAACGTACACTGTAGATTCGCAGCTTTACTCTAAGCAACGCACAATAGGAAATGTTGAAAATTGTTGTCCACGGTGTATCCTCATACACACTAAACCTGCTCTGATGTTTTAATTACGGACATCATAATATTAAAACTTTGGAAACTTGAGCACTACTTAATGGAGATCAAACATTAACTTATACAAGCCATTAATTTTATGCATATTTTATATATATATATATATATATATATGTGTGTGTGTGTGTGTGTGTGTGTGTGTGTGTGTGTGTACAACGTTATCGGCAACAAAGAAGTAGTTTTTGTTAAAATTCTTTCCCGGGATGTTTGGCCGTAGTCGAATGTTTTCTACAAAACCAGACGTTTCGGCAATGCCATCGACTTCCATCATCAGTGAAAATCGAGTGCGATAACGTGAGGTGGTATACGTTAGTGACCACAGTACTGTGGTTAAGGCTGAAGCAGTAAGTAGAAAGAAGTAGTTTCTATGGTAATATTTGATTTCGAAAATGATTTTAAATATAAATCTTAGAACATGGAAGTTATGTATGGTTCTCCATACCGATTTTTATATAATAGTCTTCCTGATTTTATAAAAACCAAATAGATTTGAACTGAAATATAGCGCGATACATTGAAAATGCTGTACTTTCCTTTATTCTTTATGAAATCCCAGCCACTTTATAGGCCCAGAGTAGAAAACTACAGGCGCGGACAGCACATCAAGCGTGTACTTAACGGTAGTAGGTAGTGGGTAATAGATCCCGGTCCGCACAAAAACATCAGTTTATTAATGAAACTTTTGATTTTGTTCTTTAAACATTCAAATTCACTTACAAGTTTTCTCTCACGTTTGCCTTCAAATATTTGAAACCTATTCTTCATCCTTAAATATTGTAGATGGTATTAATATCTCGAGATTCCTGGTTACGTTTCTCGTTCTGTCATTACTCTGCTCCCCCCTCCCAATTGTTTGATTTGGGAAACTTCTACCATAGTCTTATGAGCAAGTCTACTCAGTAAATTTTACTTTGAGACTCCTCAAAGTAGACAAATGACTAGAAAAATTCTCCGTCCCTCTGTCTGTCTGTCTGTCTGTCTGTCTCTCTCTCTCTCTCTCTCTCTCTCTCTCTCTCTCTCTCTCTCTCTCTCTCTCTCTCTCTCTCTCTCTCTCTCACGCTCTAGGACAGCGCAACAATGCGACTTCTGACACCAGTTCAACGTGGGTTACGACGAATTCAAGGTAAAATTACGGTACATCAGATAACGACATTGAAAGAATTATGAAGGTTATTTAAGACCTTTACACGAAATCCATTAAATCTCCTTCACAAGTAAATCAAGTATGAATACTTACAATTTTGAGCACTTTGAAATACGATGTTATAAATTATCTCGTATCTCTAATTCCATTAATTGTAACTGATAACTGATCGCTTAAACGGTCTCGCTGATGCCGAACCTACGTTGTATCAACACTTGCCCGGTTTGGGCAGCCAGTTCAACGTAGCCGATTTTTTGTTCAGGTATTCGTAGGCATATGTTTCGTATTTGTAGTGGCATGTATAGCCTGTCAACCGCATCGACAGGTACGGTACTTGTCTTTTCCAGAAATTTAATTTCTTTGCGCTTCGTACAATTTCTTTTTCTATTTTTTGTATCGTATGATACTGTTATTTTATGTGCAGTGCTGTAACGCTGCCAGCTTTACAAACTGCGTTGGAGTTTATATTAAATAAAAAATAAATAAAAATAAAAAATTAAAGAATCAGAATATCGTCTTGCTGTGTTTAAAGGACGTCTTTGTATTTGTTTGTTATAGTGTTGGGTAGACTAAAACGAGGGCACACGGTGGGTACAAACGTAGTTTATCGTTTATCAGGGGTACTGGAATCTGTAACAGAGTGTATGGAGCAGAATTTTGGCACGCCGATCATTGTTTTACTCGTGTATATTATCAGTAATTAAAACTCTTGAATCGATCACTTCATTAACTGATAATTTTAGAAAACGTATCTAGTTAACTGTAATAACACAGTTTGTAATTGATTATGTTTTGTATGTTTAAGTATTAACAGCACATTAATAATCAATTTGCTGTGTTTACACAAGAAAATGGAATTTAATTTTCAGTCGAAGAAGACTGTTGTCTTCTGCGAAGAATAAATAAGCACGTCGGACATGAACGCGAAGATTGAGGTTGCTTTACGTTTATGTTGTCTACTCCTTTTGTTTTCGAGAACACACTTGACTGTTACGTTAAACTGGCATCTGTCTACTAATTAAATCCTTCCACATAGGCCTACATATCAGTAAACAAAATCGACTGCTCTACTGCAGCATCATACTGTATTGTGTTTAAATGAATAAAGCTTTTAAGCAGTTAAATCATGTGCTTGTTCGGGAACACAATGGCCCCATACTATCGGCAGCAGGGCTATTGTAGTCGAGTATCTATTGTTACTAGAAAAAATACGAAATTATTATTAACAGACTGGTCCTCAGTACCGTGTACTGAAAACTAATAGATTAGTTATTCTCTTTTTCCAGATATCATTTTACTTTGCCCAGAGGTCTGTAAACAAGTACGACTTATTATATTTTTTAAAATAAAAAGTAGAATCAGTTTTATATGCCGTATATTGAATGGGCTATGTTAAATGGGGCATAAAGACACTGTAACCATGGTAACTATGACAAAATAGCATAAACACTGATAGGGAAACGATATTTGTAGTTACTGTAAGCACTACGTACTGAGAAGTGCAAAGTTGTAATGAGGTCAAACTTCATATCTGTTGACGACCACAACATCTACAGTATATGGTGATTGAGGCCCAAGTAAAATAATTTCCGTACAGTTATGTATTCCTACTTGGGTTTGTGTAAATAGCTTGTTTTGAACACGGCCATAAATTTACAGAAAATTTTGAACCATGATTACAAATAAGCATTTTTACAAATAAACGTCATTCTAAAACATTTTTTAAGCTAGAGCTTACATGTTGACACATCAGTAACTAAATAAATAAGTAGGCCTAAATAAATAAATTTGTGATTTTTTTGAGTTGTTGTTCTCATACGTTTTGTACTGTTGAACGGTTTTTTATACTGTATTATACGGTGCCCTTCCTTCTTTCCTTCCGTCCTTCCTTCCTTCATTACTCACTTACATCTTTCCTTCGTTCGTTCGTTCCTTTCTCCTTTACTTGGTTCTTCCTATCCTTCTTTCCTTCCATAATTACTTACTTAACTGTTTACGAGGACCCTGTTTACCTGTTTAGTACTTGTTTACGTCTTTCCTTCCTTCCGTACTTTCTAACCAACTTATTTATTTACTTCTTTCCTTCCTTCGTTTCTTACTTTTTTCCTCCATCCCTTCCTTCCTTCTTTCCTTCGTTATTTACTTCTTACCTTCCTTCCTTGCTTACTTACTTCCTCCTATCCTTCTTTCCTTCCCTATTTATACACTAACTTCCTCATGTCCTCCCTTCCCTCCTTAATATTTTCTCACCTGCTTACATACTTATTTCCTTCCTTCCTAACTTCTTCCTATCCTTACTTCCTTCCTTCCTTCTTTCCTTACTTACTTACTTATTTAATTCCTTACTTCCTTTCTCACTTACGTACGTCCTAGCGTCTTCTACGAGTTGGACATTTATGAAGTATTATACAATTTTAAACGTCTCTAAGTTGATTATGCAGTTAGGTTATCAGAGGCATAATTTAAATTGACATGAAGGCAAAAAACCGACAGCTGGCTATCCGATTGATAAAGACACTGTATAATATAACAGATTTCAATGTTAATAAACACAAAATTTGTAGAACTAGTAATTCCATAGTAAGTAGAACAAATACTACTGTGTGATACTATGTGGTAATTCCACAGTGTCAAATTGTATTTAGAATACTATCGTTTCTTTGTGTGTCATTGCTGTTTTATACTTTTTAAAATTAAGTTAATTTATTGCGTTAATAATTTTTATAGTTTTTTAGTTTGAAATAATCTAATAGGTATGTATGTGTGTGTGTGTACTGTATATAATTTTCGTATTTGTGACAAATATATTATAACATGACAAAAGGTACAGAGAACAAAAATAATAATTGAGTGTAACTAATGATAAGACAGCATATACGAAAAGTATTCTAAATATTAACTATGACAATGACGAACCATGACTTACGAAGACAATAATATCCAGAAGGGAAGATCAAGTGACAGACAAACATGTAAATAATAATTGATTAATAGAGTTAAAATGTACAAATGTTAAACGTAGTTAATAAGTAAAAGACATTTGTTAGGCCACAAGCAGTAGAGTAAAACTATGAGGTGGTATGTGTACCTCAGACAGTTATTTTGTAGTATTGAATCACAGACGGTGAATGATATAAATTTTACATACATAATCATATCAAATTATGATTACCAAAGTTATGTTGTGTAATGGTGATAGAAAGTGAGAAAAACAGTGATAAACGATAAAAAGAAAAAAAAGTGTCTAGTGAAAGTATATCAACCCAATTAAAATGAACATCGTTGAAACATATAATTTATATGAGAATACTATATAGCTCGTGTGGTATGAATAAACAAAGTGTAAATAACTAAAAGGAGAAATCTTACGTTACGAACTCACAATATCATCTAGTGACGAAGATAAAATAAAATACACGGGAATAATATTACTTATAAAAATGTAAAATCGAACCTGAGACCCAAAAATATGATCCAAGACCTTAACTTAAATTAGAGTTTAGGATAAAAGAGAATTATTGGTGGGAGAAAATTAAAAGAACCAGGAGAACATATTAAATTTACAACTGAATGTATATTAAAATTAATGACTGATAAAGGATGAAATGATCCAGAAAAAACATTTAAAAAACCTAGTAGAATACTAGTTTAATCTCAAGTACAAAAGAAAATTTGATGTACGGAAGTAAAAAAAAAAAATCAAGAAAGAAGTTCTCAAGAAAACTATAGATTGGTGAGATCATTCCGATAGACTAAGCCAGATATTTTAACAAACATTATCACGTTTTAAAAAGAGAGTTACAGGGAACAGTTATAAAACAAACAATATAAACAATTTAATAATTAATTTTATTAGTAAACTCTAATTATTAGTATGAAGAGTTCGGTTTTAGTTATCTTTTTGTATGATCCAAAGGACCTACTACCACTATTCAACATACATTAACAACATACAATTACAAAACATTCATTATAAATAATGTGTTTTATGTTATGTTATGACTTGAACAATACTTTGACTTGAATTTTACTTTAACCCTGAGATTATAAGAATTGTCATGTTCTACAATTGAAATGAATTACCAATAAATGAAGAGACATTGAATGTCAACACCATTAAAAAATGTCAAAGAGGAATAATAAATTTATTTGAATTTCAGAAAAAAAATATATAAGAAAAGGAGTTGTTTATTTTATTTTAACAATAATAAGGTAATTAAGCAAATTAAAATTAAATGATAGATTTTACATTACAAATTGGCACCAGCATCTTGGGGCATAATTGAAAAGGAATCCCGTATATTGTTACAAATTGGCGACCAACTTGAGGGCTAGATTATCATTTCTAGCTGGCGATCATAGAAAAAAAAACAAAAAAAAATAAATAACCTAATTCTAGCAAGCAGCTGCAATACGAGACAAAAATGTATCGTCGAGCTACATCTAAAAAACGCGCAGCCGACGCAGAGAAAGAAATCGATATGGGAGACAAGGAGGCAACACCAGGTGAAGAAGTGGAGGTTATGGTAGGGGATAGTCCAGAGAAACAACCAGAAAACCTGCACAAACAGAGAACGTTAATTACCAGGAGATGATGAGGGTTATATTGGAACGATTCGGCCGAATGGAGGATAACCATAAAGAATTAAAAAAATTAAGCGAAAAGATGGAAGAAAACAGTAAGAAGATGGAAGAAAAAATAGATGACAACAGTAAGAAGATGGAAGAAAAAATAGATGCAACAGTAAGAAGATGGAAGAGAAAATACATGACAACAGTAAGAAGATGGAAGAGAATATGGAAGCATTAAAGGAAGAATTAAAACATAATAACCGGAAAAACATGGAGAGCTTAAAGGAAGAATTCCGTAAAACCATCGAGGATAACAACGAGCAAATAAACAAGAAAATCGACGAAAACAGTGAAAAAACAAATAAGAAAATAGAAGAGGGGATGACCGGAATTAAACAACAAATTTCCGAAATACACGAAAAATTGAACCAATCAAGTTAGGAGATTCAACAAAAAAAAAAGGACGTCAACACACGCATGAAGAATATTGAGGAGGACAATATAATCCGCATGGAAGTGCTACAAAAAGAGAATCAAGAAGAAACACGAGTACAAACACGCTTCGTGGAGAGGTACGAAAACATGGATACGAAGGTGAAGGACGTCAGTGGTCAGGTAAAACAAAACAAGGAGAAGATTGACGAACTGCGGGACAAGGAACTTGTAAACATACACAACGAACTAGAATTTTTTCGGAACCGAGCTTTCAACTTGTCAAATATTTCGAATACAGAAAACCGGGAGGGTATTAACTTTCGAAATTACAAGCGAAATCCCATGGAGTTTGTGGGAACGTATCGACGAAAACCTAACGAAACACCGTGAAACCAGATGGACAACAATACGCGGAATGGTTGATGAACATTTTAAGGACATGAACGACAATGGTGGACGGCGACTCGGCACGACATCACGGATTACCAACACTTTAAAAATTTATTTAAAGCAAAATACTGGTCCGAATCAACCCAGAACATCGTACGTGACAACCTCTGCAACGGAAAATTTGATCCAACCCGAGGACAGACACCGACTGCATATTTTCTAGGGAAGGTGTGTCTTGCAAGAAATTTGGAACCCCGGATACCTGAAGAATCTCTCGTCACCAAACTGTCCTACCATTTCGAACAAGGAATCGCAAGAACGCGACTCTATGGCCAAATTAAAACGATTCAGTCGATGGCCGCAATCCTTGAAGATTCCGAACATGAGAACTACTATCGTAGGAGCCGACAAAGGAACGATAATTACGAGGGGAGAAACAATAATAATGTAACAAATAATTATAATAACCAGAACTACCAACATAATAATAACGACAATAATAACCGTCACAACCAAGGGAATTGGAATCATCATCCCAATAATGCAAATAATAACCGAAATAATAACCACCCTTTTAATAATACCAACCGAAATAATCAGACCCCGAATAATAACAATCCCAATCGCACGTCGACCCCGAATAAATCATGTAAGAACAGAAGAGAACGGACCTAGAAGACACCAGTACCAGAGACGCAGGAGTTTCGGTAATGATGATGACCGACGGGACCACCATTAATTTAATAATTCCCCGAGATACTATGAACGAAGGAGTCAAAGTCCGGAAGAGAATAGAAGGAGACGACCCTACGATAATTTTGACTACATTCCAAATACACGACCAGAGTCACCACCAGAGAATGTAACAAGTCAACCAAACGAACAAAACAACACCGACGACCACACTTTAAACGAGAGGAGGCAGTGAGAACAACTCACAGCCCATCACTGCTCCAATCTACTGGGTATTTAAGACGAACATACGAACCAACGAATAAAAATACAATAACGATCATTTATACTAATTATCTACGCAATCTAAGAGAAGAATTATTAGAAGAAGAATGTACCAACGCCATAAGCAATAATAATGAAATCACTTATGTATTCGCCAAGGTAGAAGGCATTACAACACGAATTATGATCGATACAGAGGCAAATCTCTCATTAATAAATAGTACGGAATTCGAGAGAATACAAAGAGAATGTCATAGAATATCACCTACCCTACCAGTTAATAATATTACTTTGCTCGGAGCAACGGGACGCCAGAACAAATCAGTTAAAAAACAAGTCTTCCTCGATCTGAACAGCAACGGTGTGAACATAACCACAGTATTTTTAGTCGCAAACGGCTTACCATTCAACATATTGTTAGGATGTGATGTGCTTAGAAAATATTCAGCCATCATCGACCTGAGCAGGGAGAAGATATCTCTGTACTCAGAAGACGTAGTGTGGACGGCGGAGCTAATAGGAAGCGAAAGTGCCCCTCCGAATCCATCCAGCTACCATGTTAAAAAATTAAATTATGTAGGGAATCACACACTAAACGAGAAGACAGTATACCAGATCGACAATGATTATTTATGGAAGAAGAAGTTAGAAGAAATCCGGCAATTCCAATACGAGAAAACAGAAGCGAAGTTGACTAAACAATAGGTAGAGAATTTAGTAAGAATCTATGAGAAGTATCGACATGTATTTTCAGAGGCGCCAGGAAAGGTGAAAAATTATCAATGTAAGATCAGATTCAAAGAACAAGTGGAATTCCACAAGAAGTCATATCCAATTGCTTATTCATTGAAGGAGGCGGTATGAACTGAAATTAACCGGATGATAGACAACGACATCATAGAACACAGCCATTCTCCTTATACCAGTCCGATAGTGGCAATTCCCAAGAAAAACGGCCAAGTAAACTGTGCTTAGATGCGAGAGAAATCAATAAGATGATCGTGAATGACCGTACTTCTCCAGGAGAAATAGAGGAGATCCTTAAAAAATTTCACGGCACCAAGTGGGATACGGTTTGCGGCTACTGGCAGGTGGAGTTACATCCACACAGTCGTCAATACATGGCATTTAGTTTTTAGGGTCACACTTATCAATTCAAGCGGTTGCCATTTGGTCTAATCAATTCAGTGGCCATTTTTGTCAAGTTTATGGACCAGATCCTCGGTCAGGACGTAATTCAATTTACCACTGTTTATGTAGACGATCTACTTATCACTTCATCCAACTGGGAGGAACATTGTAACCGAGTTGAACAAGTACTACACAAATTATCAGAAAACAACATAACTCTGAAATTAGAAAAATCCAGATTTGTAGCGGACGAAGTCCAATTTTTAGGTTTTAATTTAAATGAACAAGGGATATCTCCATCACAAGAGAAGGTAGACGCCATCCAGAAGTTCCCAACACCCAAAAACAGGAACCAGTTACAATCATTCCTCGGAATATGTAATTACTATCGAAAATTTCAGAGAAATTATTCCGAATTAACTGCAAGATTTCAACAACAACTATCTTCGAAGGACAAGTGGACGTGGAGACCCGAACAGGACGTCACACTTCAATTGATCAAAGAAAAATTCCTGGAATCCGTCATACTACATCATCCCGATTTCTGCAAACCGTTCTTCATAAATTGTGATGCCAGCGATATCAGCCTTGGGACCGCCTTATATCAAGAAGATGAGGACGGAAACCATCTTGTCATCAGCTTTGCCAGCAGAGTATTAAATCAGTGTGAACGGAACTATAATGTGACGGAAAAAGAACTTCTAAGTGTAATATTTGCCTGTAATAAATTCCGCACCTACATTTTAGGGTATCAAATCACGGTAAGAACTGACCATAAATCTCTTTCCTGAGAAAATGCAAACTGAGACACGGCAGACTAACTAGATGGGTGTTGGCCCTACAGGAATACGATATAAAATGGGAGTATATTCCTGGTAAAAAGAATATCGCAGCCGATATACTGTCCCGTATTAACATAGAAAAGCAAACCTTCGAGGGGGTGAAGGAGAAGATAGCTAAAATTTACAATATAGTTAAGAACCGATCAGACTTAGAAAACATCATTAATGACACAAGACTATACCAACAGACAGATACCCAACTCATCAACATCAGAACAAAACTAGACGAACGGGATGACAGAGTAAGTCAATTCTACTGCCTACATGACGGAATACTATTTGTGAAACCCAAATTAAGTCAAGGTAATTGGAAGATAGTGATACCAAGAACCATGGAAAAGGAACTTTTCCTAGATTATCACATCCAATACGGCCACATGGGTGCGTTGAAGGTGATCAAGGCACTAGAAGAACAGATTTATATGAAAGACATTAACCGAAGAGTCCGGAACTATATTCGTACATGCCATATATGTCAACTCGTCAAGAGTAATAATGACAAAAAAGAAGGAATAATGATACCGATCACATCTACCCAGAAACTTGAGAAGGTCTTTTTGATATATGTGGACCGTTTCCTCGGAGCGGAGGACGGCACAAATATAAATACCTCGTCATAATGATGGATCATTTTACTAAGTTTACTAAATTATATCCGATTAACCGGGCGATAACCAAAAAGATCGTCGAGATAATTACACATTACATACCCGAAGTGGGGAGACCAATATCAATAGCTACTGATCATGGGACGCAATTTAAGGGAAAACGGTGGAAGGATAAACTATTGGAACTAGGAATAAGAACCTACAAAACATCAGTATACCACCCAAGCACAGAGAGAGTACTACGAGAAGTGGGGAGCCTACGAACTTACTGTTACGACCACCAACGAAGGTGGAATGAATACCTAGCGTCCACCGAAGAATTCTTAAATTTGGCTTACCATCAATCAATTGACATTACTCCTTACACTGCAATGCATGAGAAAGAACCACGCCGAGAAATCTGTGAACTAATAAATTTTCCTGATCACCCAGCATACCAATTCTATAAAATAAGATTTTACAATAAAATTGCAGAACAAACCGAAAAAAGAAGAAGTAAGTATCAGAAGAACCAGACTAAAGCAATGCATTATAAAGTAGGTGAAGAGGTATTATTAAAAAACAGGGAGTTACCTAGCACACTAGAAGGAATTACCAAAAAATTATTACTACTCTATACAGGACCTCATTACACAAAACAAAAACAGTAACACTTATGAGTTAAGGAACCCAATCTCCAAGAAAATCAAAGGGGTTTACAACCAAGCATCAATCAAGAAATATTATCGAGAACCTCAAATCAAATAAGTTATTATTTCCTCAACACCAGGAAAAGTGTATTCAGAAACAATCACTTTTGATGGCGGGGTATTATATAACATGACAAAAGGTACAGAGAACAAAAATAATAATTGAGTGTAACTAATGATAAGACAGCATATACGAAAAGTATTCTAAATATTAACTATGACAATGACGAACCATGACTTACGAAGACAATAACATCCAGAAGGGAAGATCAAGTGACAGACAAACATGTAAATAATAATTGATTAATAGAGTTAAAATGTACAAATGTTAAACGTAGTTAATAAGTAAAAGACATTTGTTAGGCCACAAGCAATAGAGTAAAACTATGAGGTGGTATGTGTACCTCAGACAGTTATTTTGTAGTATTGAATCACAGACGGTGAATGATATAATTTTTACATACATAATCATATCAAATTATGATTACCAAAGTTATGTTGTGTAATGGTGATAGAAAGTGAGAAAAACAGTGATAAACGATAAAAAGAAAAAAAGTGTCTAGTGAAAGTGTATCAACCCAATTATAATGAACATCGTTGAAACATATAATTTATATGAGAATACTATATAGCTCGTGTGGTATGAATAAATAAAGTGTAAATAACTAAAAGGAGAAATCTTAAGTTACGAACTCACAATATCATCTAGTGACGAAGATAAAATAAAATACACGGGAATAATATTACTTATAAAAATGTAAAATCGAACCTGAGACCCAAAAATATGATCCAAGACCTTAACTTAATAAATTAGAGTTTTGGATAAAAGAGAATTATTGTTGGGAGAAAATTAAAAGAACCAGGAGAACATATTAAATTTACAACTGAATGTATATTAAAATTAATGACTGATGAAGGATGAAATGGTCCAGAAAAACCATTAGAAAAAACCTAGAAGAATACTAGTTTAATCTCAAGTACAAAAGAAACATCAAGTAACAAAAAAAAAAAAAAAATCAAGAAAGAAGTTCTCAAGAAAACTACAGATTGCTGAGATCATTCCGATAGACTAAGCCAGATATTTTAACAAACATTATCACGTTTTAAAAAGAGAGTTACAGGGAACAAGTATAAAACAAACAATATAAACAATTTAATAATTAATTTTATTAGTAAACTCTAATTATTAGTATTAAGATTTCAGTTTTAGTTATCTTTTTTTATGATCCAAAGGACCTACTACCACTATTCAACATACATTAACAACATACAATTACAAAACATTCATTATAAATAATTTGTTTTATGTTATGTTATGACTTGAACAATACGTTGACATGAATTTTACTTTAACCCTGAGATTATACGAATTGTCATGTTCTACAATTGAAATGAATTACCAATAAATGAAGAGACATTGAATGTCAACACCATTGAAAAATGTCAAAGAGGAATAATAAATTTATTTGAATTTCAGAAAAAAAATATATAAGAAAAGGAGTTGTTTATTTTATTTTAACAATAATAAGGTAATTAACCAAATTAAAATTAAATTATAGATTTTACATTACAAATTGGCACCAGCAACTTGGGCCATATTGAAAAGGAATCCCGTATATTGTTACAATATATATATATATATATATATATATATATATATATATATATATAATTTGTGCGTGAAGGCAATTTTCGTGTAGACGTTTCTTAAATATTCTGATAAACTCGTAATGATGATTAACAGTAACCCAGAAATGACTTGGTGATCTAAATTTACTAAGACATCGTTTCAGAAGAGTTCAGAGTTCGCAGTGTAATGTATGAAAACGTGCAAAGAAGGTAATGATAATCATGTGCCAATGGAGCTCATGTTCCAAATGGAGTAGGCCTATTTTGTTTATATTTTGTTCACAGAAATGAATACATCTGGCCTTGTTTGCATTATAGGATGTCAATTTTTATATTTACTTTTCACTTTATATATTCAATAATAAGTTTGCTCTTGTGTGTTTGTGTATGGCGCGCGCGCGCGCATGACTACTCGTCACAACATTCAGTAAGTAGACTACAGAACAGTATACGGTGGTATCGTGGAGGTGACATGTTTTGCTGTTTCCACCCGAGGAGGCTGTGTGGGTTGTAGAACATTTGTGTGGGTGTTACTTGGTTACTGCAATAATACTCAAGTACGTGACAAAATCGTAGCGTTCGTTTGACGTCATAAATTAATTTCAGGGATAGTGCAGCACGTGGCACACAGTTTATATACATAAAATTTACAAATTAAAATTGAAGAAACTGGAAAGATGAAACGCAGAGTCAGAAAGTACATATCGACACGAAAAATTAACTAAAATACTAGGACATGCGGATTATTGTCAGTTTATAATTGACTAATATTGCATGTCTTTTGGAATTTACAATTTATCTTCATGACTTAGTGTTGTGTATAAATCGGGCACTGCCGTGAGTTTTGGGAATCTTCTGAGAGGAGAACGTTAGAGAAAATTAATTTGCTGTTTTGTCACGTTATCAGTGCGAGATGTATTACCCATCTGAATAATTTTTACTTAAAAACTTTGTATTTACAAAAGAGATTGTTTTGCAAATAGTTAAAGAGAACTGTGTATGAAATAGTTAAATGGTAAATAGTAGCCTATTATCGACTGATATCCGATGATACGACAGATTTTAAAACTAATTTTAATAATAATTTTTTAGAACTAATTGGGTTTGAATTATTCTTTTTACTACTATTTTACTACGTAAAATTTTAATATTTATTTCACGAATAGTCGAAGTGTATATCTTTATAAACTTGTCACAGTGTAAAAACAGAATGGTGCCTATTCAAGCAACGATGGGATGAGATACAGTGGTACGGACTAGCACGGAGTCGCCAACCCACGACTTAAATCTCATAATACACGCTTCCGAAAGTATAAGTTTTCGTGCACACACGCGGATATTATGTGTGCACGCATGACCGAAAAACTGAAATGAAAACGGTGTTTTGCCGGTACCATACAGTTGTTATTGTGTCGATCGTTTACAGGCGCCTCATCTCACACAGACGTACAGATGAAAGTGCTGTGTATGAAATAGTTTGTACGTTAGGAATTTGTACTTAATGCATAACGCGTACCGTTGATAATTTCAGTAGTTTAACAATTTAGATATTTGAATTTAATAATGACGAAATGTAGTGAAGTGGAGCGTTGTTCCAGCTGATGGTGAGACGTGGAGGGAAGGGAGCGGGGTAGACAGAAGCTCGGCGTAGTCTCCGCCAAACCATAAGACATTTATACATAAATATAGTGTAGGGTTCGGCTGACACGCGATTACCTTTTACCTTTACGTCGCAGTACTGCTCATTCCGTTCGCCTACATTTTCCCTGTCGTCATTGTTTCTGTTGTCAGTTCAGTTGTACAAACGCAACGGCAAACGTCAATAGCGCGTGGACTGAGTGCACCCGAAGTGTGTGTGTAATCTGGTCTGAAAACATTTATCTGAATAAATAAAAAGAGAGACGAAGTAAGTAGTGGTGGCTGCCGAAATGAGGTCACCGAGGCACCCGTGACCCATATTACCAATTCACGCGACTCTGTTGTGTCACGTTTGCTGTTCGGCCCACCGGCACCACAACCGACGTCACACTTCGCGCATCGGTTCTGTACGTTCACAGGGTTTTGCACGTAGTCTGTTCTATTTCGGTGAGTTTCTAATTACAGTATTAAATAAAGTAGATAGGTAGATGTAAGTCTGTTATCTAAATTAAATGTGTTGTAATGCGCTGCAGAAATGTAAAAGGTTAAGGAGAAACTAGAAAGTCGAGACACTCTGTTTTTGTTAACTTGCCCGTATCTGAAATTGGTAAATAGAAAGTTTATTTGTCGTTGGTATGAAACTGGTATAGGCCTACAATGAGTTAAATGAGTGGTTGTAGTTTGGTGTGCGCCTCTCTAATGGGATTAGGCCTACACGTTGTCATATCCCGTATCTCAATACAGTTCATATGTCGATGACCTCACTGGCTTTGAAACAAACTATCAAATACAGTTGGCACTGGTCTTGTAATTTGGCAGATATTTTGTTGCAATATTCTACGCGAATTACACATCTTTTACAATTATCCAAATTAGACTTCATAAAACAATACATAATGATATAGGTAGGTAAGTTCCTTGTTAACGTTAACGACTTATGCGTATGTGCTGCAATAGTGTTTGTAATAACGGTGTTATTATATGGTTTGTGTGTGTGTGTGTGTGTGTGTGTGTGTGTGTGTGTGTGTGCGTACGTGTGCGTGCGTGTGTGTGTGAAGGGGTGAGAGAGTTCACATGTACGTATATACCAAAATAAAATTGCACTATTGTTATAAAATCTTTGAATATTTTACTGAGTCGTATTTTGTGTACCTGCATAAGCAAAATGTCCACTGTAGCGACAGAGTAGGCGTACATGGGATACATATACGGGTGTATGAGGTAAAAAAGAGAGAAGTTTTTGAATAACATGTCATACGAATATAAATGCATTATGATTACAAAATATGCAGACACTCAAAGTATTTACATTTGATTTCTTGTAAAGTCTTTACAAAGTAAACAGTTGATTAGAAGTGTAAATAAAGTAGGCGTAGATACAATGTAAACTATTTGGGTCGACGTTTCGACATATTTACTGTTACCTTCGGGACAGTTCTGACCGACTTCCTGAAGTGTTTACAGGAATTCGTCTACAAATTACCTGAAGATGGCAGTAACGTCGCCACAAATAGTTTAAATACTTAATTGCCGGAACTTCCTTAAACCTTGGACCGTTTATTAATTTACAGCCGGTACTTAAAAGGATTCTTTAAAATACTAATATCATATATAAATACTATTCCGAATTTGGCCAAATACATTCCCCGAGTGGAATAGTGGAATTTGTTATAATTTTATTCTGTAAGAAGGGATTTGAATTTGTAATCTTTATTTTATAATTTTATTACTTTCCATTAGTAATCGACATACACTAAAATTAACAGTTCTACAATTTTTATCGGATAACAACTTAGCGCTCACTAACTTGACCCACTAATATACCATAGACCTGTTTAAGTATGGTGACTGTTTAAAATACATGTTAAGCAGGAGCACTCATAGGTTTTTAACTTTGTTGTACTCATTTCGTTGTTTATTCATGTTTTCATGGTTATCCATTCTAATCAGAGCGATTTAATTTTCATAAAGCTTGTTAGTGATTCTTCTAACCCTAGATTTAGTAAACAGTTTCTTTCACAATATACGGTAGGTATATTGTAATTGTCTAGCTTTATTAGTACCATGTAAGCATCCTAGTTTTTTGAATCTTGATTTATTACTTTTTATTTAACAATTTGTTATCGTATATATTTTTTCTAAACCAAATGGTTCTACATTGAATTCACTTTATATTGAGTTTTTCATTGGCCTATATATTATTTACGGACCTTTGTGCATATCGTATTAAACTAATCGTTCGATATCCGCAGAAGTGTACGCCTGTTTTTGGTGGTGGTTGGGGATTGAAGTCGTACTCCTTTTTAGGTACTCCATATGGTTTGTACGATTCAATTTTGTACTCAATGTCTTAAGTAACAAGTTAAGACTTAAGTAATAAGTTAAGATTCAACAACGTTGTACTCAATATCTCTATAAATTAACAACTCTACCGGTATTTCATGATCCTTTCTTTCTTATACACTTGTTGACTCATCAGCACGTTTGCGGTAGGTTGTAAGTCGCCGTAACTCATTCACATCTCTGATTCGTAGTATGTAGAGCAGTAATGGTATGGGACTTTACAGAATGTACATTGACGCAGTTTCATAGACACATTCTGTAGCCGTTTCTCAGTATAATCCGAGAACGTCTGTCAGCGGTACGTTAAAGTGTAGAAAATGTAGGCCTATACGCTTTCCTGTTTGTTAGCCGTGGGTAAGACATGTCGTCAAACAAAATGTTTACTTACAGACATCTTGATGTTGATACGTACAGACATCGTTGCTCACGGTAATATACCCTGTGACTGTTGTATTCCTAACGACTTCTATACAGAAACAGTGTTTCGTGTAATGTGTAAACGAATGTAACTCATAAAGTGTATCAGCAGTTTACTAGACTTTCAGGGATCTACGTTGATAGAAATTTAGATCTCCCGGTTTGGTCCAGTCCTTCGAGTTGCAGAGATTTTGATGCTACTGGTTGAGGTACGTGGATGACACGTTTGTAATATGAAGGCATGGGGAACAGGAGTTGGTGTATTTCATTAAACATCTTAACAGCGTTCATACCGAGTGCCTATTTTACAATGTAGGAAGAAGCATCAGACAACTAACCTTCGTGAACGTGTTAGCGAAGAGTGAGAATCTTAGGCTGGGCCACAAGTTTATCGGAATCCGGCACACACTGGTCACTATGTACACAAAGTTCAGTCGTCATCCAAGGCAGAAACGAGCTGTGATGAAGACTGTGGTACACGTGTTTGTAACTCACTGTATCTTTGGGAAGAACTAGAATATCTGGTTGTCAACATAGACAAACTGATATTGTACCAAGAAGGAGAGACGAGTTCTACGGCTGAATAGAGTAGACCGGGTATCAAAGCAAAAGAGACTCCAAGCACAGAGAATGGCGGACATTTGCAGAATCGGAAGACTGCTCGAAAAACATATGGTGACGGTGTTTAGACCGACGAGGAAAATTTATCAACAACTGGAGTTGGCAAAGGATCGAAAGATCTGTTTTCCTCTTTCGGTGTTCATGTAGCCAGTATATTGAAGCCACAAAACGCGGTGTGGCCACTCGCACCGGTGAACACAAACGATATTGCTGATTGACCCAGCCGGATAAGTCAGTGGTGGTGGAGCATGCATTGGGATTGTCTTGTTCGAGAAGACGAGCTTTTTGCCCGCTACATTACTTCGACACAGAAAAGCTATCGAAATAACAAATACGCCAACAGTAGGAGAGAAGAAGGCTTAAAAGAAGCAGGCCTAGTCCTCAGCAGTGACGTAAAACACGAACGTGAACGGCGGAATCAACACCAGTGCGGCGCTTAAACACGGGCAGTGTTCTGATTGACCAGTATTCTCAGCCAGTGAGAAGATGGAACGGACCCATAGATAAATACAAAAATAGTTCCTCAGCAGTGAATTATCATTCAAAGCGAAAGCCGCAGGGGCCCCTCCCGCAGCCGAGGCATTCTGAAGTTAGCCAGCCCCCAACAAGAAAAGTCAGCCTGCCAAAATTAGCAAACAGGCACCAGCGACACTGAGCGAGTCCACTCCGGCTTCAATTCCAGCCCCTGATCTTAAAGCAAAGAAGCGTCCTGCCGCGTCTTCTGATTCAGAGACATCAACCAAATAGCAACCGTCTCGGTACTGCAGGGGGGGGGGCGCAAAGTTCGACCAAAACATTCTGACTAGCTACGACCTACGACCTTAAGAAAGTTGCCACACTTTTCAGGTCCATCCTTGATAGCTTGGAAACTACTGACGAACTAGAGGTTCGTGGTTTTAGTGGAAGCCGCTGAAGTCATACGCCTTCTATGAACCGAGTCCTCAAACGAGATCTCTCATTAATGGCCTGGAATGCTAGTTGTGGTGATCTTAAGCATTCCGATCTTCTGGATTTCCTGGGTCGGCTCAAACCCGTTGTAGTTCTCTTATCCGAAACTCGCTTGACCCCAGCGATTTGGTGTCGGTTACCCAGTTACGTGCTGTATTAGGACGACAGAGTCGGCTGACAAGGGGACGGCACGGCCGTCACGGTGAGGGCTTCTGTTGCCCAACATCGCGTCGTCTTGCCCCAGAGTACCAACCTAGAGGCCACCGCCATTGAGATCCATGGAGCTCTTTGCGACGTCCTCGTGGTCTCAGTCTGGAAGCTTCCCAACACGGAACTTCTTGTCGGTGACCTTGATGCTGTACGCGATGCTCACCGTAGGGTAATCTTGGCAAGCATCACGATTGGAATAGCTGGTTGACTACTCCGAACGGGAAGCGCTTCATAGGTATGTGGGTTCTCGCTCCGCGACGGTGTTTGATCCAGCGCAACCCACGTTGGACTCGGGTATTGCCTGTCCGGCCGAGGTTCTCTCGCTTACGGAACTGATATCCGACCAAAACCCAATCTTGGTCCACGTCGCTACCCAGCACGGTGTCGCACGAGATAAGAGGAAGGTCATCGATTGGACACGCTACGGCCGGCGGATGCTTGTCGACAGCAGGCTCATTCGATACCGTCCGCCAAGTCGACTTAATTTAATCGCTAGCTTTCTGACGAAGAAGACCTTTAGCGTGAGAGTAGGTGACTGTCTTTTCCGAAAGACGTGTCATGGAAGTGTTCTCGACCCCCTCCTGTTCTCCGTTTACGTCAACGACGTACCGAGGGAGGCTAGAGTCCAGATGGCCCTGTTTGCTGACGACACGGTGGTATTTACTGACTGCGCTGACTGGGCTGTTCTAAGACTGCAGTGCCAGCTCGATTCGCTCGTAGACTGGACTGAAAGCTGGAAAGTGGCCTTAAACGCAATCAAGTGTGTAGTGGGACTACTCTCTAAGTGCTAGAAAGATCCTCGAGGCTTGGGCTTGGGATACCTGGCCGCAATGCACAGAACGAAGTTGCAAAGCGTCCTCGATAGCGGCTGAATCGATTCTCTTCTCGCTTGGTGAGAAGCGGGCTCGATGCATGTTCTCTTGCGAACACCGTGACACGTCTTGCACGCAAGTTTTATGTATGTAAGGCAAGGAACTCAGACAATCCACTTATAGCCGGACTAGGCCAGTACTGTACACGTTTAGTTGATACGTGTAAACGACCTCGGCCTATACTGCGCTAGTGTAGGCTAGCACAAACAAGCCGTTGTAGGCCTGCTAAGAGCAAATCGTCCTATGGGCAGGAGCTCCACAAGGTAAGTCGGAACTCGGATTCCTTGCGGTTGGTCTCTGACGCTCGAACCATACAGCTCAGTGACAAAGAAAGAATTATCATTCCATCGAGTGAGTGGGAACACTGAGTGCTCGTCGGGCCTGGACTAAGGGCGACTGGCATAGTCTCAGTCAAAACGTCTGCAACACGAAGGACCGAACTAACCTGGAAAATTCAAGTTTTACCAAAGTTTATTACAAATCTAGAAACTTGTATCATTTTTGCGTGGATAACATTCTTGCGCGCGCGCACGCGTGTGTGTGCTGTTTTATGGAATATGGAACTTTTAGTAATAATAGCACCGAATTAACTGCACTCACAGTTTAATTGATTAATCCGTTAAACACTCACAAAACAATTTAAAGACGATTTTAAACACTCTTCTTAAATAAATAAAAGGTAGTAATGTTTTAAAATTAGTAACTTCTTTCTTCCGGAATCTGTTTATAGTTTTTGGTAAGTTTGTGTGTGTACGTGCTCGCTCGCTCGCGCGCGCGCGTTTGTTTGTGTAAAGAGAACAGTGATTGTGTGTTTTTGAAGATTTTGTTATCTTCTGTTCTTTAACTGTAATTTTGCTGGGGTGGTATTTAAATATTTCAGAATCATTTTTAGAGCGCAGTGTTGTAAGGTTTATGTTTTACGAACGAGAGAATCGATGTCTGTTCTTAATTTCGTGTGTCGCTATGTTTGTTTCACATACCTTTCGCTTCACGGACACGTTGCAGTGAAGAATTGTATATACATTTGTTTGGTCAGTGTAAACTGAATGCAACCTGATCAATGAATTTTTTAATCTACTTTTTTGTCTATTCATTTTCTGTTATTTAATAAATATTACATTTTTTTGTTTCTTTCGAATGTATCAATATAATCAATATGTTTAACTAGTTTCCTCATTTCCTTATTAATTTGGTTGTGACATGTGAATATTGTTGCAGGTTAGTATTTTACTAACAGACATTTAATTTTTTTACATAGTTCAATTTATATAGTCCTTGGCAATATTTTATGTACAGTAGTTACGTACGCGTCTGTAGTCGAAAACAAAATTGCTATAATATAATGGTGTAGGACCTTACATTTATTTGTTTTTAATATTTTGTTAAATAAGAATTTAAATAATTTCATATTATATTCAATTCCCGTTGTTAATTGTTGTATATATGTAAAATATTTCTTTCTTCTAACACTACCTCCAAGAGGGAATCGAATTCTGCCATTATCTATTGGAATGGGAAATACATTTGCTGGGAGTTATTCAGCTGGCTTTTCTGATTATGACATTTAAATTGCGAGGTTCTTGTGAGTTCTTATTCTTATTGTGAGGTTCATGTAGTAAAGAATATTATGTTCTTGTTCTGTTGTAAATTTTATTATCCCTTACATGCTGTTCGGAAACAAGTTATACTAGTAGAAATATTTATGTAATTATGCAGAATTTCGGCGCACTAATCACTAGTCCGTAAGTAGGCCTGTTGATTACTGCCATTATTGCTAAGAATACGTGGACCTAATAAGGTTTTCAGAAAATTTGTTACTTATTTTATGGTAGTGTAAAAACTCGTTTCCAATTATTAGTTTTAGTGTTATTATAGTCATTGTTCTCTCTCTTGCGCGCTCACAAACACAAATATATGTATATATTTGTATATATGTGTATATATTGTAACGGTACATAACCCGGTCCCAATAAAGTAAGTCATGAGAGTGAAAGTCAGAAATGGGTAGAACTAAAGCTCGCTCAAAATTTAATTATATCACTCCACATAATAAACAATTCGAGTGGTATATAGTGCGAAGTGAGTTCTAGTGTACCCATTGAGGTGAAAAACCAAAGTGAAACTAATATATTACTAAACTGTGCTGTATGTTTTGGATAGGATAAAACTATGGAAGTAGTATGTAATAATACTGATTGATTTTTGTAATTTTATTTATTTACTGTAATTCATATTGTATGAACCACAATTTGTTATACCCAAGTTAATATTATATTGTTTCAAATAATTATGTTAGATTGTAAGAAAACCCAGGGTTTAATTTTAAAAGACATAAAAATTTTAACTACCAAAGATAATATAAAATTAAAATAATCCTAGGAAGGAAAGGACAACAGGAAGTAGTACCGGGTATGAACACTATTCGATACTAAATAAATAATATATAAATTTATTTAATGATAATAAAATGATAAAATATTTATATACAAGGTCATAAAAAAATTAACCAAAACATATTATGTGAATTAAATTAGTAAATAAACCGGAATGGAAGGGAATTATTTTTCCATAAATAAAAATATAAATTTATAATAATCACAAACTGCCTACATAATAAAAATACTATGTGTTACTAAGAGTGATGGAAAATAACAAGTATTGTTAATAAGATAAAAAAAAATTTTGAACTGAACCAGAGAGTTGAAGAATCGATGCGACAAAAATTATAAAAAATAACCTTTTTTGGACGTTGGAGGAGGCGAAATTCACGCAAGAGTAATAAACAAAGTGAATACTAACTAGTTATACCTGCGGAATCCAAATTAAATGGTGTTATACATAAAAAACCAGTGGATGAAACCATTCTGAGGATCCAATATAATTCGGCCTACTTCTAATAGACAATCAGAAAAATACTCGAAAATGAAAAGGAAATAATAACGCATGACGTACCTCATCACAGAATAAAACTTCAATCCAGTAAGGACAACACGGAGCGAGGTAATATAAACATTTTTCGTAATAAATACAGAAGAAAACTCGTTTTTTAATAGTGAAATAGAACAAAAAATATTAATTGTGTCATATGTTTATTTCAAAAGTAAACAAATACAGGCTGCTCTCTTACGGCAGTTCCGGAAACTACGTAATATCTGAAAATTAAACCAAATTATTTATTAATTTCTTATATTTGTAAAGCGTAGCATTTAGCCATTTCTGACACTCTCATAACACAAAAATTCACCCTGAACCCTGGGGAATTAATA
Source organism: Magicicada septendecula (assembly GCA_034769895.1). Classification (NCBI taxonomy): domain Eukaryota; kingdom Metazoa; phylum Arthropoda; class Insecta; order Hemiptera; family Cicadidae; genus Magicicada; species Magicicada septendecula. Next base: position 408,955,820 of record CM068367.1, read on the forward strand.
AGAATTATGTAATAACTGATGTATTTTATTATAGCGTAATATTGGTTAAATAACAACATATATGTTTTGTTCTTTAGACAGATCTATGTTTACTCGGTAAAGGCGAGAGGATGTTTTCTTTTTAAAAAAGATTAATTGTGATACCTATACTTTGGTGGCTGGAGACAAAAGGCAATAATCAATAAAGCAATATTATTGAAAATTAATATTGAATTATAACGTGTTACAATTTATTGTAGTGGGTAGTTAATGAAAATTTCAGCACAACATACAGAAGGAATCGTCACAACAGAGGGGCAAATTTGATACTTACTCTCTCTTCTGCATAAGGCTGAACAAATTATCTCCTTGACCCCAAATCACACACTCTCGATTTCTTTTAGATTGAGTAAAACAAGATAAACAAAATCCTTTATTTATACCGTTTAAAACGTCAGTTAGTATAATTCAAAAGTGACGCATACTGCGTGAGGCATATAATAACACTTTCGCAAGTGCACACCTCACATTAAGCGGTACGTTACAGAATTGGCGTACAACTGTGGGGCGGAATTAACAAAGCTTGTAATTGCAAGATACTCGTAAGTGGTGAAGGCCTCGAAAAAGCGGTACGTTACAATATATATATATATACACACACACACATAAATGTTGTTTGTTTATATACACGCTTACAGAGAGCACACTTTGAACCAGCAAATGTGTGTAATTAAACATATCCCACACACACTGCGAGTAGAGAAGGCACATCAGATCAGACTATAATTCACAGGGTTTGGCCGCACGTGCTGCCCACACTTTACATCGGTAACACTACTAGATTATACATGAAATATATCCAGTGTCAGTAGTCTCACATTTGCGTTTATTGTGTGTTTCAGAACGAGTGGCGTAATGAATGCAGTAAGCACCTGACAGTAAGAAAGAGGCTTACATTTCTCAGAGGGGAGATGACGTACTTCAATTACATCTTTTTTAAAAACACCTCGACGTAGCCGTGAGACGCTTAGCTTAAGAGAATAAATTCCATAACATGGTAAAATGAAAATGATATTAACTTTGTAACTGTTGTATAATGGATGAAAAAGACGACATCGAATTCATTGACGCAGATGTTTCAGAAAAAGAAGAAGCATACGTATGGAAAAAGAAAAAGGCTGTACAGAGTAAACCGTCAAAGTGCGATACTGCGGAAGATTTCGTGACGTTACAAGAGCTGACAGACGACGATTGTTCCGATTTCTCGAACTGTGAAAATTCTCTGAGTCCTAAGGCGCCCCTGTTCGAACAGAATTGCTCGAACGGTAGGACCGGATCTTTTGTAAAACATGATTTCGATTTTACCGATGACATCACTATTAAAGTGTCCTTTAAAAATGATAAACTTTCCGTCGAATTGGATGACGGTTCTTGTAGCAATGAATCATCTGATTTAGAGAAAAGTAAGAAAACTGCTCTCGATAGCGATTTTGTTGATCATGTCAAACCCCATAGATCTGTGGATCATCAGAATGATTTGGTGGACGAAACTGAAACCGAGAAAGTCATTAGTTCTGCTGTAATTCCAGAAGACGTCTTAGCCGCTAGAAATACAAGTAGGCCTATAACTTCTGTTTCCGACAGACAGAATATTGAAATGGTAAATATAAGCGACACTACTTCCTTAACTAAGGAAGACAGGCCCGCTACAAGAGAAGAAATAATATTTATATCTTCCGTTTGTGAAAATGCGAACAATAAAGGTATTTCTCAAACATCTAACTCCCCAAATGAAAATGAAACATTTTCGGCAACAGGGGGAAATATCAAAAACAGTAATGAACGAGAAAATAAACTGTCAGAAACAGAACACAGAAGTGAAAATGTTGTGGGCAATATCGAAAGTAACTTATCGAAACGGGTACCTGTAACTAACAACGAAACGATCAACGAACAAGACGTGGAAGGAGAGTTTAAGTCAAGTACAAACAGCGAAGATACGACACGTTATATGCACCAGGCCGATACATCCGATGTTTTAAGGGTAATTAACATCGAATCAGAAAAACAGAATAGCCAAATAAATAATGAAGACAATCAGTATGAGAATAGTTTGAAAGTGCTGTCGGCGTTTCGTAACAACCTCATGCCGGGAATAACAGCCGCTACAAACTGGATTGACAGTTGTGATCAGTTCACCGACGATGACATAGGTGTGACAAGTTTCATTTCGACACTTAATTATGATAATGATAACTACGAAGTGAAAGAATTGAGTAAAGATAAAGTAGAGGGGGAATCGAGGTATGGCGGTTCGGTGGAGTGTAGGAGGGCGACTGTATCGACCGGCGCGGCAAAGCCAACGTTGAACGGCGCAGATATAGTCAGTCGTTTTAGTTACAAGGAAACACGGCACGTATTACCCAGTTGTCGACACAGCTATAATAACGAAAATAGTGATCGCATCTGTGAAAGCAGTGGTGCTCCTCTAACAGCTGGTTGTGATACCGCACTTGAACCTAAGTTTGTAGACCAAGAAATTCAAGTAACTAATCCTTTTTGCACTAACTGTGAATTACGGTTGTCAGATAAAAATAGCGTAGACAGTACTGAACGTGTTTTAAGTGGGAAAAATGGGACAGAAACCGAGACCCATAATTGTGCATGTATCGGAGACAAAAAATGTGAAGTTAATTGTTCGGATTGTGAAAATAAAAATACTGGGAAACTTGTTGAAGAAGTTTGCAAAGAAAAAAGGGAACTGAATGAACTTGATAATAAAAATATAGACACTTTTAATAAAGGGGCGTATTTAAACGTTACACTAAACTCTAAGAAAGAATTAAAATGTGTTAAAGACTTACCGTTAATATTGCCTCGTTTAAGTATACCAAAGATTAACGATGTAGTAGACGTAAAAATTAGTGAAACGGTTCGTGATGCGGACGCGACCATTTGTTTGGAGCCGAATAACAATGAGTATCAGCTGGCTCATGATAACAGTTTGAAAAGTGCCGATAATGAAAAAACGGAAATTGACAACATCGAAGAAAAAGAAAGTGAGGAAAGAAATAAAGACGAAGAAAAAAATGAAACCTGTACGGAGCGACATGTTGCCGAGAGTGTAATGAATTTTGATGAAATGAAACAAAAGAAAAAAACTGAAGAAAATCGTAATAAAAAGCTGGATGGTGACGACCACGTTTGCAGTATTAGTGGATGCAGCGTTGAATATTGTAATGGTCATTCAAAGCAAAATATGTTAAAATCGGCGTTGAAACGTGGCACAACGTCGAAAAAGTCGAAAAAGAAAAATCGCGTTCAGTTCGATGAGTCGCTGAATAAATTTTTTGACGCGGATTATGTAATATTAATACGAGAAGAGTTCGACGATTACGAGGGCGAGTGCGGACTCAGTGTTTGCAATTGTGGTGATCAGTACTGTTACGAAGATTGTTGTGAAGAATCTGAAGACGACGAAGATGATTACACCGTTCAAGAAACTCCTAGCAGTCCAAAATTTGATCTGTGTACCGCATTTGAACCTCCAATCGAATTCGTGGATCAGGTTACCCTTAGTCCTCCCGATGGATACAAAGATATATCGCATTCTTGTTGTTCTCACCGACACCACCAGCATCACGTTCACCTCAGTCAGCAAGACCCGAGACGTCAACACGGTAAGAACAGACTTTTCTTTTGCCACAAATGTAGCGTTAAATTGTAACTTAGTTTTGAACTTAATACAGTCAGTGTTGAAACTGGCACTAAAGGCATTAAACACATAGCAGTTTAATTTGTTAAAGAAGTTCTTTTAAGTAAGGTTATTAATAAGTAATATGAATACGTCGTGTCCATTCAGTTTGCAGGCCGTTATCACTACACTCGAACTCTGCTGTTGCACACACAATCTGTCTGTCTGTCTTCTGTCTGTCTGTCTGTCTCTCTCTCTCTCTCTCTCTCTCTCTCTCTCTCTCTCTCTCTCTCTCTCTCTCTCTCTCTCTCTCTCTCTATCTCTATCTCTCTTTTGAGTAAACGGAGGCAAACGGTCGTGTGTACGATTTCGATTTCAGTTTGTGTGTGCGCGCGCGCGCGTTTCTGTGTGAAAGAGGATCGAGTGTGTGGGCGGCAGGGAGGGTTGAGGTATACGTGAAGCATGTGGGAGTTAAGTCATAAGTCGGCGTTTGTGTTTATGGCACCGTATTGACTCAGATTTATTTTTTAGGTCGACGGTTCCGTGTATAGTGCCGGGGGGGGGGGGTGCGAGAGCGTGCAATAATCGTCGAGCCAGTGGTGCAAACTGTAAACTGCCCTGTGTTTGCATTCGAAATATTTAGGTTAATGTTTTCAAATAAAGATCTTTTAATTTACCCTTTACGTTTGAAGGTCCATTTTCGATGCCTTACATGAGCAGTTAATATGGAGCAGCCGTATAAAAATCATTATGAATTTACTAATTAATTGCGCCGTGTGTATAGAATACATTATTGTATTTGACTCAGCAACCGCTTACACGTCATAACTTGTAGAAATGATTACATTTCATGTAATTGGCAATCTTAGTTTTTCTACTGAATGTCACGATCTGAGTTGGCTACATATGTTCCCTTATAAACTAGTAATTAATCAGCTGGATGTAACGGTGTATAGAAACAAAATGAAAACAAATTAATTTTATTTAATCGTTGTTTTATCATAATTGAGTGTGAAGATTCGTATGGAACGGCAGTTAAGTGTCTACAATTAGTACCATGATGACCCGGGAACAGAAAACTCAAACGGCTGAGGTAGGACAAGTAGTTACAGACATTCTGCACCACAGAAAGTTTTAACAGTATTGACATCAACCGTGAAAGCTTAACTCCTCTATTTGTATGGAATATTTATGATAATTGTGAGTTTTATTTATTTACATATTGTTTTTAATCTGGCTTTTGTTCAAACTAATACCGTATGTAATGGGGGCAAAAACTATAACTGTAGAGGTATGAAATAAATAAGTGTCATACGGACCAACGGAGGAGAGGCTGTTTTCATGTTTTGTTAACTTTTGTTTTATTATGCATCACACACACATACACACACACGCGCGCGCGCAGTGAGAGAAATTAATTTTTTTAGGAGGAAGTGCATGGGTCATTACAGTTGCCACAGTAAGATTGCCAAGTAAAATTTTTTAACAAAATAAATAAGTAATTATAATTTTAACTTATTCATTTTCTGAATGATAAATGACAAAATCGTAGAAAGTGAAGAGCTAAAAGATATGTGATACGTGCAAGTGCTGTCGTTATGTGAAATATAGAAGCAGCAGTAGTAGTAATAGCAGTAGTAGTAGTAGTAGCAGTAGTAGTACTAGTAGTAGTAGTAGTAGTAGTAGTAGTAGTAGTAGTAGGGTTGTAACCATTGTGCAAGGGCAATCAAGAGATAGTTAATACAATACGGTGGTGAGTGTTTGTACGTGTACGTGCGTGAGCATCCCTCCAGGGTGCATGGCTTGTCATCTCGCTTGAAGCTCGCGTTTCCGTTTTACCATTTCAAGCCTTGCACATTTTGTATTTTTATATTATTCTTTGTTGTCAGGTTGTCTTGTTCCACCCCCCCCGCTACACACACACACACACACACACACACACACACACACACACACACACACACACACACACACACACACATTTATATTCGCTGACGTTCGCAGGAGAATTTTGCCATTCCGTAGTTGGTACGTGTGTTACATTCACATGGCTTCCGAGCCGGCGGCGGTGTAGGCCTACCTGTTATTGTGTAAGGTTTGTTGTGTTCAGTTATGCAAACGTGATATAGACGTTGTGAATGGCTCATTTATGTCACTATATTAAATACGCGTTAGAATAAATTACTGGACCAGTTATCCTGTCTCAAACACACAGAAAGACGCAGAGAAATAGATACACACGCATACGCGCGCACACTTTTATATTTATTTATGCAAAAAATCTGTATTTGGAATATTAAAAATATACATTTTGTTTAGAAAACATACTATTTATTAAATTCTGGGGGCAAAACCACTTCGTATGTTTTAAATTAAATAACATTTAAAAAGTAACAAGTCAAATGGACAACATTGTAGTTGTCTTAAGTCTCCATACTTTTCATTTATGATTTAAAATAGGACCGTAATTTGATATGTCAGCACAAGTTATACGACATATGCGCGGAAAGCATAGTATCATCTACATGATATTGGTTGCGCTGTTTCAGTTAACGTTATATAGACAAGACCGTGGATGCTGTAGACAACAAAGTATTTTATATGATGACTCTTTTGTTCATCTTAATACACGTTAATCCATATATTGGAACCATCCGCACGAAGAGTTTTGTGTATCGTCAACTCCACTACAGTAATAGTTGTGAAAGAGACAACTCATCTCTGATTAATATAGTGTCCCACGACTACAAATGTCACTGAACGCGTAGGTGACTGATAGCATATTGCATTATTATTAAATGATACATAAGTGGTAATTTAAATGGGTGTAAAAAGTGTTGTAACGTAACAGGCAAGGCAATAAGAAAACGTTCCAAGTAAAATATTGCAGACGTTAAGTGTAGTTGACCTGGTTATTGCGCTCTTCGTCCCTGTTCCGATTTCAGATTTGTCCGGAGCACTTCACTATTCTACGACATTCTTTAATTACATTTCCCCTTAGGGGTTTCCGGCTTCCTTGCAACAGCATTATCGGGAATGGAAATTGTCTCTTCGCGTGCTGTAGAAATTCTACATAATCGATATTGTCTCGTTGCTGTTCTCGTAAACGTTTAAATTGTGTTCAAGGCATATTTATTGACACTTTATATACACGGGCGCGTGAATAATAGAAAGGTATTATTATTATATTATGTGTGTGTCATTAATGCATATAATATTGTGATATTATTCAATATAGTTTCTTCTGCGAGTAGTGTATTGCGTTTTTGTCGTTTCAACACCTTTTTTTTTTAACAAATCGTTTCAATTTCAAAACGCAATACACTATTTGCAGAAGAAACTATATTGAATAATATCACAATCTTATATAATTGCTGCAAGAAACTTTGAGTTACGTACGTAGAAAATGATGCATTAATACATAATATATCATGCATTTTATATTTTTAAAATATAACTTATGTAACTTATGTATTTGTAGTTTTACTTATGTATATATAAAAAATAAGAAGTTTATTTATGTGTGTATATATAAGTTATATAAATAAAATATATATAATATATTACTATTATTATTGTTGGCATTACATGCATTTAAGTTCGTACAGACATTTAAGCCTTGTTTCGGCCGCTAGTTTTTTGCACTCATCTTCAGTTTCACTTAACTTCATCCGTATTTCAGTTGTAACTTTATACATTTCGGCTATCTTAACGTAGTCTATTAAAAGTTATTACTAGTACCCGAAGTATTACTTATAACACCTATATCATTAATATTAACATGAATGATTTAATATGTTCAAAGTTGTGTGTATACAGTTGTTAACATGTACGTAGTTATCAAATACGTAATTTATATAAAGAATTATTTTTTGCATAAAAATTTATTATGCATAATAGGTTACACTTCGCAATCGTGAAGTTGTAAATTGTTATGTACATACATGCATTTGATCGCATTTCGGAATCCGTAAAAATCAATTTCATAGTATGCAATGTTTTACAATAATTGAGTAAGAAATTATGGAAGTTATTCAATCGAGAAAACTTCTTGTTTTAATTTATCTTACCGATTTACGCACCTTCTGAACATTAAAGTTTATAGATTCGAATAAACCTGTCAAGAAAAATCTGCATAATCATCATCATAGCGTCGTCAGTGATCTCTCTCGTAACTAATTCGTCTGTAGTTCAGGACAGTGAATTCGATCATGCAGACGGCCGTCGTCGCCGCGGTCCAATCACAATAACCGTTCCCGTAGTAAAATGTATCCAATTGCATTTAGTTGTCTTAATTCTCAAAACGATATAGTTTGGTCGAGTATCCATTTAATATTTTCTTCTTCTTCGTGGAGTCAGCAGTTTTCGTATGATTCTCTTATTCGATTTCTCGTTTGCAAGCCATAAGAAACATATCGACAGTTTGTTATTTTTCGTTTTCTGTATTGTCCGTCTATACAGAGCCAATTCATACTGGTATTAATTCACGATCTCTGGTGTTTCACTTCCACTGATTGTTATTATTATGTCCAATGTTTTACGTCATTAACAGCTGTGAAACCATCAATATTTACCTTCTCAGCTGATAAAACTTTATTAAACATTGTGTTCGTATTTTCCATATTTCTCAGACCAGACTTTGCACTTTTCTGGCTGAGTTCATTAATAATTTCTTCCTCTGCGTTCTACTGTATGTTTTACACATGCGCGCACGCCCACACACACACACACACACACACACACACACACACACACACACACACACACACACACACACACACACACACACACACACACACACACACACACACACACACACACACACACACACACACACACACACACACACACACACACACACACACACACACACACACACACACACACACACGAAACTGTATTAAATGACGTAGTGGTATGAAAGCGGAAGACGTCAGTGTAATGAGGAGAGAACATTATATGGGATGGGATGGATCGTCTTTCTCCGGGTCGACCCGCATTTCCTGCATGACTTCGCAGCCTGTGCGGTGAGATAACACGGTTTCTTTCGTTCAAGGAGCAGATCTGTAATTCTGTTCAGTTTTCGTTGTCTAAACGATAAGACGACGTCTCTAATTTGTATGAAATTTGCGGAGTTTGCTCGCTGACTGTTAACAAAATCTAATGGTTGAATAACATCGATTTACCTTTAGGACCGAATATGATTGTGTGACAAAGGAAAGTAAACTCGCATGGTACACACGTAGTATACAAAAGATAAGGAAAGTGTATCAGAAAGAAATAGGAATGTCTGTATGCGGACTGAAGAGATGTGAAAGTGAGCTATAATGTCACGGAGGAGGTGCGCTGGTTCCAGTACATACAACTGCCTATTATAGGAATGTCTGTATGCGGACTGAAGAGATGTGAAAGTGAGCTATAATGTCACGGAGGAAGTGCGCTGGTTGCAGTACACACAACTGCCTATTATAGGAATGTCTGTATGCGGACTGAAGAGATGTGAAAGTGAGCTATAATGTCACGGAGGAAGTGCGCTGGTTGCAGTACACACAACTGCCTATTATAGGAATGTCTGTATGCGGACTGAAGAGATGTGAAAGTGAGCTATAATGTCACGGAGGAAGTGCGCTGGTTGCAGTACACACAACTGCCTATTTTTGTGCATAGGTTTTCATTTATACTCAATATTGTCGTCACAATACGGTTTGAAACGAAGGCTAAATAATTTTTAGTACCAAGTGTGAAATAATTATATACAAGTAAGAAAATTGTGTACTTTTAACGTCATGATTTTTATTGTTCAGACCTTATAACACATCATTACAGAGGAGTACGAAAGTAAAGTTTTAACCAGTGCTTAACTTTCTGTTTAAAACTTGTAACACTAACGAGATTAGATACATATGTTTTACAGACGGTTCCAATAAACGTTTTATTTTCCTACAGTATAACTAATAAACACATATTTAGTTATTTATTGACATTAATGTCACGTAATGTAAACGGGTGCCTGAACGGATTCATGGTGGCGTAACATGAACGAGAGTAGTGATAACAAGTTGGTTAAAACGTAAAACGAATAAACATGCATGAACTATATACTCACTAAAACGTAATGTCCCCATTAAAATGATGAAAAACGAAACAGTATAGTGCATCCGACATAGACCTATGTATTCTCTTACCAGAACTGGTAAATATTTTATTTCTCAATAATCTAAAGTAAAATATACAAATGATAATTCAAACTATAACTGTAGGATTACATTTACAAATAACTAATGGCATGCGTTTTACACAAAATTAATGATGTCTATAGAACAAGATTCACAATATTAAGTTTTAATTTACTGTACCAAGCCACTTGTATGACAATCAAATAAACTACGTTACTCACCGTCAGAGGCTTAATTCTTACACATGCGATGTTATACTATACTCAACATGTTTCGGGACAGCTTGTCCCATCTTCAGGAGTAAATACTCTTCAACCTCAATTGAGGATGAATCGTCAAACATTATAAAATATTAAAACCCAAAACACACATGAATAAATTAATGAAACTACAACATTAAGCGCACGTGTAGGCTCCAAGGTGCACACCTCACGCCGGCTCATGCGCGTTCACCCGGCGTGAGGTGTGCACCTTGGAGCCTACACGTGCGCTTAATGTTGTAGTTTCATTAATTTATTGATGTGTGTTTTGGGTTTTAATATTTTATAATGTTTGACGATTCGTCCTCAATTGAGGTTGAAGAGTATGTGTTTTACTCCTGAAGATGGGACAAGCTGTCCCGAAACATGTTGAGTATAGTATAACATTGCATGTATAAGAATTAAGCCTCTGACGGCGAGTAACGTAGTTTATTTGACAAGATTCACGATCCTCATAATTTTAGTATAAAACCCTCTATCTATCACGAAACGCAGGAATTTTGAAAGATATCCCCCCTTCCATAGCCAGCATTATTAGTTTGCAGATAGCTAACTGATAATAATATCAGTTATTTAATAATATAGCTATCTGCAAACTAATAATAGACTAGGAATTATGCTAACTTGTAACAGAACAAATTATAGTGTACATGGGCCAGTTTATCTCATATTACTTACGTCATTTATTATTGAACAGTTGTAGTTTATTTTGCTGTTAAATATAATAAACATTAATTTTTGTTTAAGTGTTGCTGAAGCTAACTCTGTAACTGGAGACGTTATTTGACTTACTGACTATTTGGCATATTAATTTGCACATCTGAATAATGAGTGAGTTTGTGTTCCGTAGTACCACATACCGTTTGTCTCGCTCACATATGGTAGGCCTATCGTTAACGTCATGAGAGCGAATTCACAGACGAGGTCAACTCGCAGTTGACTCTGTGAACTTGTAAGAGTGCAGCAGAATCGTCAAAACGAAACATTTTATCGGAGTACGTAACACTTGAGCAAGGCTGTAACTCCAAATTATTGGCGATAAGATACAAGAGGTGAGAGAGCAGTCAGCAACTTTGACAACGTGTTTGTTTGGGTCATTTGATAGAGGGAAGCTAATGTACGCTGTAGATAAGTGCAATGCCGTCGCTGTCTGTGTATGTTTCCTCCTTTAACGTAATTTGTTGTTTCCATTTGCAAAATACGATCTTCTGCTTGTCAGTTGCACACATAGAAACAACTTCCTAAACGTATCGCAGGAATATTTGTTTTATACGTGCTTATAAAGTCGTTTTTACTTAAATTCGGTTATCATTTACTATTGGCGAGATTTAAGACGAGTTGTATAAAGTCATAAATTGTAGCGTCACGTTCGAGAGTACAAAACCTGAAGAGATGATCACGCAGGAGCTCCACACTCGTAACGGGTAAAGATTCAAATCGATAAAACAAAATCGTTTCGTACATGTTTTGGTCTGAATGCCAATGACGATACCTCATACGACACCACTTATATTCTTGGGGTGTATTCCAGCAACGCAAATACACTATCAGCAGTTCTTATGCGTAAAAGTGCACATACACACACTCACTCACACAGCGAAATGTGCAGTTTACTTAATGAGATTACTAGGCTCATTTTTCGTTTGTGTCATCTGTATACATGTTTATGTAGACACATGTTGGTCACAACAGGCGCGCACATTGATAAGTACACTAATTAACAGTATTATCTGTATAATAACATTAGGTTCGATTAAGAAGCGTAAACATTTCGTTTAAGATTTCCAATCTCGTTACGAAGTGCGTGTTGTTCTGCAAGGCATCTAATAACATTCGCTGGCATACAGTAACTTAATTCGTCATATCTAGGGTAGCAGTATACACGTCAATAGATAGATTGATCGCAATTGTGTTTCGTTTTATTAGACGCTCACCGTCTATATAACATCGTACTGATGCCCCAGACGTGGTTGGCCAGCACTGGTCTGTCCCCCGAGCCTCAGACCTTTCATAGTAGGTATTTTATACAAAGTACTAAAGTTGAAAAAGTACTAAGATTGATATTCACAATATAATTTGTCATGATTGTAAGAGGACGATGGTTTGGGGAGTTGAAAAATAACTTCGCTTGGCTTATGAGAGGATTTACCCTCATTATCCTCACCCTCTACCGTCATTACACAGCTTAAAAGTAGGCCTATATCGTTACAAACAAAACGCCTTCTCAATATCCATCATCAAATACATTCAATCTAACAAGTAAAAGTAACCTCATTTACAACTATCCTATAACCTCGTTTTAATTTACCCACAATCCCCACCGTATGGCAACCAAATAACATCCAGAGGAATGCAAGAACTCACTATTGAATCTTATAATACACAGGACTTCACGGATCCAGTGGTGGGATTTGCCCTTAACTAGGTGTTTGGGGGGGGAGGGGTGCGTAAAACTGAGGAAATTCCAGAAAAAGAAACTGTCAAGTGTCCGTAACTGAAGATCAAACACATGCGCTAATAAACTTGATCTTCTAAACTACGGAATGTAACATTAGTTGAAAAAAACTAATACAAAAACTAGAATCTTCCATCAGCGAGAACAGTCAGAGATCTGTTACGTGTCAGCAACTTTGGTTTTACACGTGTGGAAATCTTGATCCTAAAACACTTATCTCTTCTGACCTTCCTAACTACTAGTCAACAACAAAGACAAATGGAGAGAAAAACCAAAATGTGAGGGAAAGGAGTTAATAAATTAGAGCAACAGAAGGAAAGGAGAATAGATCCTGAAGAGAATTCAAAGGTGACGGAGAAGAAGACGTGTTAAAGTTCAGCGAGTCACCGGCATTGACACCACAAAAAAAGTGTAAGAAACACTATTTTAAATATTTAAAAATTTCAAAAGTGGGTTACTCCCTTGTAGAAATACAATTAAATATAATGTAAAGAAACATCATATAAATCATGCATCATATATCATAGAAATACAAATATCTCATGGAGAACAATAATGTAATAAATATGTAAATAAGGAAAGTATATTACAAAAAAATATTATTTAAAACTATATTATATGTATGTTAAATTATGAACAAAATTACATACAAGTAAAAAAAATATTAAGTATAATAAAAGGAATAGTAGGCCTAACTCCAGATTACTCAAGAAAACATTGAAGAACGCTTAAAATTCAAAAAGAACTTAAAAAGTGCCTAAGGGTTTCAGGAAAAACCAAGAAGAGGACAGGTGCCATCTGGACTGACGAAAGAAGGGAGAGACATAGATCAAGAATGAAGGAGATATGGAAGAGGAGGAAGAGAGAAGAAGGGACGAACCAGTTGAACCAAACCTAGTCCACAGTGGCTCATATGAAAAAAAGGAATACTAGAAATAGATTTAAGATATTTCAATTATTAATAATATTATAATTCTCTTTCTAATAAAACAATTATTATTGTTTACTATTAAGTTTAGATCAAGTCAGTAATTAAATTATATAGGCTACTCTCATAAGTAAAGCGAAGTTATTTTTCAACCCCTAAACCATCATCCTCGTACGTTATCGTTTGACAGTTCTTTTATGTTTTGAGGAAAAACGATTACAATCCACTTGAGTTTAATATATGAAATTTATTTAGTCCGGTTGCATTATCCTCCCGTCCAGTGTATGGAGTTTCTTCGAGAGTAATACGTTACTTTACGGACTATGTCGTTACGTACCTGTATAGGCCTACCTGTAGGTACTGTACGTGGTTAGATACGCAGAGTGAGGTTATAGGCGTATACGAACGTTCTCGTATAACGGAGTTTGATATCCTACGTTAACGTTGTAACGTACAACCCGCTGACCAGATGATTGATGGTAACCCAATAGCACTAGTTGAAGTGACATTATACACAGTGACTCTACCTTACCCCCCCCCCCCACGTATGAGTTGGCACCACCAGCTGAGGTTAAATGTACGTGATATCCACGATAGTACAGATTTTCATGCTGTGGGCGTATTTTCTTGGTGTTTAAATTACTTCCTCAGAATTGCTCAACTATTCGTAAGACTTTTAAAGACCTGTTGTTGCACGATAAATTACCGAAATTCGTAGAGAATGAAGTGAAAAAATTTGTTGAGCAAATGTTCTAAAATGTTAAAAATCGTTTTAACAAAATGGTTTTCAACGTTTTCAACTTTCTTAAAATGGTTTCACGTAAAAATCGTTTATTCTTGTTTATTATAGCAGTCCTTGCAAACAATATAAAATATGAAGTAACTTATAAAGTAATGATGCTGTACAGAAATAATATACGCGCGCGCGCACACACACAGTTTTTATGTGTCCTTATAAGTAACAGAAAATGCATTGTTTTATACAGTAAAATAAAAGGGTAAGGTAACCGAGTGCGGTCAAACACATCGCAGACTGTGTGTGGTAACATTGTCAGATAGCCATATTCACATTGATATTGATTTGTACACAATACATACGTTCCATACACATTAATAATATTTATGGTCTTATGATATTATTACATGATGGAAAGGTGTTATGGTAAATGCTGTGATACGGTCATTCATTGACCATTAAAAAGTATCTGCCCAGTACATTTAATTCTTACTTAATGCAAGTTTGTCTCTTGTCTTTAATTTAAATGAAGTTTTAAAAATAAACATACCCCCTGGATGTACTTTCATGATTATATAGAGTTGCTTGTGGTAGTGAACAGTTCGCCCTGTATTACCCTAGATTAGATTAGGCCTAAAATAGATTAGTACACTGCGGGAAGTGTGTACGTTTGTTGAACATTGTGTACGTTTGTACTGCGGAACACTGATTCACTGTACGTGTAGTTGAAGATAAATCTTACATTTAAAAATGTTATTTAAGTTACGTTGTATTACAGTTCGCAAAACATGTAAGTAAAATGTAACTTTTCGTGGGAACATTCTTCTGGGAAGAATCCCATCATTGTACGTGATTAATAGAGAGACAGTTAAGTACACGTTATATAATGTATGAAACAGATTAATTAACAACTTAAATATTTAAGTAGTTCGCATACTTAATACTTTCTTACGTTAGATTTACCGGACTAGCGTTTCTGTAATATTAACAAATTATATCAAAAGAACGAGATTAAATGTAATTCCATGGGGCTGGGTTGTGTGATAGACATATCAGCAAGCGCTAGGGGGAGAGAGATGTTTCAATCAATTGTGTCCGTTCTCCTGCCAGCATGCCGTTAGAGACACTTTTCTCCACCACAAGCGATCTCGGCATTCCTGTTTCAGATTAATTACAAAACTCCGATATGGAAGTACTTATCGTCCGTTACAGCACTAGGCTTGTGTAGTTATATTTTATCGTATTGAATGTAGTAACATCAACGAGTTATAGAAAAAACAATGTCTATAGAAGTGTCTGTAAGAGGCATATCTATGTAGAAATGGCACAGCAAGTTTTCATGATTTAGGCAGTAATATAGGCCGAAGTGCGGTAATAACAAATGATATTGTCCTGTGCATTGTGAAACAGTTAGACTCATTATTTGAAAAGGTATTCCCTGGTGTATGTCTTTACTGTACGATATAGTTAGTATAGTTATAATGCCTATTTGATTTATAAAAAAGTAAATATTGGCCCAATGTAGAGAGAAATGAAAAACATTGAAAGACAGGACGTAATGTGGGGAAAAAGGAAGAACTCGAAACGAAATCATGAAAGTGAAGAAATGAAGCTTGTAATGGTTCGGATGTTTATGACATATTGCAGTCACTTCTACTGCGTTAGATGTTGCTGCCTGCCTCACTACATTTTGTTAGCTTACAATTACGTAATTACGCTTCTCGTTGTCAAATTATATCTTAACAATTTCGTCCGTAGCGGGTTCAAATTTACCTGAATCCACTAATGAGATATTGCCAAAAAGATTTTATTCCTATACCGTCGTTCTATTCGTATACCGTATTCTTCAATATTGAGACTGCCTATTAAACTAACATACGTTATAATAGCTCATAATCATTCAGTTTTATACATTATAATTGAGTTATTTGCCGATTTCCTTGCCATTGTCTTTTGCGTATGTAAGAGATTCAGTATTCATTCCGATAATTTACACTTTATAATGTTAAACATTCAACATTTCGGTTGTGTAATTAAAAATTAATGTTATTAAATATAAAAATGCTGGAAGTTGAGGAAGAGATTTTCAAACTATATTGTAAAACTGTCTGAAAAACACGTGAGAATACCTACAGTATACTCTCTAAACAAGTCAGGCTTTCCACCTCTCATCATGTTCGTAAATTTTTGTGATGTATCTGAAATTGTAACTGTACCTGTTGTTGAACAAGCGAAGCGAGTTTTCAATTTTAACTCGACGTTTGGCATTTGTCTGTCTGTCTGTTTGAAGCATGTTTTACGATAACTTTTGAAGGCAACAATAGATTTTAGCAAAAGTTGGCTTGCGTGTCCATACTTTTACCCTACTGAATCCTATTGTTTTTTAGACTAATCCCGCGAAAATCTAGGGGCGGGCGGAAAAAATGTGAGGGGGTCAAATTGTGAAAAATCGCAAAAGCTCATGAGGGGTATAAGATTAAAGACAATTTTAACCTCAATCTAAGTATAATGTTTATTTTTCAAAATTACAAAATGTTTGAACGTCAGGGCCCAAAAGTGGGTGAAAATTTTGATAAAATCTCAAAAGTTCGCGTGGAGTATCCAGTTAAAGAGAATTTTAACTAACATGTGAATGTAGTGTTGAGTTTTGGAAATTTCAAAATTTTGGGACCCAGGGCCCAAAAAAGAGATCAGGAAATTGAAAAAATTGTGAAAACCAACAGGGTGTCAGATTAAAAGGGATTGTAACCCAAATCGGAATATTTAAAATTGTTAGCGTTTATTGTATGACTGTGAACTCTACAATTGTTAAATTACTATCAGAAATAGTAATAGTTTAGTCATCGTCGGGAGTTTTCTAGTTTTTCCCATAATTGAAAAATTGCCTAATATCGAAATGTGTGTAATAATAAATGCACTATATTATTAATAGTGAGCGAGTTCTGGAGCTCAAGGAGCTTAGTAGTTAAAACAGATTTCCGGCTTTATTTCAGTTCAAATCGCAACATGTTGGGCAGTAAACAGAACAGAGTGCGGGATTGCAACAGTATCGTGTAGTTACTAAATATAGGCCGACTACACTTTACGAACCAAACATCACTTTGTTAAGAACGATCTTTAAGACGTACCTTTACTGGGGAAGCGAATCAAATGTAAACGGAAGTCTATGCAGAGTTTATGACCTGTCTTGTGAAATTATTGAACTGCCGCTATTGAATAATCATTCTCAACACACAGCAGGAATAAAGTTTAGGGAAAGATGCGCATTGTTGTAGTTAATGGATGAAATAGTGTAGAGCTTGTATCTAATTGTACTTTTCGGCACGAGTAACAATAATATTTATACCGATTTGACTGTACAAATATTTGTATGTATTTGAGGAATGAAGTTTTAGTTATGCTGTACGTCAGTTAGTTAAAAACAAGTTTTATTTAATGACAATAAGTCAGTGGACTTTCTTGTTATACTACTGTATAACAGTGTGATTCTTCGGTAGCCCCGGTAAAGTTGTATGTTGGGTGCAATGACGTTATGCTTTGTGAACAAAGACAAGGAACGGAAGTTGACAACAGGAAGCACGCATGCCCACACTGTATATTTACCATATCCAGGTAACTTGTTGTTATTGTGCCTTTGTTGTTATGTGAAACGATGGGTTTTTTTTAATTTTGATTTTTTGTATTGGCGTCGTCTGATAACCAAGTTCGTAGCGCACACGTTACTGCTCACGGCATTGTGTAGCCCTGCTTTGAGACAGCATACCACAGTTGTGTTATATACACAGTGAATTAATGTAATAAATAATAAATTTAGTTGTTCCCAACTAATAATAATGAAACTAATAATGTATGTAATAATGAGTAATAGACTAAAGTACGAATTTGTAATAATAATCTGTTTACATATTAATTACAAGTATGTTAATCTTACGCGCGTGTGTGTGAATGCGCCCGCGCTTGATTACACGTTAATACTACAAATAATAATAATAATAATAATAATAACAACAACGATAACAATTTCAAGACAAAACTAAAGTTCATTTAAGAAGACAGGACCGCACGTTAAAAAAAAAACTCGTTTCGCACTTTGTTGTGACTGCCAGCTACTAGCTGTTATACAAAAGAAGGGTTTACGCAAGGCGCGCACGGCGATCAAGGGATTTTGAAGGGACACTTTACAACCTCAGATAGGTCTATACATGGTGTGCGCGAGGCAACATTTTATTTACTTAATACATTCTTTTATTTCAGTTCCGTCTTGTGACGTCTTCTAGTAGCTTCGTCACAACGATCGTTCCATCTTTAGACATAGGCTATACCTAGCTATACCCCTCATACGAGATCGTCAAACATTAAAATTTTTATTAAACTGAAATACGTGAATAACAAAAACTGTTTCACGTACACGCTACTTGAACAGTAGCCTATAAACGGATGCCTCTCGACATCTAAATACGTATATTTGAGTACACTTTTATTTTCTCGACGATGCGCATCGTGTTCTCGGGCGATATGAGTATATAATGAATTCAGTGTTTTTATGTGTTGTTAATTGTTTTGTACTGACGAGCTCACCTCGAGTGATTTTCTCCTGAAGATGGGACTGTGAGCCCGAAACGCGTCGTACCTAACCACTGAAGTTGCATGAAGGACAATATAATCAGGTATCTACCTATTACCTCAATTAAATATTTTTGTCTTATTCGTTTAATTTCTGTTAAGTTAGGCCTACATACTAAAAAAGTAGGCTGTTTACTAATATACATAAACATTCACGTTTGAGATTACAGTATCTAGGCCTAAAAAACCGTTTGTCGGTTAGGGTAACAGTGTGTTCCAAAAAAATGTCCATCGTTTAATTAATATGCCAGTATTATAAATTATAAGTGATTTGTCGCTGAGCGAGCGGTCCGAAAATAATTTTAATCAGATTATAGATATGTTACATTAAACATTAAAAAATACTTCTTTGTACTGTACGATTCAAACTAACAATATACTAAAGGTATTGTAACAAAAGTGTGTGTTTTAACGTATAACTTCGAATAATTCCATATTAGCACCTCCAACGGCAAAATGGCTAAGTTTTGAATCTAACCACAGCGCATATACTAAGTTCTGAGCTTTATTAGTTTATACGCAATCACGAAAGTAACAACATAACAAATTATAAATCAGCGGCCCTCTTTTCTTTTCATGTCTGGTTTAGAGCGATCAAAACTGACCGCCGCGCGCACCTTGTATAATAGGGTGGGCCGAAAAATGTTTTTATTTTTAATTTCGATTCGCTATACCGCGGAAAACTTGCCCTTACGACAGAGAAGTAAAAAAAAAAAAATAAATTAATAAATCGGTTAATATTTCCGAGCGGTGTGTGAAGTTGGTGACAAAAGCGTCACAAAAAGTCATTGGTGCCAAGTCCAAGGATGGGTTCAGAGGTTGTAACATTTATCATTAACTATTTTATGTCAGAATGTAAAATTTGCAATTTTAATGTTAAAAATGTGTTTTACAGGTGCAATACGCGACCAATAAAAGCTGAAATATCTATGCTTTTTGAATTTATTTATCTTCCCTGTGCTATTCTTTACTTATCCAAATCTGTAGCGTTTGACGTACATAGAAAAAGTTTAGTTTTTTTTAATTACGATAAATTGTTAAAATCGATAATTTTTTATGATTTTCGGGGTGATGCGCGACCGGAAGATATTAACCGTTTTTATTTCTTTTTTTTTATTTCACTTATCTGTCCTAGGGGCAAGTTTTCCGCGGTTTAGCGAATCGAAAAAAATAAAAAATATTTTTAGGCCCACCCTATTGTAAAACCCCTTGGAAAGGACCCATTGGCCGCGTCGCGCACCTTGTATGCCAATTTTGAGATTTTTGGACCGCCCCGAGCACCTTGTCAAAACCCCAAAAGACAATATACAATTATTTCAAACCTGAATATTACACATTTATAATTCAACTTCAGTGCATCATTGAAAGTGTGTATGTGTGTGTTGTGTGTACACATGCGCGCGTAGTGTTAACATAGTTGTGTTCCGGGGCGCGCGCGTCGAAAAGTGAGTGATTGGTAACAAAGACATGTCGGTTTACTGCGGAAATACGACCGTTAATGCGTAAACTACATTACTTCAAGGTGTACCGCCCTTGATTAAGGCGTTGGTTGGGGGAATGACTCATAATGACTAGCGGCCAAATAAGAACAATTCTGGAGCACAGAAATTCAGCACTGGTATCTACTGTACGCACACCAGTTTTGCTGACGAGACGCCTGACGAGTCTACTGAATGATAGTGTGTGCTTGTTTTGGTGGGGTATTACTGGTTCTAAAATAATTATTCAGACGTATTTAGTTGTATTTTGTGTGCGTATTAGATTGAACGTTCGTACATTATATGTAAGTGTAATTTAATGAATATTTTGTTGAAGTGTCTTTTTTATTCGCTACAAGAAATACCTTGTGAGAGACAGTCAAGTCACACCAATACTGTGTTAAACGTATTTTAAATGTGTAGTATTACAGTGGTGCGTGCAGTGGAATGGCATATGTCACCACATTCCTTGTTCGGTTGCAAAGGCGAACTGCTGATAGTACCTGAAAGTTGATTAAACAAAAGTGGGGGCGTGAAGTATAATATATTTAGGACAGATATAGAGAAAACGAGAGGAGGGAGAGAGAGGGAAATAAAAGACAAAGAAAGAGAGTGAGAAGGCGAGAGAGAGGGAGTGAGTGAGAAGGCGAGAGAAACTTAGACTGTGCAATTTCATGAACTCGCTGAGACGTGGAAACTTGAAGTGCAGTCACTATTGTAATCTGGATAATGGTGTTTATCTGATGTATTATTAAATACATGCAAAGTCTGTGTATGTTAATAAGCTTGTGGTTTAAAATACATGACAGTGTTACGGGCAGGAGTAACGGTAATTAACATATGGGGTGACACTGATCCGTTCCCGACGCTATCTCACATTGCTTATAAGCTTAACAACGGAGAATGGAAAACAGATCGCTTTAGAAATAAATACAGATTAGACTATTTGTTTATTTATTAATTAAACTATTTATTTATTTTCTCGCCTAACACAGGTTTAGCGAGAATCGGTTAATAAGTACGAGCCACAATTTTTACATTATTTGTGTGAACGTTTCGACAATTTTTATTGCCATTATTAGGACAACTGTTGTTGAGTTGTTACGACACAAAACACACAACTGTTTGGTGTGTGTGTCAAAAAATTTGAAATAAAAATCACCGCCTGCCACCATCAATGGATACAAATATTCGCAGGATCGTTGTCACAGACTGAAGTTTGAGACTTTTTGTAATTAGCAAGTATATTTCGTTTAGCATTTGTAACAATTTGTTCGTATACATTTAACCACATGGGTCAAACGCAAATAGTGTGCGACCTATGTGTCGACACATAATAATGTGGCTATTATACGAGAAATAAATCCTGGTAACGGTGGTGATTAGACCGTTATGTTGTTCAGTCGGTAAAAAAACGATGCTACTTAACGTTAATTGAAACTAATGGTGCCATTTAATCTGTTTCGAAATAAATTAATTCGTCCCGGTCATCGAAATAACTCCAGCCAACTGGTGTTGTTGTTTACGTATGAATGAATATTGTGCTTACAACTGCGTCTACGGTAATTAAACAGTAACGAATTGATGATTAATAGAAATACTGTGCTCCTTCACGATAGTAAGTATGCATTCAAAGTACGTAGATGTGTTTGTATGTCGTACAGTTGATTCGACAGGTGTTCCTGTTACAACTTACACTGTTGCTATCGGATATTTATAGACACATGTACGCAGTTTGTAAATGACACATTTTTAGCTGATAGACGATGTGATACGAGCCCCGAACATGTGTATATCTACGTGTGAACACGTTTTCGCGTACTTTGGGAAGGTAGAGAGCGCGCACACTTTCACATAACAACCGGTTGTTCAGGTTTTGTTGTTACCACTAAACAATTCACGTTTTTGTCTCAGAATGACGCGGTTTCTACGCTAAATGAGGTAAATAATCTGGCAATAGGTCAGGCAATCGCTAACTACGTGTATGTGTGTGTTTACATCCAGATTACATTATTTACTTTTTACTAATTATTCAAAATGAACTTTGGAAGTCATTAGTAACTACAAAAAAATATAAGTAACTAGCATTACCAAAATAAAGGTAACCATCGAGAGAAATAGGTAGATTAGGCCTAATGGTCAAACAATAATAACACTATGTATACGTATTTTGCGTAAATTATTCCATCCTAACAAGTGAATTACGGATAACAAATTACGAGTAAACTATGGCGTTTATAATAATAATTATTATTAATATTACTACTACTACTACGGTTATTATTATTATTATTATTAATAGTAGTAGTAGTAGTAGTAGTAGTAGTAGTAGCCACCCTGAAGCCATATGAATAGTTGTTCCAGGGGGGTTCCCTGCCTGTAAAGTGGAGGTTTTTTGGTGGGTGCGAGTCCCACACACCGGGAGACCAGTCGGGTGTCTCCTGATGGTGCATAATGCATTTTTCCTCCCCCGCAAAAAAAAAAGTAGTAGTAGTGGTAGTAGTAATGATAATAATTTTTATGATAACTATCTCTTTATAAGTAACTCTTCGAATTTCTTGCTGGATTCTGATGTTATCAAATTGTAATTACTCCTGCAAGTAGATTATATTATTTTTGTAGTTTTATAAAAATAAAATTATTTTAATACAATAAAATAAAATAAATTAAAACGATAAAATAATACAGTCTACTTGCAGAAGTAATTACAATTTGTTTATATAATTAAATTACTGTAATTTAATAAATTTGTTTATTACGACAAATTTGTGTATTATGTATTTGTGTATTATAGTTTGTTAATACATTTACAAACGCATATGCGTATACGTTTGGGGGAAAATATTTTATTTTCTATTTATTGTTCTTCTTTTGTATTTAGTTACGTAATTTTACAGTTCCTATTTCTACTGTGCATTTGCAAACAGAAAGATGTGTGAATGACCACTCTCGCTCAGTCTGTACCATAGCTACTTTGAAGTAGTCTATTGGACGTCAGTTACATGTGCGGTGTTAGACTGTAACTTCGGCAAATTTGTTGACAATATTCTTTGGATATTGTTTTTTCATAGTCTGCGCCGACTAGGGTGTATGTAGCCTATTTGTATACAGGTCATGGCTCGAATACCTGTAGTCGTTCCGTATTTAAGCGTGTCGAAAACTATAGGATGCACAAATACGGAAGGACGCGGTATTCAGTAAGCAGTTATATTAAACGGGACTACTGTATTTGGAGCATAGGCTGTCGTCCGCAGTCGGATTAATAATGCAGCCACATGGAAGGTGTTCTGGACTTTCGTGATGTATTTGTTCGACTTTTGCATTTATTATTCACGAAGGCTGAGTAGCAATGTAATTAATTTCTTTCCGCGTAGACAGTGAGTAGTGCTACTGCAACGTTCGATTATAATTTTAAGCCTTAAAAAGAGACAAACTGTTTGTTTTACGTAATAGTAAGGTTATACCACATACTAACTTTTGTTGCCACACTTAGTTCCGTCAAGTATCCGGAAATTTGTACTAATAAGTAAGAGTTAAGTCTCTTTACATGGGAAACAAAACGTGAGTTTGTTAACTGTAGTTCACAGCATTCATCCGGACAGGTGAAAGTATCTACTTTAGAATTAACAAGCAAAGAAACAGCGGAGTGTTTTATCCCATGATGTCACACCGCTCTTGTAAATGCTGAATGTTGAAGTGTTGGGATGAAAGATGATAATGATAATCGTAATCAGCATACTCTACTATAACTTGGAGAACAGTGGCGTATCTAGAATTGGTCTGAGGGGGGGCGTCCGGTCGAGTCGGCTTCTTACAAAAGAAAAACAAATTAAGACTAATCAACATTACTGTCTTTAAAGTGGTTGAAAAACGGGTGATTACACCCTCAAACCCATTAAAGTAAACTGTAATAACACAACAAAAATACGCGCTATTGAAACATTGTTTACAAGATACTTATTAACTGAAGTGATTTTTCCTATATTTCATATTTCAAATGTATACACAAATATACACAAATGCTGTCTAATAAACCTGTTTGTATATTTAAAAAATAGTTACAACTATATTAACGTACACAGCTATAAAAAAATAATAAAATAGCCTCAACAAAATTCGTCAACTTTTTTCTCATCCCTCCTGGGGGAGGGGGTCTGGTCCCTCCGTAAAAATGCCCCTGGTGGAGAGTGCTACAGTTATAATGGCTGGTGCATTCTGAATGGGCAACAGTTTAATGTTCAATACTTTCCTGTTCAATGTGCCGTAATTAGTTTACATTTTATTATGGCAAAATTGTGTTGTATTTTGTTTTTTCCGTTATACCAACGTCACTGGCAATTTTCGTGTTTGCCTAGAGCATCGACGTAAACTGTTGTCATTCTTTATAGTTATTGAAATCCCAATGTTAACATTTTTTGGTTATAATTATAGTTACAATATTATGTTATAATACATATAGTCGTATTAATTATCTATTGCTACGAATACAAGCCACGTCCACAGAATCCACCCTGTGTTCTTCACGTTTTCTTTATGTTAATCTGACGTATATCTGATTTACTACGCTATTGATATACAACAAATTATTTACGCCGGACGAACTATTTCATGTTTAAAGTCAATAAATAGTTAGAAGGCGAGTATTCACTCTTTAACTGGATGCAGATGTGTTTTTTGAAGTTTTCATTTTACAAAATGGTTGTTGTTATTAATTGATTGTCTAATTTAGTACTTGCAGGTACTGGTATGAAACGGTTAACGGCTTCTGTGTGTTCATGTTAACCAGTGTAACAACGCATTGTGCGATTGTTTACATTACAACTTACATTGATCGTTTACGAAAACGGAGTTTTCTGATACGTTGAGAAAATTTCGAAAATCTCCTTGTAGAAGGGTAATTGTGTTTTGTTTCGGTCGAACAGTTTATATCAATTTTTACAATCTGACTTTTATACCGATGTGTATAATTTTACTTTCAGTATCTTCTTTTGCCTTACTTCGCCTACGTAACTAAGACTGTGTTAGTTTGTGATTAATTGTTCTAGTCAAAAGCTCTTATTTAGTTCTGTTAGTTTTATATTTTGCATTCAGATTATACTAGTTTAGTTAAGTTTATTTTTTGCATTCAGATCAAACGTGCCAGAATAGATACATTGTCTAGTGAGGACTTTTTATCGCCAGTGTACGGACTTTTAATTGTCGGATCATTTATGGGTGTATGTATATATAGGCATACACTGTGTACAGTTATATGTGTATATATTCAAGTGGCAGCGAAAATCTCTATGATACTTAAGCTAAGTGCCAGTGCCGACGTGTTTCAGTGTTTCAGTTCCTTTTTTTTTTTGGTCGGTTTCCTCGTAGCATGCAGCCACATAAACTTCCCCAAAGAAATAAGAAAACACACACACAAGTGCGCGCGCGCGTTACTATCTGGATAGAGGTAGAGTATCTGGATAACGGTGTAGATTCCGGGAACATTTCGCGGGCAGTACCACTAAATCACGATGCGTTTTTTTATCCTCCAGGTTGAGTCATATCTGCTGAAAATGAATACCTAAGGTAGCACACAGGATATTAATGGATGGCTGAAACAGTACTAGCCACATTGCCTTCCCTACAGCCTACCCTGATACAAAAAGGAGTTTTTCATTATTCCCATAATGTCACTGGTTGCATTTAATATTTAGGAACAGCGTTCTATTGTTTATTGTTGTGGTGTCTGAGGAAGTCCATTTCTATAGCTTCTGTTCTTTCAGTTTTTCGGTTACCCTCCAGCGTTTTCCATCAAAAATTCTAGTTTGTTTAACGATTGATTTGAACATTTTAATTTTTGTTCCCAAACCAATTGGCTTGTAAGGTGGTAAATTAGATTCTGTATTATTTTTATGCTTGACGAATCCTTTTACCTTCTTGTGGTGTTCACTTTTGTACTAATAAAAGTGCTGCCTAATTCTTGTACTTTACACAGTTATTTGTAGCTTTTTCCTCTGTTATTTAAGAAAGTAGTTCAGTCGCCTAACACAGTTCCATCTCTTTGGAAACGGATTTTTAGTAGTTGACGCAGCTTAGCTTACTGTCGACATAGTATTACACGGCCTTCTAACATATAATGCCATCCCACAGTCATGTATTAATACCGCTGTAAGTAAAGTCAGCGGTGGGAATAGCCTCCTATATCTATAACATAATCAGACAGTTATCTTACAGTATTACTGGTAACCATAAAATATCACTAGTCACGCCGGGTGCATTTGCACCAAGTGATAGCGTAACTAGGTGATGAAAATTGAAAATTTCGTACATTGAGGGTTAGTTGAAACGTTCGTGGAGTGACATCTCTAGATTAGTGGTAGAAGTAAAGTATTTTCTGTATTGTAAGATTTATACTTCGTGTTAACACCTGTTATCTGTCAATTTATTCATAGTTTACCAGCTGTTCGAAATTTACGTGTCATGCGTATTATTTGAAATTCGTACAATCTAAAATGTGCTGTGATTCTTTGTTAAAAAATATTTAGCACCAATGGAAATTCACAACGAATAGTAAATGTGTTAGGAGATGTCGGGCCTTTCCAAAACAATGATGTATAAGTGGGAACTTGAGTTTAAACATAGTTTTATAAGCAATGAAAATGATTCCCGCAGTGGGCAAGAATGATTCCCGAAAAAGTGCAAGAAATAAGTGCCAGTGCCGTTTAATTCAGCAACCATCTTGCACAAAGTTTTGAACGTCAAGTTCTGGACTTCAAATATGACACACGGCGTGAGATGCCTGTTATCTCTGCAATCTCAACCATTGTCAATCGTTGGTCTTCCAACAACATGTCTGAAATATTTTTTTTAGTACAATCTGAAGTTGTTGCACTTTTTGAACGTCCACTGCTGGTATCATCGTCATTGCTTGTATGACTAAGTTTAAACTCAAGTGCTCACTTACAAACCATCGTTTCTGAATGTGTATCTTCTAACACATTTACCACTTTATTGTGAATTTCCGTTAGCACTGGAACGTTTTTAACAAAGAATTCAATCGCTTGAAAAAGAGAAGATTTTATGCGTTTTCAAAACACGTGTTATACGTAAATTTCAGAGAGATGGTAAACTACGAATAAATTGACAGATATACTTGGAAGTCAACAGGTGTTCACATCTTGCAACACATGAAAAAATTTAGCTCTACCGCTAAGCTGTAGATGTTGCTCACCGACGTTTTCATCTGACTTTCTTTTCTCTCAAAAATGCATTTACCAATCCTTTCTCTTGTTTATTTTTCATTGAGTTGTTTTTATTTACTCATGTCCTCGAAAATCGACTTACTTGTACTTTCGAGTTGTGAAAGTTTCAGAGACAAAATCATTGTGGCCCACGACGGTATAACATTTTGCTAGGACAGATCCAATTTTAAAAGCTTTTTAAACGACTTATAATTAATTTTTACTGGCAAAAACGAAGTAAGTTGCGTCGTTTGGTAAACCTCTGTGTAGTGAGTTCGATAAGAATCTCTATTAAATCTGTAACAAGGTAAGTTAACAAATTACAGAGTAATTGATAAAATGAAATTAGGGAATGGTGTAAACGTAGGCGCAATTTGGTTGGGGGAAGGACACTGCCCCCCTCTCTGTGGAAAAGCTGATTCCAGCCTTTTGTTAATCGACGACGTAATTGAAATTTAAATTTGTTTACACCCTCTGTTTTAATCTTATTAATTACTGGTCTGCTAGATGTACTTTTAAAACTTCTGTAATAAATTACTTTTAAACTTTGTGAAGTAAAATTATAATGACAGTATTTGAATCGATTCTGATTGCATATCGTAGCCATGTTACCATACACGGGAATTAATTATCAAAGAAATAGTTTAATTTT
Source organism: Magicicada septendecula (assembly GCA_034769895.1). Classification (NCBI taxonomy): domain Eukaryota; kingdom Metazoa; phylum Arthropoda; class Insecta; order Hemiptera; family Cicadidae; genus Magicicada; species Magicicada septendecula. Next base: position 408,984,018 of record CM068367.1, read on the forward strand.
TATCGCAGGGAAAACCTTTTCAATATATACTTGTTATATTTCATGCCGTCATCACATAAAATGCACACTTGAAGTGTAATTGTACAAAAACCATGAAGCTTATAGAGTACAACTTAATTCTGGTCTTCGTACGTGAGGACGTATTGTAGAAGTGTGTAAGTGTTATTCTGTGAAACGTATAAACGCCGATAAGTGTTATCGAGCATTTATGATTTTCATATAATTCCGTAGGTAGTAGTCGTTGCGTTTGAAATTCGAATATGTTTAGCACGGTGTTCAGCAAAAATTGAATAAATAAAAAAAATTCTTTTTTATGTTTAATACCGTGTTTTCTTATTCAATAAACTCTTGAATTGTAAGCATTCTATCTTGAAACTCAATTTCCACATTTCCTCGATTGAGAAGTGACAGCCGTTCAATATTATCGAAAGTATAATACTCTTGCACAGTTTTTTGCAGAAAAAAGGGGAAGTAAGCTAAGCAGTTTGTTTTTGAATGTGTTACTGACTGAATCGATTAGAAAAAAGTTACATGTGTAATTTCTATTGATTTTTACGATATCTTAAACATTACTTTTCATTCGGTGGGTCTCTTGAATCATTTCAAACATAATTCCGTAAAATAATTTTTAGTAAGTGTCTGTTTATTGATTACGTCTTTTTCATTACTATTACCTGACATAAGTCAAGATGGGATTACTGATGGTTACAATGGAAGCAAAGCTGACTGTATAAGTACTTTTACTGTGAATATTTTTTGAAGTGTCTTAGTGTATGTCCTTTTGTGATATTCTTTTAAAATGTTTGTACATTGGAACGCTGTATTAACACACTATTACATACCCTAAATCAGACATGTTAGCAGTGTATGTAATTTTAATATTTACCTTTTTTATCGTATAGTACTGGTAAACATTATTGTTAAAATTCATAAAACGACGAATTTTGTGAATCTAGATGGTTTTCATATCTCCCTAAAAAATATTTTCATTCCTACTTTTAAGTGGAAAGTTAGCCTAAACGTTTTTCAGTGACAGTGCGGTAGCAATAAAATCGGTAACAAATAAAATAGGATTTTTGAACAATGTTAAAAAAGGATTTCTTTTTCCCATGAAGATAACCTAACATGAGGCAACATAGATCCTATTAGATTGCATCTTTATTGTTGTACGTTTGTTTTACAGAGATTATTCTTACATAAAGTCGGTAAAGCCATACACACTTTTTTTTTGTATCGGCCATATAAGGACCACATGCCAATTTCAATTCTTTATTCTTTGTTCTTTTCTTTTTCTCCAATATTCTTTCATCTTTTCACTGTGTCTCCTCTTCCTGTCTTCAGTCCACTTTGAACCTGCGTTTCCATACTGCAATTGAAATTATATAGAGTGCAAAAGTAGGAATTAAATCCCGAGATAAGATCGGATTGTTAGTCCGAAATGATTGTTTTACGTGATTTACCCCACTAGGTTCCTCCGCTCTCTCTGCCGTTGGGAACTGAGATGCCTCATTCGCCTTTTAGACCGTTGACCGGGTTTCACCTGTAACCCTAGGCAGGGGGGCTTACTGAGTGCTATGATCCGGAAGCAGATGAACCCAGGTTTTTGAAGAGGTCTGCTCCTCTAAGACTCTTCCGCACGTCCTGCTGTTGGATCATTGAGATCTCTTTCACCATTCCGTCATACAAATGTTTTATTATATACTCACTTGATCATGAGTACTTGTTCTCAATCAAACAACGGAGACTCACAATTCCATCGTAGAAACCTCCAAGTGGGTGTCAAAATGACAGTCAATTTTCCAATCCGACAGACGTGACTCTCCTTTTTCATGAAGAGAGCGTATAGCGTAAGTTATTCCAATAGCCTTTATTAGAGCTGTTCTAGTTATCTCTTTGGATCTGTAGAGTTGTTCACGATCGGAGTACGTAAGCATGAAGACTTTTCATGTTTTTTCACACATATCGTGTTAGAAATCATGTACAATATAGCCTATATTACTTGAATGAATAATCTCGAAAATTAAATTTTTATAAACTGGAAAAGTCAGCTGAAATCATGTATAAAAACGTGATTTCTGCTTATGTAAGATCTGATGACAGTCAACTTCGTAAAAACTGAGGTCGTCCTCGTATACATTATGGTCAGCAAAAATCATCACCCTGTCGGACGACGTATCGTGGTGTCACTTTGCGAAGTCAAGCACGTGAATTTGTTTGTTTGGTGAGGGAATACTTTACAATTGAGATGGCCAACAATGGACCAGTTTTACCTCCAACAAAAGTTCTTACCGGACGTCTGCGGTATTACAAATGTGTATGCAGACAATTACAAGACCCTGCAGCGAGAAAAAGGGAAACTTTGCTGAGGGAGGATGTTTAAAAATAGAAACACTGAATAAAAATAAAGAAAAATAGAAAAACGTATAACAAAACTTAACACGTTTCACACAGACGCAATTCTTCGGCATATTTACGATTATTTCCGCCGGAAAGAACAACAAACACAGAGAAATCTTACGGTCTCATTGAAAGATGCTGATTTATTCCATAGCAGTATCCATCGCTTCTTTTGATTTTGAAAGGGATTGGCTTTACACACAAAAATATAGGTAGGCGTAAACTGTTATTGGAGAGGTAAGATATTACTGCTTGGCGTTCCAGGTTTTTAAGGCAAATAAAGAAGGAAAACTTCGGCGAAATCGTGTGGCTTGACGAAACCTGGGTTAATACCAGCCACACCATGGTAAAGGCTGGAGAGATAATACGAAAGCAGAATTATCCTACTTCATGTTGGCATTTCCAAGGGGTTTATACGTAATTATCTTCTTCTGTTTACTTAAAAAAAAAACAAATAAACATAACAAAGGAGTATCATGAAGAAATGAACCTTATGTTCTGTACTTATGTAATTGGTTAAAAGATTCTCTGATTAAAAACTTTGAGAAAATGGGGAAAACTTGGTCATCGTCATGGACAACGCACCGTACATTCCTAAGTACTGGATAGGCACCGACCGTGTCGTCAAGGAAGGCAGCAATAGTCCAGTGGTTCCGAAATCATAACGTTTCATTTGAAGACGATATGAAGAAGGCAGAGCTAATGGAGTTTATTTTTCTCTACACAAGGCACGTTTTCCACTGTACGTAATAGACGAAATGACTAAGGAATATAGACGCAAAGTTATAAGGTTGTCGCCGTATCACTGTCATTTTCATTCTCTCGAGTTAAAACTATTGAAGCTATGGAAACTATTGAACTTACTATGAAAGTTATAGAACAGATTACTGAAAGCAACTGGAAAAAAGTTGTCGATGACACCCCTAAAGTGATATCTAGTGATTTGAAGACGAAATAATTCTGCAAGAAGCAGTGATAACGATAATGCGTACAGTGACACCGAAGAAGACAAAGACAGGCGTGAAGATAAAAACGTTGATGAAGACCGTGATTTAAGTGAAGTGTTTTCATTATCTCAAAAAACTGAAAAAGTTTTAAGTTATTCCGAATTTTAAGGAAATTGTTTTTCTTTCTGTCAACAGACAACTTTTTTCATGTGAGTAATGTCACTTTAAAATATAATGGACTGTATTTACCAATACTATTCTTTTTTTCTAAAGAAATCTATAATAATATTGTGTAAAACAGTTCACTAATCTTTTATTTCCAAAGTATACAATAATTACAAGATAGTTTCTCATGAGGTTGACTTCTATGAAACTATGTAGAAAAAATAATGAATTTAAGGATATGTGTAAATGTAAAGGAAGATAATTAAAATTTTTTGTTTAAGAATCAACTCATTAATTAAATTAACAATAACAACTGTAAAATAATCAAATAATGTAGTTTTACATTTGTAATTAGTTTAATACCACAGTAACATTGATTCTTTATGGTAGGTTGTCATGTGACTGCATACAGCGCGCGGCCCACAGAAAATTCAGAAAAATCCTCTCACTTGTAAATAAGTAGTCCTAAAAATATTTAATCCCGAATCAAAATATAGTATGGCTTTTTAGTGGAAATTTCCCGCTGGAAGTTGTTAACTGGCCAATAAATTAAATAGGCTTCCTCTCGTACTACTTTTAGTATGTTTGATTTTTGTACAATTAAAACAATTTTCCTGTTTTAATAGGAATAAAAAATATTAAATTTATTTCAACTACCTAATATTTATACTGTAGTATTCCATGAACTTCTTCTTTAGAACTTATGTATATTTCATATACTTTAGATATATATTATTAGTAAAATTTAAAGAAAATCGAAGGGTAATTTTGGATTTCTAACAAGAGTCAAACTGTACGTTTGCTATGGACGTACTTGGCAACACGATGCAGTCTGGCAACAATGTTTGGCAACAATGTCTGGCAACAAAGTCCATTAAACTTTAGTGTAATATGGGAACTTTCATTGCACTGTGTATTTCAGACCCATGGGCTGTACCTCAATGCGACAGATGTGATTGTACCGAGTGCATTTGGTCTGTTGTGTTGTGTTGCTTAAATAATAATAATAATAATAATAATAATAATAATAAACAATAACAACAACTACAACAGCAGCAACACCAACAAGAATAATAATAAAGTAAAAGTTTATTGTTTTGGCAGAAGTTTACGTAACATTTAAATCACTTTGGAGCAAATTACAGACTTATAGAAATCTCTCTCTCTCTCTCTCTCTCTCTCTCTCTCTCTCTCTCTCTCTCTCTCTCTCTCTCTCTCTCTCTCTCTCTCTCTCTCTCTCTCTCTCTCTCTCTTTCTCTCGCCCTCTCCCCCCACACACAGACACACACACAACACTCGAAAATTAAAACAATGCATTTAAAGTTATTGCTTTTAAGTCGATTCTAATTTATGCCACGTAACGGTCATGCCTAGTTCTGTTTACACGTATGATAAATAGTTCTACGGTTCACTGAGAAGGGTTGTTTTGAAGTTAAAAGTAAATGGATCAATAGTGCCGTGTGGCTGCTGCAAACGACTAGCGCCGCACTACTAGCTGTAGGCCTATGTATTGTTGCTCACTGACAGCAGAGAAATGTGACAGTATGGTGACGTGTTTACTGCTTACTTCACTGTAGTTTTGTGTTATGTGACGCTACTAACATAAATTGCTATGCGATATTTACTAAATTAAAAAAAATGCGGTGAACGTATTTACGTACTTTCTATGAAACACTTGTTTTGTTAATGACATTATTTGGCTTTACAAACTACTTAAGCATGTAGTAACGGCCAAAGTACGAGTAGGATACTAACAGAATGTACAGCTAAGCGTATTGGCGTCAACACAACGTTCGAAACCATAACTACAAATACTTAATTCAGAATACTAGTTTTCTTATGAAAGTCCCCTCTGCCAAAGTACTGGAGAATCTAAGAAATTACTGTTCGGTCTTAAATTTTGTGAACAGATAGCCCTGACTTCTACCTCCCCGAGGTGGAGAGAGGGCACATACCTCCAGGATTCTAACTACGATCATCCATAAAAGAATATAAAGGAAAATAGAAGAAGTGATCACGAGGACCAGTTTCGTTTTAGACAAGGAACAGGGACGAAAGAACCGATACTGGCTCTGAGAATGGTGACAGAAAGGAGAATGGAAAATGGAAGCAAATGTTCCTTGGATGTCTGGATATAGAGTAGGCGTATGGTAATATTAATTAGGACAAGATGCTTAAAGTACTGAAAAACACTGGTGTAACTTTTTGGGATAGACAAATAATTTGGCGGCTGTACAAAAATGAGACAACGCTGATAAATTTGGAAAAACACAAGAAGAAGCAAAAATTTGAAGAGAAATTAACATGTTAAGATTTGCAGACGATATTGCAATTATGGGTGAAAATTAACAGTTACATGTAATGGATGAGGTTTTGAGCAAAGAGCATAATATCAGAATAAATGTTAATACTACTAAAGTGATGGTCTGTAGTAAACACGGACAGTTTAGTATGAATATATTGCTGAATGGGATAAAGATAGAGGAAGTTAGAGGTTCACCTACTTATGAAATAAAATCACAAAAGTCGGAAAAAGTATGAGATAAATTTTGAATAGGATCGGACAGGCTAAAGTTGCATTTAACAGTAAATGAAAATGATTGACTTCTAAATAAATAGCAGTGGAAACAGAAAGAGGTTCCTGAAGAGTTAGTTACATATGAAGCGTAGTTATGTATGCATATGAGACGTGGACAATTGGAACTTGACATTTGTGAAGTAAACTTACAATTATGCAAACGGAATGTTGATAATATTTCTGCAGCGTATAACATACACTGATGACTCTATAGCACACCACAAAATGGTTTAACGAGTACAGTTAGCTTGCGTGCATTTATATCTAGCATACGGTCACTCACTACAAAAAAACTGTGCCTTAAGAAAGGGTACATAAACAAAAAGTCATACATTTGAAGTGGCGTATTATGTTCTTAAATTTATATGCGTTTTAAATGTTTTCCTTCCAAATTGTTAATTAAATAATCGGTTAAGTTTGCTCACCCGTCTGTTTTAGTGTGTATCACTTGCTCTGTATTCGAATAAAAATACTGAATTCACTGTACTAAGTTGCGTTAATCGTGCCTTGAAGTTACAATTACCGTCAACAAGAAATTTTCAGTTTTTGCTTTAGCGAAACATAAGTTAAATGTGTATTGAATTACGCAAGCTAAGCGTAAACAAATCAAAAATTAAATGTTGTTAAACCAAAAATTAAACAAGAAACTTGTAGGCCAATGTGAGTTTGGTTAAATGAACATCATCATCACGGCGTCACAGCCTGTGGTGGCCCATAGCCTCCTTTAGGAAGCTCCATCCATCCAATCGTCTCCGTCCATTGCTCGTCGCCGCCACCACCCTCTTACTCCAATAGTTCGTAGGTCCTTTTCTGTTTTATCCGAGAATCTTGGTCTTTCTCGCTTGCGAAGACCAAAAGCCCACCCTAGCAATGTTTTTCGAGTAGTGACGTCATCGTGTATTCTCGTAATATGGCCACCCATCTGAGTCTACTTATTTTAATTGTTTTTACAAAATCTGGCCCTTGGCACAGCATGTAGAGTTCCTAGTTGTACCTTTCCCTCCAAGACCTATTTTCATAACAAGCTGCGTAAATTTTCGTTAATTTGGTTAAATAGTTAATGTTAATAAACTAGGGGTTCGATTTATATGACACGTCAAATAAAATCACGTAAATGCATATTTCTATAATTTTTTATGTTTACGTGACATTTTAGCGAAACCATATAAAGAAACATATTTTTTTGCCACATTTGTGGGTCGGAGTTGTATAACATTACCAAATAAATTACATTAAACGACACAATAAAAAACATAAATGGATATCGCCAAAAACAAGATACGGATCTCCATGAATAAAACCAGCAAAGTAGAAGGTAAATACAATATCAATTGTAGTTGTATTCGCGCGCTTAAAATGACCATCCAAGAGAAGTAAGTATTCCTGTTGATGCGTGAGGCGTTTGAAAGGTTGAACGTCTTCTCTCTAGATGTTACTTTTAAGAATGCAAAGAAATTATTGTGGCGTAGATATAGTGGAACGAGAGAATGTGTTCTTTATACGTTAAAAACAGCAGAATTACTATAGATGTATTTTACAGTAAAATGGTGCACGTTAGTTGCCTGGCGCTTGTCTGCCACAGAGTGGCTAAAGAAGTTCGAGGGCAGTATATTGACATAGTCAAATTCAATGCAAATCGGAAGAAATTTTCTTTAAAGCTGCTCTTCAATTACTGGAGTTTAAATAAGAGGTACCATCTCTACATCCCACCATCCCGTCGAAACAGGTTGAGGGATTTGCCTTGATGCTACAAACTATTATTATTCAAGTAATTGCGAGACAGAGAAGGTTTTCAATTGACTTGATGGGAGTGAGTCAGCTGCATTGAAAACTGTTCAGTCCAGAAATTCAACCTACTTAAATATAATTTTTGTATCTTATAAGATTGTATTACTGGACTTGAAACTGCAATTGGGTGATAAATTAACAACTCTGAAAGATATGGAAAGTGAGTTGTTGGAAGCATACAGTGAAGTAGCTGAAAACGTTAGACCGAAATCACAAACTGAACTTGAACAAAAGGTATGTCAAACAATGTGTAAAATTTCTAACGTTATTTGAATACTGGATGGGATGGAAATGATCCAGAACTTTGCCAAAATGATTAAATATTTTTTTAAGGTCGTTCCTGTTACGTAGAAAGAGGTTTATGGAAATACAAAAATCTACTAGCAGACAAACGCAGTCTTTCAAATTTGTGAATTCTAAAATGCATTCAGTGTTGTCTCTAATCACTAATTTAGGGTAACAACGTTTACTTGTAACTCTTCGTTAAAAATAAATACACGCTTTGTTTATATATAAAAAAAAATACGAGTCTATTAATTCTTGCATTTATTTCTATAGGGGATGTTTAACAAGTTTTAGGTCACACTTTGGTAGTTTTAGAGCATAAATGCATGCATATTTCATGATTTTTAGGTCATATAAATCGAACTCTAAATATAACAGTTCACAGCTGTCCGTTTTTTTTTTCACAATCCAGTGTGGGCCCTAGTCTGCTCAATGATTTTCTGCCATTCCGTCCTCTCACCACAACCACCACAGCCTCTCACATTCATACTTCTCATATAATCCTCTACGTCATCTATCAGTCTTTTGCTAGGTGTTCTTTGCCATTAGTCTTCGTTCTTTTAGTTGTTTTGCTACCATCCATTCGTCTTATGTGACCGAGCCATTGTGAATCTTCTACGCTTGATTAGCCGGACTATGTCAGCACCGTGTACTAACTGATCCAGTACATAATTCGTTCTTATCCTCGTGATCCATCTTCAATTTTCCAAAGCCCAAAGATGTTTCGCAAGGTTTTACGCTCAAGTATTCTAAGCTGTTGTTCATGTGTATTAGTTAATGGGCTGGCCTCGCTTACATATGTCACTATTGACAAATAAGACTTCTATACATGGTTGGCTTTTGTTGTTTGCTTAGTACCCTAGATTTGAGCAACCATGGGACTTTATTTCATTACTACAAGAGTTAGTCTGGGTAAACTTTGTTAAAGATTAAAGATGTGGGTAGTCTGTCTTATTGCATGTGGGTAGTCTGGCACCTTTTATTGCAGCTTTGGAGCCCGCTTAAGCTACTTCTATCAATTTTATGTATTTTAATGGTATACCCGGAACGTGGAGATTATTTAGTATTTCTTTCCTGTTCAGGCTGTCAGAGGCTCGTTTAAAGTCTACATACAGAATATGTAAATATATATTGTACTCGTATGTTTTTTCTTGTAGTTGCCTTAAAGTAAGTGTATGATCGTTAGGTTAGGTCGAAATCCACACTGATATTCGCCTACAATTCGACAGAATACTTGGCCAGTCTATTGTTTATAAACCTGAACGAACCGTATATGTTACATTCAATAATGCAATACCTCTGTCATTTGTGCACAGTAATTAAGGATATACAAATGTATTACATACACGCATAATAATATAATTATGTATATTTTAATTATTTACATTTATTATGTATTGGTTTTATAAACAGTTCACAGTATATAGCCTCGTTGTAGACTATGTCGAGTATGAGTTTGTTGACGTGATGGCTATGTCTACATTTGTGTTAATTCCAATTTAAATGGCAGTTTACCTTAACGTGTATTATTTGAATTCAATTTACTACAGTAGGTATCACAAAGTAACAGAATTAATGTGTATCAGTAATACCTGCGTGTTCTGACAGTACAGTACAGCCAATAAACTCATGCTACGAGCGCTCTTCTTTGTCGGATTAGCAAGCGAATTAAAGTTTTGCAGTGACAGCAAATTGTATACCTCACGTAGCGTTGAGTAGAACAAAACGTAAAACACTATAAAGTTTGTCACATATGTTTTGTGATACAAGATGTGTGTATGAATAACGGCAGAATTAAGTGCGTAGTACCAGTGCGTTGGAAATGATGCCGTAAGTGCACGCGTAGACCTATAGGTAACGTGGTAACGCTGTGTCGTAGCATATTAAACATTATCTCCAATTTTGGTTTATTAACATATTTCTTAAAAGTTGTTAAACGCATTGTCATGTTACTTTTAAGCCTCTATTACACTGCGCAATTGATTGGATGCAACTGATTTCAAGCCTACATGAAACTAGTTGCAGGTAAGTAAAAACAGGCTGCAACTTCTCTGCAATCAGTTGCAGAGTTAGCATGTCGTCTATACTACTATTATAAAGAGGTAAAATTTGTTTCTATCGTTGTCTGGGATAATCTCAGAAACTACCGATCCGATAAAAAAAAATTCTTTTACCACCGTATTCCTTGAAGTTTGAGAATGGTTTTAGACATATGTTTGCCCTAATAACTTTAATAATTTTCAAGAACATAAATTTAAAACGGTCCCATGTCATGAAGTTTTGTTAACTTGCATGTAGTGAAATTTTTGGCATGCGATAAACTTTCGTTCTATAAGCGATAGCTATATGGTGTCAGGGAGTGAAATTAAAAAAAATACAAATTTTATTTTGGTTTTTGTTTCAATAAAATCCTCCTTTCCGTTTTTGAGATATTGGCGGTTTTGTAAAAAATTGTATATGTTGTGCCGGCCCCATGTCATGAAGTTTCTTCGTTGTCTATAGAAAGCGCGCGCAGGCGAATTGCATGCAATCGGTTGCATAGTGTAATAGGCTACACTTGAATCAATGTTCTACAACGAGTGCGCGAAAATAAAAGGCACGAGTAGTTGCAAGGCTTGCAATCAATTGCACACCATGCAACCAGTTGCAGTAAGTGTAATACGCTACATTTAAACCAATGACCCCACAACTTTGTTTGCAGTCAGTTGCGTAGTTTAATAAAGGCCTTAGATTCATCCAGTATTTGTTCACGTTTTGTTTGTTTGGGCCTGACTTTGAATCTTCAAGGGGAGTGTATCCTGCTTGTGTATCGTATGCGATACAAAATGGAGGGCCTTAGACGCTATGAGAATTTGTAAGGTGCGTTCACTTGTATGAAGTCGATAAGTTATGCAATTGTAGGTACTTGTCGGTAGTCTCTTTCCAAGTAGTTTCAACTTTCAAGTTTTTATTGACATGAATTTAATTTTTATAATTTCATTAATAATTTTGTAATTACGCTTACTCGTCAGTACCACGTTACATACAATCGACATTGCTCCGGACATACTTTATCAGACAGTGAGTACGACTCATGGTTATTCGAATTACATCCTGTCTTTTCGTAATCATTTTGGAAGACACCAGTGTATACAACAAATTATTTTCTAAATCATAAATCGCTCCTGGATTTAGACACCTTTCTAGAGGGAACTGGCCGGTACACATACGAAGAAAATGTGTGCTGAGGGAAATAGTGAAGAACTGGTCGATGTTTTAGTGGGGAGGTTAACATTTGTTATGCTGGTGGAGCTTAAAATCGTGGAACCATAAGTCACGATTCTGTTCTCTGTTAACGTCAACATTAAGAAACAAACAATACTAAGAGTTAAGAGTATGCAGTACTATCGCAGAGCCGTGCACTGAAAGCGAAGAGTGTACTATACAATTTGCATAAATCAATACAGAAATGCCAGGCCACAGTTTCATATTAAGAAGAGAATAGTCACTGGAGATGCATTTGTTTGGAACAAATGTGGTAATGCAAAATATCGGTACGGAGAACCATACATGACTTCCATGTTCTAAGATTTATATTTAAAATCATTTTCGAAATGAAATATTTCCATAGAAACTACTTCTTTCTACTTAATGCTTCAGCCTTAACCACAGTACTGTGGTCACTAAAGTATACCACCTCAAGTTATCGCACTCGATTTTTCACTGATGATGGAAGTCGATGGCACTGCCGAAACGTCTGGTTTTGCAGAAAACTTTGGTCTAAGGCTAAACAGGACGGGAAGGAATTTTAACAACAAACTACTTTGTTGCCGATAACGTAGTACATATATACAAAATTATCCCCTCCCCCTTCAACTATAATTTTCATTTATAGAAAATTACCCCCACCCCGTTCAACTAGCCTCTTCATTTATAGATATTTCATCTACGTTTCTACAGTGGATTATTAAGATCTTCTTATCAGGATACTTTATTTATCAAAATGAAGTACTTTACTCTTGTTACAACAAAAAATGTTTCAGGTAAACTACCCCTTTCCCTTAACCGATCTTCACCAAAATCAACAGGCCTTGCGTTCTCTACAATGTAGGGAAGTATGCAAAAAATTATTTGATTATAGAAGTTTAATGAAGAAAGTTGTGTTAGTGGTTAAATTCACAAGCAGAATTATCACTGTTGCACACCACTATATAAATATCGGTATGGAGAACCATACATGACTTCCATGTTCTAAGATTTATTTTTAAAATCATATTCGAAATGAAATATTTCCATAGAAACTACGTCTTTCTACTTATTGCTTCAGCATTAACCACAGTACTGTGGTCACTAACGTATACCACCTCACGTTTTCGCACTCGATTTTCACCGATGATGGCAGTCGATGGCACTGCCGAAAAGTCTGGTTTTGCAAAAAACATTGAACTACGGCTAAAGAGCCCGGGAAGTAATTTTAACAAAAAACTACTTCTTTGTTGCCGATAACGTAGTACACATATAAAAAATTCTGCCCTCAACCTTCAACTATAATTTTTAATAATAGAAAATTACCCCCACCCCGTTCACCTAACCTCTTCATTTATAGATATTTCATATACGTTTCTACAGTGGATTACTATGAGCTTCTTATCAGGATACTTTATTTATAAAAATTAAGTACTTTACTCTTGTTAAATCATAAAATGTTTCAGGTAAACTACCCCTTTCTCTTAACCGAACTTCTCCAAAATCAACAGACCTTCCGTCCTCTACAATTCAGGGAAGCATGCAAAAAAATATTTGATTCTGTTTGAATGTTCGGCAGTTATCGTTCGTCATGGAAACATTTCTCTTGTTACAACATAAAATGTTGCAGGTAAACTACCCCTTTCCCTTAACTGATCTTCACCAAAATCAATAGACCTTGAGCTCTCTGCAACTCAGGAAAGAGTGCAAAAAATTATTTGATTCTCATTGAATTTTCGGCAGTTATCGTTCGTCATAAAAAAAATTACCCTTTTTAAAACATAAAACGTTGCTGATAAACTACCCCTTCCCTTAACCGATCTTCAACAAAATCAACAGACCTTGAGTTCTCTTTAGTTCAAAAAGGTATGCAAAAACCTAGTTGATTCTGTTTGAATTTACGGCAGTTATCGTTCGTCATATAAAAAATTACCCTTGTTAAAACATAAAATGTTGCTGGTAAACTACCCCTTTCCCTTAACCGATCTTCAACAACACCAATAGGTATTGAGAACTCTACAATACAAAGCTGTATGCAAAACATCATTTGATTCTGTTTGAATTTGCGGCTGTTATCGTTTACTATGGAAAAAATTACCCTTGAAAAAAACCGTTGCTGGTAAACTACCCCTTTCCCTTAACCGATCTTCACCAAAAACGACAGGTCTTGGGTACTCTACAATTCAGGCTTGTATGCAAACAATTATTTGATTCTGTTTTAATTTGCGGCTGTTATCGTTTGCCATAGAAAACACCCTTGATAAAACATAAAACGTTGCTGGTAAACTACCCTATTCCATTAACCGATCTTCACCAATAACAATAGATCTTGAGAACTCTACAATTCAGGGCTGTATGCAAAACATTAGTTGTTTCTCTTTGAATTTACGGCAGTTATCGTTCGTCACAGAAAAAATACCCTTGTTAAAACATAAAACGTTGCAGGGAACCTACCCCTTTCCCTTAACCGATCTTCACCATAAACAATAGGTCTTTAGTACTCAACAAAGCAGGGCTGTATGCAAAAACGTATTTGATTCTGTTTGAATTTGCGGCTCTTATCGTTTGCCATAGAAAATACCCTTTAAAACATAAAACGTTGCCGGTAAACTACCCCTTTCCCTTAACCGATCTTCACCAACACCAATAGGTATTGAGAACTCTACAATACAGGGCTGTATGCAAAACATCATTTGATTCTGTTTGAATTTGCGGCTATTATCGTTTACCATAGAAAAAGTAAAAAAAATTACCCTTGATAAAAAACCGTTGCAGGTAAACTACCCCTTTCCCTTAACCGATCTTCACCAAAAACGATAGGTCTTGAGAACTCTGCAATTCAGGGCTGTATGCAAAATATTATATGATTTTGTTTGATTTTGCGGTTGTTATCGTTTGACATACAAAATACCCTTGATAAAACAAAAAACGTGGGGGGTAAACTACCCCTTTCCCTTAAACAATCTTCACCAAAAACAATAGGTCTTTAGTACTCAAGAAATCAGGGCTGTATGTAAAAACGTATTTGATTATGTTTGAATTTGCGGCTGTTATCGTTTGCCATATAAAATACCCTGGTTAAAACATAAAACGTTGAAGGTAAACTACCCCTTTCCCTTAACCGATCTTTACCAAAATCAACAGATCTTGAGAACCCTACAATTCAGGGCTGTATGCGAAACATTATTTGATTCTGTTTGAATTTGCGGCTGTTATCGTTTGCCAAACAAACAAAATTACCCTTGATAAAAAAAAACCGTTGCTGGTAAACTACCCCTTTCCCTCAACCGATCTTCACCAAAAACAATAGGTCGCGAGTACTCTACAAATCAGGGCTGTATGCAAAAAATTATTTGATTCTGTTCGAATTTGCGGCTGTTATCGTTTGCCATAGAAAAAAATCTACAGACAGACACACACACAGACACTTTTCGAAAATATCGGTATGGAGAACCATACATGACTTCCATATTCTAAGATTTATAATCTGAAATATGCTTGCCTGCCAAGCACGATATATTTTCTAATATATACATAATTTACATTAAAATGAAAAAATTATAATTTTATTGCCTGGCAACAAAATTATTTTATTTTCAACAATTACCATTGTTTGAAAAAGTTTAAATGAATTTTCAAGTACTTTACTCTTGTTAAAACGTAAAAGTTTGCAGGTAAACTACCCCTTCCCCTTAACCGATCTTCACCAAAATCTAATGGCCTTGAGTCCTCTACAATTCACTGACGTATGCAAAAAATTATTTGATTGTTTGAATTTGCGGCAGTTATCGTTTGCCATAGAAAATACGTATGATAAAAAACGTTGCAGGTAAACTACCCCTTTCCCTTAACCGATCTTCACCAAAAACAATAGGTTTTGAGTACTCTACAAATCAGGGCTGTATTCAAAACCTTATTTGATTCTGTTTGAATCTGCGGCTGTTATCGTTTGCCATAGAAAATACGCTTGATAAGAAAACGTTGCAGGTAAACTACCCCTTTCCCTTAACCGATCTTCACCAAAAACAATAGGTCTTGAGTACTCTACAAATCAGGGCTGTATGCAAAACATTATTTGATTCTGTTTGAATTTGCGGCTGTTATCGTTTGCCATAGAAAATACCCTTGTTAAAAAAACGTTGCAGGTAAACTACCCCTTTCCCTCAACTGAACTTCACCAAAAACAATAGGTCTTGAGAACTCTATAATTTAGGGCTGTATGCAAATAATCTTTTGATTCTGTGAGAATTTGCGGCTGTTATCGTTTGCCATAGGAAATACCCTTGTTAAAACATAAAACGTTACAGGTAAGCTACCCCTTTCCCTTAACCGATCTTCACCAAAATCAACAGATCTTGAGAACTCTACAATTCAGGGCTGTATGCGAAACATTATTTGATTCTGTTTGAATTTGCGGCTGTTATCGTTTGCCAAACAAACAAAATTACCCTTGCTAAAAAAAAACCGTTGCAGGTAAACTACCCCTTTCCCTCAACCGATCTTCACCAAAAACAATAGGTCGCGAGTACTCTGCAAATCCGGGCTGCATGCAAAAAAATTATTTGATTCTGTTTGAATTTGCGGCAGTTATCGTTTGCCATAGAAAAAAAATCTACATACAGATAGACACACAGACACTTTTCGGAAAACGACTTTTTTTCATGTTTTGAGTGTAGTAGAATCAGAATCTGCAATAATCTCGAACACGATTTTTTTTGCCATCACCATACTTCCATTCCTTAAGGAATATGGAAGTAAAAGTCATTTTACTTCAGGTAAAAATGACTTTTACTTCCATATTCCTTAAGGAATGGAAGTATGGTGATGGCAAAAAAAATCGTGTTCGAGATTATTGCAGATTCTGATTCTACTACACTCAAAACATGAAAAAAAGTCGTTTTCCGAAAAGTGTCTGTCTGTCTGTCTGTATGTCTGTCTGTCTGTCTATCTGTCTGTCTGTGTCTGTCTGTCTGTAGATTTTTTTTCTATGGCAAACGATAACTGCCGCTAATTCAAACAGAATCAAATAATTTTTTGCATGCAGCCCTGATTTGCAGAGTCCTCGCGACCTATTGTTTTTGGTGAAGATCGGTTGAGGGAAAGGGGTAGTTTACCTGCAACGGTTTTTTTTAGCAAGGGTAATTTTGTTTGTTTGGCAAACGATAACAGCCGCAAATTCAAACAGAATCAAATAATGTTTCGCATACTGCCCTCAATTCTAGAGTTCTCAAGATCTGTTGATTTTGGTGAAGATCGGTTAAGGGAAAGGGGTAGTTTACCTGTAACGTTTTATGTTTTCACAAGGGTATTTCCTATGGCAAACGATAACAGCCGCAAATTCAAACAGAATCAAAAGATTATTTGCATACAGCCCTAAATTGTAGAGTTCTCAAGACCTATTGTTTTTGGTGAAGTTCGGTAGAGAGAAAGGGGTAGTTTACCTGCAACGTTTTTTTAACAAGGGTATTTTCTATGGCAAACGATAACAGCCGCAAATTCAAACAGAATCAAATAATGTTTTGCATACAGCCCTGATTTGTAGAGTACTCAAGATCTATTGTTTTTGGTGAAGATCGGTTAAGGGAAAGGGGTAGTTTACCTGTAACGTTTTATGTTTTAACAAGGGTATTTCCTATGGCAAACGATAACAGCCGCAAATTCAAACAGAATCAAAAGATTATTTGCATACAGCCCTAAATTGTAGAGTTCTCAAGACCTATTGTTTTTGGTGAAGATCAGTTGAGGGAAAGGGGTAGTTTACCTGCAACGTTTTTTTAACAAGGGTATTTTCTATGGCAAACGATAACAGCCGCAAATTCAAACAGAATCAAATAATGTTTTGCATACAGCCCTGATTTGTAGAGTACTCAAGACCTATTGTTTTTGGTGAAGATCGGTTAAGGGGAAGGGGTAGTTTACCTGCAACGTTTTTTTATCAAGCGTATTTTCTATGGCAAACGATAACAGCCGCAAATTCAAACAGAATCAAATAATGTTTTGCATACATACCTGAATTGTAGAGGTCTCAATGACTTTCGATTTTGGTGAAGATCGGTTAAGGGGAAGGGGTAGTTTACCTGCAACCTTTTACGTTTTAACAAGAGTAAAGAACTTGAAAATTTATTTAAACTTTTTGAAACAATGGTAATTGTTAAAAATAAAATAATTTTGTTGCCAGGCAATAAAATTATAATTTTTTCATTTTAATGTAATATAATATTTTTCATTTAATACAGCAATAAAAAGGCAGGTAAGACACAGCCTGGCTGTTTGGCTGAAAATGATTTTAAATATAAATCTTAGAATATGGAAGTCATGTATGGTTCTCCATACCGATATTTTTTCATGTTTTGAGTGTAGTACAATCATATTCTGCAATAATCTCGAACACGATTTTTTTTGCCATCACCATACTTCCATTTCCTTAAGGAACATGGAAGTAAAAATTATTCCGATTAGCCCTTTCAATCTTCACAGCTCATCGTCAGATCGGGAATGAGCAAATAACCTGAAAACAACCTTTCACCCCACCCCACCCCACCCTGCTCACACACAACAAGCTATAATTCAAATGTCCCTTCCCCACCCTCTGAACCTTGTCCCTCCATCTGGACAGATACATATTTTTCTAGCCAATTCCTTGTGTTTCCGTGTTGTGTGTGTGTGTGTGTGTGTGTACATTCCTTTTAAACCTACCACACACACACACACACACACACACACACACACACACACACACACACACACACACACACACACACACACACACACACACACACAATGAATTTGCTAGAAAAATATATAACTGTCCAGATGGAGGGACAAGGCTCAGTGGGTGGGGAAGGGACATTTGAATTATAGCTTGTTGTGTGTGAGCAGAGTGGGGTGGGGTGGGGGTGAAGGGTTGTTTTCAAATTATTTGTTCATTCCCGATCTGACGATGAGCTGTGAAGCTTGAAAGCCCTAATCGGAATAATTTTACTTCCTTGTTCCTTACGGAAATGGAAGTATGGTGATGGCAAAAAAAATCGTGTTCGAGATTATTGCAGAATATGATTGTACTACACTCAAAACATGAAAAAAAGTCATTTTTCGAAATGTGTGTGTGTGTGTGTGTGTCTGTAGATTTTTTCTGTGGCAAACGATAACAGCCGCAAATTCAAACAGAATCAAATAATTTTTTGCATACAGCTCTGATTTGTAGAGTTCTCAAGACCTATTGTTTTTGGCGAAGATCGGTTAAGGGAAAGGGGTAGTTTACCTGCAACGTTTTATGTTTTAACAAGGGTATTATCTATGGCAAACGATAACAGCCGCAAATTCAAACAGATTTAATAATTTTTTGCATACAGTCCTGATTTGTAGAATACTCAAGACCTATTGTTTTTGGTTAAGACCGATTGAGGGAAAGGGGTAGTTTACCTGCAACGTTTTTTTATCAAGGGTAATTTTTTCTATGGTAAACGATATCAGCCGCAAATTCAAACAGAATCAAATAATGTTTTGCATACCGCCCTGAATTGTAGAGCTCTCAAGAACTGTTGGTTTTGGTGAAGATCGGTTAAGGGAAAGGGGTAGTTTAACTGCAACGTTTTATGTTATAAAAGGGTATTTTCTATGGCAAACGATAACAGCCGCAAATTCAAACAGAATCAAATAATGTTTTGCATACAGCCCTGAATTGTAGAGTTCTCAAGACCTGTTGGTTTTGGTTATGATCGTTTAAGGGAAAGGGGTAGTTTACCAGCAACGTTTTTTTTTTATCAAGGGTAATTTTTTTTTATGGCAAACGATAACAGCCGCAAATTCAAATTCAAACAGAATCCAATAATGTTTTGCATACAGCCCTGAATTGTAGAGTTCTTAAGACCTATTGGTGTTGGTGAAGATGGGTTAAGGGAAAGGGGTAGTTTACCTGCAACATTTTATGTTTTAACAAGGGTAATTTTTTATATGACGAACGATAACTGAAACCCCTACTTCATTTTGAGTAGTTAAAACAAAAAGAATATTTCCTTTTGTAAAGAGGGGTTACAAGTTAATTAAAACTAGGCTAAGGCCTAGAGAAGCTAAAAATTGCGCTGGATCCAGTAAGACGGGACTTGCAATAAAAACTCAAGAATTAAATAATTAACAATCTCATTTTATTATTCTATCTCATAATAAAAAGAACAAAAAAACAACAGTGATTTATAATTCTCCTTTTAAATGGTTAACTAAAGAAGTATACCCTCTCAACAAGGCCACCTGAAAAATATTAACTGAATCCACGAAAATAATTGCTATGTCACCATCAATGAATTGAAAATTTAAAATAATCATTAACCTCAAAATAAAACTCCCATTAAACTATTTATTAAAATATAAAATGTATATCATATGTTTCTTTTAAAATGCAGTATATAAATTGATGAAGGTAAATGATTTCATTCACAGTTACTATTAATAATTAAAATAATTACTCATCCAATTTAAATGAACTTTAAAGGTGACACTTACTATACTGGTTAAATAAAATAATTAATTTAAAGAAATGATCAGCCACGATTATTGAGATAGAATACTCGTCTACTGGTGTATATACATTCTAATAATAAAATCCCTATATCCCACCAAAAGTACAGCAATGCATAATATTTATATATATATATCCCCCAAAATGTACACAGAAATATACAGACATAACATGTTCCACAAGACAAATTACATATACAATAGTATATAAATACATAAAGGTCTCTTGCCACGCCCTTTTTTTATATTACCCTTCTGGTGTATATAAATTCTGAACTTCTTCTTTATAGGAATCCCAATTAGGATTAAGATTTAATTCTATAAATGTACCCCCATGGTGTGGGTTAATTGCACGTCATGTGTATCATAAAGTATTGCATACAAATGTCCCCAGGACATTAAAATTTAAAACCAAGTGCCTAAGTGGCTAAGTGCTAAAATACTTAATTAAGGTGAGAAATAAAAATTGTTTAAAATAATTAACGCCCCCCAGTTACCATGATTAATATAAAGAATTTATATAGACTAAAATAGGGCCAATTAATGAAAAGAGAAAAATTGCACCATATTAGCACCTTATATAAAAAAATACATTGTGTGTCAGAGACGGACATGTTTCTTCAACTTATAACCAGTTTCAACAAATTTTGTCTCAACAACCTTGTTTCGACAAACAAGTTGAAAAGTGTTTCGACAGGCACAGCTTGGTTGAAACTAATTTAAAATAACACCTACCTCCCCAGTAATCTTTTTATACAAATGACCTAACCTGATTTTAAAAATAAGAGAAAATATATGTTTTTATGCATAGTAAATTAAACTTGAGAAAATATTAATAACAAACTGACTTTAAATCTGTAGCGAAAGCTCTATAAAGAAATGAGTGGAAATCTAAGTTGGATACTGTGTTGTAGACATGGCAGTCTCTGAACTGACAATTTACTATACATATATTGAAATTTACAATTAATACTTAGTGTTCACCCTAAACTGTCCCATCAATTGGGGATCCAAATGAATGTATACTTGAACGGTAAAACTGATGATTATGTATAACTGGTGCCATGTTGATTCTACGTGTGAATATAAATGGATATTTTTCACCTGCTTATATATGTGCCCAGAAGGATGATCTCTTATTTATAGCGTGGCGATCTCATGATTGGCATGTTGTTGTGGTCGTTGTTCTCTTCGGTGTCGAGTGTGGAGCTTTTAAGATGTCATTTCGTTCAGAGGTAGGAGGACTTGTCTCTGTTCAGTGAACCCTATTGTCACACATTACATTTTTAGTGAGAGACCACACACAAATGCCCCCACAGTTTGGACACCCTCCAAAATACATAAATAAAAACAACACCTAGTTATGTTGTACATAATAAAACTTGGTAACATTATTTTGGCCAACATGCCTTACTTAAAAAAGTTCTCTAACAATGATTCTTTATAACGCTTTATAACTTGAACCTCACTGAATGTGAGTTGCTTTTGCAATACAATAATTTATCTTGGCTCTGTAACATCTTATGAACTTATTACTTTGAGTGAAATTGAGGTTACCACGTGGCGCAGAATTTATTTAAAACACATAGTTTTTTACTCCATAGAATCTGAGAATACTATTACTTTGAATGAGACATGATTTACGTTTAAAACGTGCCTGAGTAAGTTCCCATTTATATTTGTATAAAGTTTTACTGTCATTGTAGCAAAACTTTATACCACTTAATGACGACACATTGTGTAACAGGTTAAGTGCTCAACCGAATCTCGTTACATCGGTGTTAATGAAAGTGTAAAATTAAATATATTGTGGTTATTGTACTTTAGGTATTAAAGCCGAGATTCTGACACTCCAATAATCAAGTTTTATTGGTTTATAAAAACTTTACGAACAATCACGCATCTCACAATGCATGCTCCGACAAGTGGGGGCTTACTCAAGCTTACTAAAAAAAACGTTTTCTCCTATAAAGTTTAGTATATAATTAATATAATGAAATCAAAACTTACCGCAGTCGTTAAGAAACTTATCTCATATTTAAAAGAAGTCGACGCTAGATTTTCACACCTCTCTCCACCGAAGAGATTTTCTACGAGGTCGTGAGTTAGGCTTCCATTTTGAGACAAGCCTTAACAGAAAATTTCCGTTCGTTGTCCGTTTGTAAGGAAATTCTCACCAGGACGCAGCACTGTTTTAAAACTGCTGCAAAATCTCAGCAGATGGCGACACGGATCAAACAGTGAAAATTCGAAAACGGTAGCCTCTCCTATCCGCGGGTAGAGAGCAGCACTCCTTATTACTTTAAATTTCGTACTGCTCTTACCGTCAAAAATGCCAATAAACTCGCGCTGAATCTTTTGACTCAGCACACCCTCACCCCAAAAGGGCAACATAGTTGCCCCAACGTTAAATGCCAGGAGGGTACCCTGCAGTGTACCTCTCCCCAAAAGATACCAGTGGACGTCGTGGTTGGGTTGGCTCAGCTGAGCTTGCTCTCAGGAGAACAGAATTCAAAAGGAAAACGAAAGAGACGAAAGAAGATATGTATTATGTAAGTGTGCGGGTGCTGCATGCTGACCTGATCAGAGTCCGCATACAGCACAAGAGAGAGAGAGCTAAAGACCAAAGAAAGATTCCTACGTACGTAGATATTCCGATCTCCTGAGGCTCGCCCCATTCGCCTGAACACGACTTCCACATTTAACATGGACCTCCGTCCTATCTTTACGGGGACTATCCCCCTTCGAACGTTTTGGATAGCCCCCGACAACGTTTAAGTTTGGAAATGTGGCTTGTCAACAACTTTTGTTTGTCTCCCGGTACGCCCAGCCGGGCCGTCACCGATGACGTAAATCCTATGATTCGGTATGGCCCCGACCAACGGTAGCATAGCTTCGCAGCACGTTTGTCGGCGGCAGAGCTGAGTGGGTGGCTTTGGCAATAGACCCAGTCACCAATCCGGAAGGGGTTTGGAATACGCCCCTGATTATAACGCCGACGGACCCGCTCGTGCGCTCGCAGCAAATTCTTCCGAGCCATTTTCCATCTCTCCGCAGTCGTATTATTGGGCTCCCGCGGCAGAAGATCTTCAATATCCCATAGGTTGGTCAACGGGAGTGCGGGCGAGAATCCAAACAAAATTTCAAAGGGCACGGCCTGATGACTGTCGTGTCTGGCCGTGTTGAAGGCTAATTGTAACCACTTCAGATTCTGATCCCAGGTGGTTTGTTGCTCAGCGTGATAAGCAATCAAGGCGGACCGGAGATTCCGATTGAATCTCTCCGCATGGGACGGTTGTGGATAATAAGGGGAAGTGGTTACGTGTTTGATGCCACTGGCGAAACACATACGCCTAAATTCGTTTGAAATAAATTGCGGGCCATTGTCCGAGACAATGATGGTCGGAAGACCGAAATGCTGAAAAACGTGGTTCTGTAAAGCGTTGATGGTCAAACGAGCGGTTGCCTGCCGTAAGGGCAGTAGCCAGGCAAACTTTGAAAAATCATCTACACAAACAAGCAGGTAAGCATTACCTGACTTGCTACGGGGGAACGGCCCCACGTAGTCAATAAATAACTTTTCCATTGGTCTGCTCGCCACCTCAGAAGATAACAACCCTAGTTTGGTGTTCTGGGCAGGCTTGCTCAAGCCACACAGATGACAGTTTTTTACTCTCGTCGCGATGTCTCTATCCATGCCCTTCCAGATAAAATGTTTCCTAATACTGGAAATGGTCTTCGAAATTCCCTTGTGGCCTCCGATTGGGGAATCATGGTAATAACTGAAGACCATGGGCACTAATTTGCTAGGCAGCACGATTTTAGGTGCTCGTCCTTTTCTTTCTCGACAGCAAAGGACTCCCTTGGACAAGAAATAAGGGGCCTGTACGTTACCGTGCTTAATATTTTGGATGACTTGACCCAGCACTTCGTCGTTTAACTGATGGGGTAACACATCAGTGAAGGCTAACGGAAAATCGAGAAGAACGGAACAGGGTTGCTCAGCTTGGGCATCACTGGGTTGGGAAAACATACGGGATAAGGCATCTGCAACCACATTCTGGGATCCCCTGATGTGTTGCACGGTGAACTTAAAGGATGAGATTTTCACCACCCATCTACCAATTTTACCCAGTTGCCGGGGATGAGCTAGAAGCCATGAGAGAGCCTGATTGTCGGTCTCGAGCAGGAACTCAGCATGTTCCAGGAAACGCCTGAACTTATCTAGAGCGTATACAACAGCTAAACACTCTAGCTCATAAACGGATGATTTACGTTCTTGCTGGGTCAACGTGCGTGAGATAAAAGCCACAGGCTGCCTAGCGTCGTCAATAACCTGGGAAAGGACCGCTCCGAGCGCAACCGAACTCGCGTCCGTCTGCAAAATGAACGGCTTTGAAAAGTCGGGCATCCGCAACACCGGTGGGGAAATGATGGCTTCCTTTAAGGTATCAAAAGCCTTCTGTTGGTTTTCCCCCCATGCAAACTTTGCCCCCTTCTTCCTCAGTTCATTCAAGGGAGCGGCAATTTCAGCGATATTCGGTATGAAACGCCGATAAAAATTTATCATACCGACGAATCTCGCTATGCCTTTCGCATCCCTTGGCGGAGGAAAGTCACGGATGCCTTGTGTCCTCTCTGGGTCTACCGTCACGCCCTTGTATGAAATTAAATGGCCCAAGAAAGAAATACTCTCTTGGGCGAAACGAACCTTTTCGGGATTGACAGTGAGGCCAGCCTCTCTTAAACGACCCAACACCTCTCTTAAATGCCGCAGATGATCCTCGAAAGTCTCACTATACACCAACAGATCGTCAAGATAATTATAGACGAAACGGAATTTGACGTCGTGAAAGACAGTGTCAAGAAGGCGAGTAAGTGTCTGGGCCCCCACAGCCAAACCCATGGGAACCCTTGTGTACTGGTACAAATTCCAGGGTACACAAAAAGCTGTGTATGGTTTACTTTCTTTGGCAAGAGGTATCTGATGATAGGCCGCGTTCAGATCGATAATGGTATAAAATCTGGCCCCACTGAACCAATCAAAGGCCGAATGTAAATCCGGGAGGGGAACAGAATCCACCTCGATATTGGCGTTCAACTTCCTGTAATCTATAACCATTCTTTGTTTGCCACCAGGCTTTGGCACTAAAAATGCTGGACTTGCATAGCTGGAATGAGAAGGTTCAATCACCCCTTGGTCCAATAATTCTTGAACCTTCTCTCGCAGAATGGCCATCTTAGGAGGGGCAAACTTGTAAGGGTGTGACCTCACTATTTTCGTATCTGTAAGACTGATTTTATATTCCAGCAGGTGTGTGAGTCCCAAAGTAGGAGTTAACACCTCGGGAAATTCCTCACACAAATGATCTAAGGCCGTCTGCTGGGATGGAGTGAGATGGTCTCGTGCAGAATCGGGACAAGCTACTTCTTGGATACCCGGCTTAGCGCCCTGGTACCCAAGGAACGGAATTAAAACCTCCCGATTAAATTTAAAAAAACATTGGTGCGCTTGGATGTCCAGCACGAGACCACTTTTTGCGATAAAATCGGCACCAATGATACAATCCACTCCCAGAGCAGGAGAAACCAGAAAAGACCACACCCAAGAAAACCCATCAATTTTTATCTTAAAGGAAGTAACCCGGGAGATAGGCAAGATTTCACGGGATGCCGTCCAGCATATAGCAGATGACTTTTCTGACCTTATAATTAAACCCTGTTGTTCAAGGTCCGCATGTACCCGAGATGAAATGATGGATCGGGCTGAACCGGAGTCAACTAAGGCTCTGAGCTGACCCCCCTTTACCTCGAGCGACAGAAAGGGGCATACAGAAAGTTGTTGCGAGGTAGCAGACTGGACCTTGATATCTGAAGATGGGGCTTTTAACGGCTGCCTGGAGGTCGACGGAAGTTGAACAGAATTGAAGCGGGGGGAAGACATCCTCCGAAATATCTTCCCCTGTCTACTTAGTTTTTTGGCGCTGGTCTAGACATAGGTGGTGCTGGTCGCGCGCGCCTTCGCATACAATTTCTCGCCACGTGTCCCGGGCGGTTACAATTATAACAAATCACAGTATTTGGATTTGTTTGCTGACGATTTCGAGCTGGCTGGGCCTGTCGGGGGAAGGTAGGCTCTCTGGCCCCTTCCGATGTCTGAGGTCTTGGTTCGGCTCGTCTACTGTTTCCGCTCGCCTGGTCGGTCATCTGCATGGTCTCCGTCATAACGCAGAGTCGCTCCAGGTCGGTAAACCACTGCGGCCGCTGTGCAAAAACTAGTCGCAGACGGTCGTCGGCAGAGACGCCGTCGAGGATGTGTTGGACTACCTCTTCCTCCGACATGCCCATTCCCAGAATACGCGCTACCTGGCGCATTCGCAGCACATACTGGGCCAATGTTTCGCCCCGTGCCTGTACTTTATAAAAATGCCGATGGCGCAATTGCTCCATCATTCTACTGGGTACGAACGCCCTCAGCACCACCCGGTGGAACTCATCCACACCTTCCTTACGTCGCATTACCTCCGCCACCCTGTCAGCCATGGTACCGCGACAGTAGGGGAAAATGAGTTCGAGCACCGTTCGCTCCAGCATACCCGGATAGTCCTTCAATTCAAAGACTATCTTGAAAAAGGGGAGTAGTTTATCTGCTTCCAGTCCGTCCACGACTGGCAGTTGTTTAATAATATCGGCAAGTGGGTTGGGCAGGTGGTTGTACGTTGCCGCCCCCGAACCAGTCCGTACAGGCTCTACTTCTCTGTATGAAGAAGTGTTCAGCGCTGAGATCACGGACTCCTCAACAGAGGCGTTCTGCGGGTTCACTGAACAGAGACAAGTCCTGCTGCCACTGAACGAAATGACATCTTAAAAGCTCCACACTCGATACCGAAGAGAACAACGACCGCAACAACATGCCAATCATGAGATCGCCACGCTATAAATAAGAGATCATCCTTCTGGGCACATATAAGCAGGTGAAAAATATCCATTTATATTCACACGTAGAATCAACATGGCACCAGTTATACATAATCATCAGTTTTACCGTTCAAGTATACATTCATTTGGATCCCCAATTGATGGGACAGTTTAGTGTGAACACTAAGTATTAATTGTAAATTTCAATATATGTATAGTAAATTGTCAGTTCAGAGACTGACATGTCTACAACACAGCATCCAACTTAGATTTCCACTCATTTCTTTATAGAGCTTTCGCTACAGATTTAAAGTCAGTTTTGTTATTAATATTTTCTCAAGTTTAATTTACTATGCATAAAAACATATATTTTCTCTTATTTTTAAAATCAGGTTAGGTCATTTGTATAAAAAGATTACTGGGGAGGTAGGTGTTATTTTAAATTAGTTTCAACCAAGCTGTGCCTGTCGAAACACTTTTCAACTTGTTTGTCGAAACAAGGTTGTTGAAACAAATTTGTTGAGACTGGTTATAAGTTGAAGAAACATGTCCGTCTCTGACACACAATGTATTTTTTTTTATATAAGGTGCTAATATGGTGCAATTTTTCTCTTTACATTAACTGGCCCTATTTTAGTCTATATAAATTCTTTATATTAATCATGGTAACTGGGGGGCGTTAATTATTTTAAATAATTTTATTTCTCACCTTAATTAAGTATTTTAGCACTTAGCCACTTAGGCACTTCTTTTAAATTTTTAATGTCCTGGGGACATTTGTATGTAATACTTTCATGATACACATGACGTGCAATTAACCCACACCATGGGGGTACATTTATAGATATAAATCTTTAATCCTAATTGGGATTCCTATAAAGAAGAAGTTTAGAATTTATATACACCAGAAGGGTAATATAAACAAGGGCGTGGCAAGAGACCTTTATGTATTTGTATACTATTGTATATGTAATTTGTCTTGTGGAACATGTTATGTCTGTATATTTCTGTGTACATTTTGGGGGATATATATATATAAATATTATGCATTGCTGTACTTTTGGTGGGATATAGGGATTTATTGTTAGAATTTATATACACCAGTAGACGAGTATTCTATCTCAATAATCGTGGCTGATCATTTCTTTAAATTAATTATTTTATTTAACAAGTATAGTAAGTGTCACCTTTAAAGTTCATTTAAATTGGATGAGTAATTATTTTAATTATTAATAGTAACTGTGAATGAAATCATTTACCTTCATCAATTTATATACTGCATTTTAAAAGAAACATATGATATAAATTTTATATTTTAATAAATAGTTTAATGGGAGTTTTATTTTGAGGTTAATGGTTATTTTAAATTTTCAATTCATTGATGGTGACATAGCAATTATTTTCTTGGATTCAGTTAATATTTTTCAGGTGGCCTTGTTGAGAGGGTATACTTCTTTAGTTAACCATTTAAAGGGGAATTCTAAATCACTGTTGTTTTTTGTTATTTTTATTATATGAGATAGAATAATAAAATGGGATTGTTAATTATTTAATTCTTGAGTTTTTATTGCAAGTCCCGTCTTACTGGATCCAGCGCAATTTTTAGCTTCTCTAGGCCTTAGCCTAGTTTTAATTAACTTGTAACCCCTCTTTACAAAAAGAAATATTCTTTTTGTTTTAACTACTCAAAATGAAGTAGGGGTTTCATTTGGTAGACGTGGAAATTGAGGTTACCACGTGGCGCAGAATTTATTTAAAACACATAGTTTTTTACTCCATAGAATCTGAGAATACTATAACTTTGAATGTGACATGATTTACGTTAAAAACGTGCCTGAGTAAGTTCCCAATTATATATGTATAAAGTTTTACTGTCATTGTAGCAAAACTTTATACCACTTAATGACGACACATTGTGAAATAGGTTAAGTGCTCAACCGAATCTCGTTACATCGGTGTTAATGAAAGTGCAAAATTAAATATATTGTGGTTATTGTACTTTAGGTATTAAAGCCGAGATTCTGACACTCCAATAATCAAGTTTTATTGGTTTATAAAAACTTTACGAACAATCACGCATCTCACAATGCATGCTCCGACAAGTGGGGGCTTACTCAAGCTTACTAAAAAAAACGTTTTCTCCTTTAAAAGTTTAGTATATAATTAATATAACGAAATCAAAACTTACCGCAGTCATTAAGAAACTTATCTCATATTTAAAAGAAGTCGACGCTAGATTTTCACACCTCTCTCCACCGAAGAGATTTTCTACGAGGTCGTGAGTTAGGCTTCCATTTTGAGACAAGCCTTAACAGAAAATTTCCGTTCGTTGTCCGTTTGTAAGGAAATTCTCACCAGGACGCAGCACTGTTTTAAAACTGCTGCAAAATCTCAGCAGATGGCGACACGGATCAAACAGTGAAAATTCGAAAACGGTAGCCACTCCTATCCGCGGGTAGAGAGCAGCACTCCTTATTACTTTAACTTTTGTACTGTCCTTACCGTCAAAAATGCCAATAAACTCGCGCTGAATCATTTGACTCAGCACATAACTGCCGTAAATTCAAACAGATCCAACTACGTTTTTGCATACCTTTTTGAATTAAAGAGCACTCAAGGCCTGTTGATTTTGGTGAAGATCGGTTTAGAGAAAGGGGTAGTTTACCTGCAACGTTTTATGTTTTAAGAAGGGTAATTTTTTTTGACGAAAGATAACTGCCGTAAATTCAAAGAGAATGAAATAAATTTTTGCATACTTTCCTGAATTGTAGAGAACTCAAGGACTATTGATTTTGGTGAAGATCGGTTAAGGGAAATGGGTAGTTTACCTGCAACATTTTATGTTGTAACAAGAGAAATGTTTACATGACGAACGATAACTGCCGCACATTCAAACAGAATCAAATATTTTTTTGCATGCGTCCCTGCATTGTAGAGAACTGAAGGTCTATTGATTTTGGTGAAGATCGGTTTAGAGAAAGGGGTAGTTTACCTGCAACGTTTTATGTTTTAACAGGAGTAAAGTAATTAATTTTGATAAATAAAGTATCCTGATAAGTAGCTCACAATATTTCACGTAGATGAAATATCTATAAATGAAGAGGTTAGGTGAACGAGGTGGGGGTAATTTTCTATTAATGAAAATTATAGTTGAGGGGGGAGGGGAGAATTTTTTATGTGTACTACGTTATCGGCAACAAGGAAGTAGTTCTTTGTTAAAATTCCTTCCCGGGCTGTTTAGCCGTAGTCCAATGTTTTCTGCAAAACCAGACTTTTCGGCAGTGCCATCGACTGCCGTCATCAGTGAAAATCGAGTGCGAAAACGTGAGGTGGTATACGTTAGTGACCACAGTAATGTGGTTAAGGCTGAAGCAATAAGTAGAGAGAAATAAATAAGTAGTTTCTATGGAAATATTTCATTACGAATATGATTTTAAATATAAATCTTAGAACATGGAAGTCGTGTATGGTTCTCCATACCGATATTTTATATAGTTGTGTGCAACAGTGATAATTCTGCTTGTGAATTTAACCACTAACACAACTGTCTTCATTAAACTTCTGTTAAGAAGTGCAATCGACGACAGGTAATGGACAACAACAATGAGGTAATAAACGACAACAATAAGGTAAGTAAAGTTTTTAAATATCTTAAGTTAATAGTTAAATTGAAGAGGGTTTTAAGTAAAATATGGTTTAATAAACAATGTCTGGATAATAATGTCATCCCAAAATACGCGCAAGTTAAAATTAAAAAAATAAGAACACAGTAGCTAAAAAAGTAAATGAACAAAGCGAGAAGTTGTGGATAAAATTAGAAATAAGGTCACTTTACGGCTTAATCAATAGATATAATAGTGAATTATATGACAGACATATAGAATTGTTAAGAATATACTCGTTTGTAGAGTTAGAAGAAATATTATATAATTTTGGTTTGGGGTACGTAGAAAAGAAATTGGAAAATAAAAATAAAATAAATGGTAGATAAGTTAAATAAATTAATAAGAAAGAAAGAAGTAAAAAGGAACACCTCTCTAAGAATAACTATGAAAAAAGAGTAATAAACCTTACAGAGGTAACTTTCAATACAGAAGAAAATTAAATGTTAGCAAAAGGGTTAAAATACGCGCCGCCACCAGAATTAAATCAAGAAAAACGATTATTGAATGCGAAAGCATAATACAAAAACTAGGAAATGAAAATGATAAAAAAAGAATAAGGTGGGAAGTAGGGAATGTAGTAGATAAAATATTTAAGAAAAATTTGTATAATTAAAAAAATGAACAAAAAATCAAATCAACTGTAACTAAACTAAAGAATAAAATAAAAAAGAATGATATTATAATTACGAAGGCAGACAAAGGAAATACAATGGTACTACTGAGAAAGGACGAATACATAAAGAAAACGGAAGAATTTATAAGTGAAGGACCATATGAAGAAATAAAGTATGATTATACAAGTAAGTACCAGTCAAGGATAAAACAAATGATGAAACAGATAACATTTATAGAAGAAAATAAGAAAAAGTATTTATTGGAAAGTAATCCAACAGCACCAACTTTTAAAAGTTAGGTTAAGATACATAAAGAAGGAAAACCAATTAGACCGATTGTTTATTTTATTAATGCACCTATTTATAAATTATCAAAGGAAGTTAGCAGAGTACTGAAAGAGAAATATGAATTTGGGACAAAATACAACATAAAGAATAATGTAAAATTGATAGAAAAATTAGAAAATATTAGAATTAATGAAAATACCAAATTGATATCACTGGATGTTAAGGACATGTTTACCAATATCACAGTAAATAAAGTTATTAAATTAATAAACGATAATAATATGGGAGAATACAGGTATAAAAATCAATTGATTAAAGTAATTAAAGAATGTGTAAATCAGAACTATTTTAGGTTTAATAACAAGTTTTATATACAGAAAAAAGGATTACCTATGGGGTATTCATTGTCCCCTATTCTTGCAGAAATATACATGAATGATTTTGAAAAGCAATTAATAAGTTCCACTAAGTATAAAGACAATATAAAATTATGGACTAGATACGTTGACGATGTATTAGTAATTTGGGAAGGAAGCATAGAAGAAGTGCATGAGTTTATAAATGAGGTAAATAATAAGGATAAAAACTTACAATTTAAAAAAGAGATAGGAGGTAAGAAAATAAATTACTTAGATTTAAACATAGAAATTAAAGATAATGAGAAACTACAGTTTGGGATATTTAGGAAAGAATCGTATTCTGATATAATTATACCAAGAGAGTTTTACCACCCTTATAGATATAAAATGGCGGCAATTAATTCATTTTGTTATAGAGCTCAGAAGTGTTTAAAAGAGACCGAACCAAAAGATAGGGAGTTAAAAACAATAAAGGGAATTGTAAGGAATAATAACTATAACACCAACATAGTGGATAAAGTTATGAAAAGGGTTAACATACAAAAAGCTAAAATAGAACCAGAACAAAAGAATTATGCAGGGTCATTGACATACATAGGTTCACATACTAGAAAAATTATAAAATGTTTTAATAAATACGGATTAGATATAGCTATTAAAAAATGTGAAACGGTATCTGCTAAGATAAGGAACAAAAATATAGAAAAAATCCCAGTATTACAGAAAAGCGGAATTTATAAATTAAAATGTAAAGACTGCAACAAAGTGTACCTAGGTGAGACAGGACGAAAATTCGTATGCAGGTTGTCTGACCACAAACGTGGAGAAGGTAATGGAACAACGAATTCGTTATATGCAAGACATTTCGTAGAAGACAACGATAAGTTTGTTAATCCTTTGGAAGACTACGAAATTGTAAAAGTAGTAAATAACACAGTTGAAAGGAAGCTTAGGGAGGAGTTAGAAATATTGAAAGAAAGAGGAAAAGGGTTAGACAATTTAATTAATACTAAAATTAAATTTGATAATGAAGAAATATTTTATAACATAATTAAGAAGTAAATGATAGAGGACAGATAGATAAGATTAAGAATTAAATTGCATAGGACTAATTGGATGTTTTTAAAGTAAGGGTGTTGTGACTGGCCCACATGTGTGGATGAGAAAGACGGTAGGTTTAAAAGGAATGTACACATACTCACACACTCGCGCGCGCACACACACACACACACACACACACACACACACAACACGGAAACACAAGGAATTTGCTAGAAAAATATGTAACTGTCCAGATGGAGGGACAAGGCTCAGAGGGTGGGGAAGGGACATTTGAATTATAGCTTGTTGTGTGTTAGCAGAGTGGGGTGGGGTGGGGGTGAAGGGTTGTTTTCAGGTTATTTGTTCATTCCCGATCTGACGATGAGCTGTGAAGCTTGAAAGCGCTAATCGGAATAATTTTCATATAGTGGTGTGCAACAGTGATAATTCTGCTTGATTATTTGATTATGTTTGAATTTACGGCAGTTATCGTTCTTCATGAAAAACGTTCTCTTGTTACAACATAAAATGTTGCAGGTGAACTACCCCTTTCCCTTAACCGATCTTCACCAAAATCAACAGACATTGAGTTCTCTATAGCACAGGAAGGTATGCAAAACATTATTTGATTCTGATTGAATTTACGGCTGTTATAATTCGTCATAGAAAAAATTACCCATGTTAAAACATAAAACGTTGCAGGTAAACTACCCCTTTCCCTAAACCGATCTTCAACAAAAACAACAGGTCTTGAGAACTCTACAATTCAGAGCTGTATGCAAAACATTATTTGATTCTGTTTGAATTTGCGGCTGTTATCGTTTGCCATAGAAAATACCCTTATTAAAACATAAAACGTTGCTGGTAAACTACCCCTTTCCCTTAACCGATCTTCACCAAAAACAATAGGTCTTGAGAACTCTACAATTTAGGGCCGTATGCAAAACATTATTTGATTCTGTTTGAATTTGCGGCTGTTATCGTTTGCCATAGAAAAAAATTACCCTTGATTTAAAAAAAACGTTGCAGGTAAACTACCCCTTTCCCTTAACCGATCTTCACCAAAAACAACAGTTCTTGAGTATTCTACGAATCAGGACGGTATGCAAAAACTTATTTGATTCTGTTTGAATTTGCGGCTGTTATCGTTTGCCATAGAAAAAAATCTACACACACACACACACACACACACACACACACACACACACACACACACACACACACACACACACACACACACACACACACACACACACACACACACACACACACATTTCGAAAAATGACTTTTTTCATGTTTTGAGGGTAGTACAATCAGAATCTGCAATAATCTCGAACACGATTTTTTTTTTGCCATCACCATACTTCCATTTCCGTATGGAACATGGAAGTAAAAGTGTTTTAGACTTGAAATTTATTAAAATATTAGAAACTAAAAACGCCGGTAGTAGAGATATCAGAATGATTTCTAGCTTCTGCTGAAAGAAAACCTTCAAAACAAAATAGAAGAAATATATATTTGTAAGAGAATATTTCAAGGTTGCATATTTTGTATAAAGAAAAACCAATTTTCTACAAACACTACTAGCTTGATGCTCAGAGAGTATGCAAGCAATGCAATCTCAAGAACGTATGATCTTTATGATTTAAAAAGATTTATTGTACGCTTAAGTTTATGTTGTAATTTACAAATCAAATTTAACGTTCAGCTGTTAGCAGCTATTACAAAAAATAAACTGGAAACAAGTAATTTAGGGAGACAAATAGTCTATACTGAATCTAACCATGTTAAGGAAGTAAGGCACAACGGACGAACAGTTTGACAATCTACTGGAATAATTTAGACGCTGCTTAATCGGTTGTAAAAAAAATAAAACTCCACTGACGATTATAAATTTTCTGGCTATGAAAATGTAGGACTACCTGAAGACGTATTACCTGATTGTAAATAAAATATGAATATCGTTTATAATTTTCATAGGGTTACAAATGGCTATAAAGTTTTTAAGATAAATAAATTTTATATTCATATACGTACACATATAACGCGCGCGCGCGCATCCACACACACCACAATGTACTGTTAATTATAATTAATCGATGTATAACTAACATTCAAAACGCACAAAAAATCAATGCCGTTCTACAAAACCCATACATTTAGATGGACAAGATGACCAGATACAATGCAAAACTGCCACCAATTTTATATATAGGCCACTTTGAAAGAAATATCCACCAACGCTTCCACGAACACGAACTGTCAGTATCGAAACAAGAAGACGTCCCTGACGAAACACACCAAAGAAACAGAACATACATACGATTTCAAAAATACCAAATTTTAGCAAGAATAGACAATAAGAAAATCAGACAATACCGAGAGGGAACTGAAATAGTACGAATAGTACAGGGAGCGGTTAATGACAGAAATGAACACACTAAATTAGCAACAACTTGGAAATTCCTAATTGATAGTTCGCACAATAACAGACAACAAAATTCCCAACCGCAGTCACCCTCACCCTCGAACCTGCCTGAGGGAACAACCCGAAGAGAAGTCATATATAATAAAGGTTTCCGTAGCCAGATCAAGTACAGTACTCCTTGATAATTTCTGTGCTTACGAAACGTAGGCACATGGCAATGGCACCAACAAGTCCCGTTGGCATCAACTCCATTATAAGTCATATATATATATATATATATATGTTATATATATATATATATGTTTTATATATATATATATAAAGTATATATAAATATATAAAAGGCTCTCCGTAGCCAAATCAAGTACACTAGTAAGCCTTGAAAATGTTCCGAGCATACGGATACATGTTATCATCGCCATAGTGAAGTTGTAGTATCATTGCAATGTCTGTTATAGTGGAGGCTGATGTTCATAGAGAATTAATTAACTGTGTTCTCTTATATTGTCGGTAATAATGTTATATAAATAAAAGTAAATTATTTTCTTTGGCGCATAGAAACTATAATTAAAGTGTTATAATTTTTTTATAAAATGTTTATAACGGTTGGATGTTACTTAATGGATGAATTTCGCAAGTAGAGGGAAAATGCCGGTTCAAACGCAGAAAGGAATTCCCCCCAGGCCATATCTGGACCACAGCATCCGCGACTTGGACCACAGCATCCGCGACTTTTTCGTTGATCTGCGTCAAGATCCGCGAACCGCTGGACCCGCAGCATCCCAATGGACCACAGCATCCGCGAATTTCCGCGAATAAATTTTTTTTAATTTTTTTTATTTTTTTAATTAAATTGATTTGGTGGGATGATGTTCAATGGACCACCAGCATCCGTGAATATACTTTTTTATTTTTTTAAGAAAGCTGATTTGCATATCAGTGAGTGGTGTTGGGTGGAAGGTTTTTTTATTTCATATCAGTGGGTGGGGGGTGGTTCCAACTCGAAGCATTATAGTGTATACTAAAATATATGATCAGGTGTACCAACCTTTGCATGAGTTCAAATTTGTTGTGTGTTATAATGTATATTAAATCTATATGATCAGGTGTACCAACCTCTGTAGTATTATTATAGTGTATAGATATTTTATATGAGCAGGGTTGTCAACATTTTCTACGGTGGGGGGAGGGAAATTCAAATATGTGTTATATAGTGTATATATTAAAATATATGATCAGGGTTACCAATCTTAAATTATTGTGTGCGTGTATAGAGCAGATCTGCCAACATTTCTTTCTCTTCTGTGGTGGGAAATTCAAACTATATATGATCATAATTGTTACTCTCTCTCTCTCTCTCTCTCACACGGTGTGTATGTCTCTCTCTCTCTCTCTCTCTCTCGTTGTCAAACGTTATGCTCACCGGCATTATAGTGTATATTAAAATATATGATTAAGTGTACCAACCTTTACATGAGTTCAAATTTGTCGTGTGTTATAATGTATATTAAATCTATATGATCAGATGTACCAACCTCTGTATTATTCGTCCTCTCTCTCTCTCCCACTCTCTCTCTCTCACACGTTGTGTATGTCTCTCTCGTTGTCAAACGTTATGCTCAAACTGTGGTCAGTACCGAGCGCATGTATATGAAATTAGAAAGTTTATATTTATTCGACAAATATTAACGTCCTCTCTCTCTCTCTCTCTCTCTCTCTCTCTCTCTCACACACTCTCACTTGTTTCAACTGTGTCAACAAATAGTAACGTCCTCTCTCTCTCTCTCTCTCTCACTCTCACACGTTTCAACTATGCAAGGTTCCATACCCTTTCTCCTGTCTCCCTCTCGTACATTGAGTAGTCGGTGTGATGAATAAATAATTTTAGCCCTCTCTCGTTGTCAAAACGTCGTCTTCATTTTCAATGTATGAAATAATTAATTAATAGTTTTATAATGCAGTCAGTGTGATTGATCCTTGTTAGAAATATATATATTTGGCGTCAATGAACTACTTACCTGTTATGTTGTTACAGTTGACAAATCCATACGTTAACGGCTTAGCAATCTGGTACAATACTTCTGTTTTAAGGTTGCAGTTTACACACATAGGTTCAGTAGTGTATAGCGAAATAAATTAAAATTATACACACACATGAAAACGGCGGCTGAAATTCATACAAATCTTCTGATGTAACAGTTCACAAAAAATAAATTAATTGTACACATGTTCAGAGGTGTAGAGTGAAATAAAATAAAGTCATAATTTGTTTAAATGATTAAATATATTTTAACATTCACAATATAAAATTCACAATTAAATAAATACATTAGAAATTGATATTTTTTTCGAAAGTTTATATATAATTGTGTGTCGTACTTGTAGAAGAAGCAACCTGCAACATAACAATACAACAACAACATTAAAATCATGTTAAATATCACACACACACAGATGCACACGCAACGCGCGCACATACAGACGCATACGCAACGCAACGCACCCACACACAGACGCAAACGCAACGTAATCATACACATACAACAACGTACACACGTTTGGGTTACACCACACGTGCACGCACACACACAGACGTACACGCACACATACGCAACACGTGCACACACACACACACACACACACGCACACGCACACACATACAGACAACGTGCATACGAATCATGTACATGTAGGTCCAATAAAACAGATAACAGATTTAAATATGCTATAGTCATTGTATGTATGTATATATCACTGTAGTGAAATAAATTAATGTGTTGTACTTGTAGAAGAAGCAACAACAACATTAAAATCATGTTAAATATTATCGTTTGCTGCAACAGGTAACGCAGTTTACAAATAATTACATATAGGTTCAGAGGCGTATAGTGAAATAAATTAAAAAAATTGTTTATTAAAAGTAGTTTGTCACCTTAACGAGATACAATTTCCACATGCGCTGTCTGGTTCTTCATCCCTCGAAACACAAGATGTAGGTCGCTGGGATTTATATGACGGAGTTCTTCATCTGTAAAGACGTCAGCATACCTCTTAGGTAGATATACACGATAGCGGCGCTCACAATCTTCCAACGTTACAAGCACAGACTTCCCATATCGCGTGTCCACATGCAACATGTTAACGATCGGATACTGTTTGTCCACTGTTAATTCTGCACAACGTTTGTACTCAATAGCAGAAACTGCGTTGAATTTTGTGATAAACGACATTATTTATGAGAAGTGAAGACGTCTGTATCAAGCGTGGTGGAACCATACAATGTCAGAATATTCGCTACAAAGAAGACTAGTGAAAGGAATGGTGTGACCATCAGGAAAGTTCACTTTCATCGCCTGAAGCTTTGCATGTACATACACACAGGCAGAATTAGCGCTGTTACAAAATATATATATTAGGAAAGTCCACAGAAATAGTTATCGTCAGATCCGTTCTAAATAAGTTAATGTCTTTTCAAATAGTATTCTCTGCACTACAGTCAAACATACGCACACACAGTGATAAAAAAATTGTGTATTAAAAGTAGTTTGTTACCTTAACAAGTACTGTTATCCTACGCCGTTTTTCCTCATGCCACGAAACACGAGATGTAGATCGCTGGGGTTTTATAAATTGTTTATTAAGTCTTTTAGAAATGGTCTTATACTTGAGCTTGGCCTGTTGACTATTGCTTTTAATTTTGTAATTTCTACAGGTGTTAACCGTTTCGGAGAAAAAAACCATTTATGGAGAAGATCCTCCTCCTCTTGTTTTGATATGGCATTTATTCTATGATCCATCCTTCTTGTTCCTATAATAATAACAGTACCTGCTTCATTATCATATACATTATGTGCTATATATATAAATATATACATAAGGCTTTCAACACACACATCATAAATCCAGAACAGGAAAGGTATTATAACAAATATTACGAAAACAAGTACGTATGGTCACGTACATAGATCAACGTTTAAACAAACAGATTAATACCTGAATAAATTTTTTTTTTAAAACAGGACAACGTATTATCTATATAACGTTCTGTTTCAGATAAGAATAGTTTGAATATAAAATGAAAGGGTACGTTGTATTTTGTTATGAGAAAATGCATTTCTAAATTTCGTTACATTTGACAAAAGATCTTATTGATCAGACGTATGAGTAATTATATTAATCCTTATGTAGAAAATACGCATGCATTCGTAAAATATAGCACTCAGGTGTAGGGCAATTAATCCTTTTTGTATTGAACGTATTTAAGTAGGTCTACTCGTGATATCAGTAAATTCTGTCTAAATGTATAGTACATAAACGTACCCAGTAATCGCTTCTTGAGTTACTCGATTGATGTTCATGTTAAACGATTGATGACTCATGTAATAATACAGATTAACCTCGTATAATAATAATGACAGGACAGTGTATTTAGAACACTTAAAATTGGAAATCTACAAACACATCAAAAATATCTGTCAAACAAAAACACCGTTCTTGACAACAGTAACTGACCTAAGCACATGTGCTTCATTAGGCAACAGACCAAAAAATCAAATAGACGACTATAAGCACAATTTAAATAAAATCTGAATATTCAATAAAATTATGTTTTTTTTTTTTACTTAGTAACATATGCAAATCTTTTACTTACCTCTTAAATGTTGTTGTTGTTATACACAATAGTCGATTGTACGATGAGTGTCTCATACAAATGAGAAATAGTGACATGTCGTCTTGTGTGTATATATATATCATACGGCGGTAGCGTACACGTTTGAAAGTTGATACACATTAAATTCTCTCTCTCTCTCACACACATTACAGAGATTGATATTAATTGCATGTATGTTCAGAGGTTGGGTGTCTAAATCGATGCATTTTACTTTCACTTTCTAATTTGACACATGGCTTACTTCCATACATAAATAGCTATCGTCTACGAGTGTTGCTAAACGAAATTAAAAATGTTGTAATACATAACGTCCTGTGTAATAGTATGGTATGTTTTTAGGACAGCCAAAAGCATGAAAGTATTATTTAAATCTATATGGAAGTCATATATAAATATCGAGTCAGCGCGACACAACGTAACATGATTCATGTCAACGTCGTATGTATGTGTGTGCGTGTGCGTCTATGTGTTCGTGTGTGTACGTGTTTGGTTACATTGCGTATGCGTCTGTGTGCGTGCACGTCGGATGTGTGATTACGTGTGCGTCTGTGTGTGTGCGTGTGTGCGTGCGAAAATAAACTTAATTTTCTTGATCTATCAAATAGTTGGTCTAAGCGTACATGTATTATGTAATTCATCTCTTTTTCAGTCATCTACGTAAGTGCATTTGAATTATTTGCGCATGCGCATAACAGCTTTTTAGTACAGTTGCACACACACACACACACACACACATCGACACTCACTTGCAACAACGTCTTACTTATCACACGTTCATGCGCTACAAATTGATATATAAAACGTTTAAGATACACTATAAGTACGGGACTTAGCATTGTAAGCTTCGAGGTTACGCAATAGTAACAGCTCTTCCCCGCCCCTTGCCCTCCAGCGTTGTCGCACGTTGCACTTGGTTATGCTTTGTCAATGGCGGGGAGGGCGGGGAGTGAAGCGACATGGCAATACAGCAGTCGCCTCGAAGCTTGTATTGATACGTCTCACATTAACATAATACCAGCGTTATAACCGTACCTTTTGTTTTTCAGTATTCATTCATTCTCAGTAAATAAATAACGCTAGTCAGGGTAATATGTCAGTTTATTACAAACCGCGAAGATGTCGGCTACTCATGATTTTAGTATTGAAAGTGAAAGAATAAAATCGTTCAAGTATTGGGAAGTGACGTTTATCAGCCCCGACGAGTTAGCGTTTGCGGGGTTCTACTTCTACCCTAGAAATTTCGATGTTTGTGGACATAGTATGTCATTCGTAGACGATAGAGTGGAAAGAAGGTGACAAACCTATGAAGGAACATGACAAAGTTTCATCTACATGACAATTTCTAAACGATGTTAAGAGTGAGACTTTTCATACACGCACCAATAGACATAGTATGTATGACTCAAACGTTAATTCGCATCAGCAAGTTTGCACGCTACATAATTACAAAAATAATTTCTTAACTGTGACAATTGGTATTGAACTTTTTACCTTGTTCAGTCTGCTCCTCCCCCACGTTCCTGCTGAAGGTTAGCTAGTCGTGGTTTTGGACTTGATAATGATTGAGACACTGAAAGGCCTCGTCCGAAGCATGACAGGTAGCAGTTCAGCAAGTAAGCACGACAAAGTTGGAATTACAGAGACTACTTATTTAAATAACAATTAAGATGAATGAAGATGATTCGTCAATTTGAAGGAAGAGAGAATGTACAGGTGGACGTGGACTTGTCAGTTTGGCTATTCCCGCCGTTACCTCGACACTTCGAGCTGTTACGACTTTTTTAACTCTACAGTCACATTAAATTTGTAACTTCGCCACCGCTGCTACCACAGTCGTCAGTAATAAAAAAAGAAGAAGAAGAAAGATCAGTTAGGAAACGCATCAGTACTCGTTCGAAACGATTAACATCAGTCCCAATGGACCACAGCATCCGTAAATTTCCGTGAAAAAAAAAAAAACGTAAAACGTTCTACTTACGTTTCATGTTAGGTTAAAAAATACAGTCCACGTACGTTTCACGTTTACGTT
The DNA here is from genome assembly GCA_034769895.1 of Magicicada septendecula. NCBI lineage: Eukaryota > Metazoa > Arthropoda > Insecta > Hemiptera > Cicadidae > Magicicada > Magicicada septendecula. The sequence continues at coordinate 409,025,932 of CM068367.1, forward strand.
AGGTTAAGATGCAGTCTACTTACGTTTCACTGTTAGGTTAAAAATGCAGTCCACGTACGTTTCACGTTTACGTTAGGTTAAGATGCAGTCTACTTACGTTTCACGTTAGGTTAAAAAATGCAAACACACACACACACACACACACGTGTTAGGTTGCAACCTAACGCGTGTGTATGTTATTTAAATAATAATTTAAATAATATACACGTGTGTGTGTGTGTGTGTGTTTGCATTTTTTAACCTAACGTGAAACGTAAGTAGACTGCATCTTAACCTAACGTAAACGTGAAACGTACGTGGACTGCATTTTTAACCTAACAGTGAAACGTAAGTAGACTGCATCTTAACCTAACGTAAACGTGAAACGTACGTGGACTGTATTTTTTAACCTAACATGAAACGTAAGTAGAACGTTTTACGTTTTTTTTTTTTTCACGGAAATTTACGGATGCTGTGGTCCATTGGGACTGATGTTAATCGTTTCGAACGAGTACTGATGCGTTTCCTAACTGATCTTTCTTCTTCTTCTTTTTTTATTACTGACGACTGTGGTAGCAGCGGTGGCGAAGTTACAAATTTAATGTGACTGTAGAGTTAAAAAAGTCGTAACAGCTCGAAGTGTCGAGGTAACGGCGGGAATAGCCAAACTGACAAGTCCACGTCCACCTGTACATTCTCTCTTCCTTCAAATTGACGAATCATCTTCATTCATCTTAATTGTTATTTAAATAAGTAGTCTCTGTAATTCCAACTTTGTCGTGCTTACTTGCTGAACTGCTACCTGTCATGCTTCGGACGAGGCCTTTCAGTGTCTCAATCATTATCAAGTCCAAAACCACGACTAGCTAACCTTCAGCAGGAACGTGGGGGAGGAGCAGACTGAACAAGGTAAAAAGTTCAATACCAATTGTCACAGTTAAGAAATTATTTTTGTAATTATGTAGCGTGCAAACTTGCTGATGCGAATTAACGTTTGAGTCATACATACTATGTCTATTGGTGCGTGTATGAAAAGTCTCACTCTTAACATCGTTTAGAAATTGTCATGTAGATGAAACTTTGTCATGTTCCTTCATAGGTTTGTCACCTTCTTTCCACTCTATCGTCTACGAATGACATACTATGTCCACAAACATCGAAATTTCTAGGGTAGAAGTAGAACCCCGCAAACGCTAACTCGTCGGGGCTGATAAACGTCACTTCCCAATACTTGAACGATTTTATTCTTTCACTTTCAATACTAAAATCATGAGTAGCCGACATCTTCGCGGTTTGTAATAAACTGACATATTACCCTGACTAGCGTTATTTATTTACTGAGAATGAATGAATACTGAAAAACAAAAGGTACGGTTATAACGCTGGTATTATGTTAATGTGAGACGTATCAATACAAGCTTCGAGGCGACTGCTGTATTGCCATGTCGCTTCACTCCCCGCCCTCCCCGCCATTGACAAAGCATAACCAAGTGCAACGTGCGACAACGCTGGAGGGCAAGGGGCGGGGAAGAGCTGTTACTATTGCGTAACCTCGAAGCTTACAATGCTAAGTCCCGTACTTATAGTGTATCTTAAAAGTTTTATATATCAATTTGTAGCGCATGAACGTGTGATAAGTAAGACGTTGTTGCAAGTGAGTGTCGATGTGTGTGTGTGTGTGTGTGTGTGCAACTGTACTAAAAAGCTGTTATGCGCATGCGCAAATAATTCAAATGCACTTACGTAGATGACTGAAAAAGAGATGAATTACATAATACATGTACGCTTAGACCAACTATTTGATAGATCAAGAAAATTAAGTTTATTTTCGCACGCACACACGCACACACACAGACGCACACGTAATCACACATCCGACGTGCACGCACACAGACGCATACGCAATGTAACCAAACACGTACACACACGAACACATAGACGCACACGCACACACATACATACGACGTTGACATGAATCATGTTACGTTGTGTCGCGCTGACTCGATATTTATATATGACTTCCATATAGATTTAAATAATACTTTCATGCTTTTGGCTGTCCTAAAAACATACCATACTATTACACAGGACGTTATGTATTACAACATTTTTAATTTCGTTTAGCAACACTCGTAGACGATAGCTATTTATGTATGGAAGTAAGCCATGTGTCAAATTAGAAAGTGAAAGTAAAATGCATCGATTTAGACACCCAACCTCTGAACATACATGCAATTAATATCAATCTCTGTAATGTGTGTGAGAGAGAGAGAGAATTTAATGTGTATCAACTTTCAAACGTGTACGCTACCGCCGTATGATATATATATACACACAAGACGACATGTCACTATTTCTCATTTGTATGAGACACTCATCGTACAATCGACTATTGTGTATAACAACAACAACATTTAAGAGGTAAGTAAAAGATTTGCATATGTTACTAAGTAAAAAAAAAAAAACATAATTTTATTGAATATTCAGATTTTATTTAAATTGTGCTTATAGTCGTCTATTTGATTTTTTGGTCTGTTGCCTAATGAAGCACATGTGCTTAGGTCAGTTACTGTTGTCAAGAACGGTGTTTTTGTTTGACAGATATTTTTGATGTGTTTGTAGATTTCCAATTTTAAGTGTTCTAAATACACTGTCCTGTCATTATTATTATACGAGGTTAATCTGTATTATTACATGAGTCATCAATCGTTTAACATGAACATCAATCGAGTAACTCAAGAAGCGATTACTGGGTACGTTTATGTACTATACATTTAGACAGAATTTACTGATATCACGAGTAGACCTACTTAAATACGTTCAATACAAAAAGGATTAATTGCCCTACACCTGAGTGCTATATTTTACGAATGCATGCGTATTTTCTACATAAGGATTAATATAATTACTCATACGTCTGATCAATAAGATCTTTTGTCAAATGTAACGAAATTTAGAAATGCATTTTCTCATAACAAAATACAACGTACCCTTTCATTTTATATTCAAACTATTCTTATCTGAAACAGAACGTTATATAGATAATACGTTGTCCTGTTTTAAAAAAAAAATTTATTCAGGTATTAATCTGTTTGTTTAAACGTTGATCTATGTACGTGACCATACGTACTTGTTTTCGTAATATTTGTTATAATACCTTTCCTGTTCTGGATTTATGATGTGTGTGTTGAAAGCCTTATGTATATATTTATATATATAGCACATAATGTATATGATAATGAAGCAGGTACTGTTATTATTATAGGAACAAGAAGGATGGATCATAGAATAAATGCCATATCAAAACAAGAGGAGGAGGATCTTCTCCATAAATGGTTTTTTTCTCCGAAACGGTTAACACCTGTAGAAATTACAAAATTAAAAGCAATAGTCAACAGGCCAAGCTCAAGTATAAGACCATTTCTAAAAGACTTAATAAACAATTTATAAAACCCCAGCGATCTACATCTCGTGTTTCGTGGCATGAGGAAAAACGGCGTAGGATAACAGTACTTGTTAAGGTAACAAACTACTTTTAATACACAATTTTTTTATCACTGTGTGTGCGTATGTTTGACTGTAGTGCAGAGAATACTATTTGAAAAGACATTAACTTATTTAGAACGGATCTGACGATAACTATTTCTGTGGACTTTCCTAATATATATATTTTGTAACAGCGCTAATTCTGCCTGTGTGTATGTACATGCAAAGCTTCAGGCGATGAAAGTGAACTTTCCTGATGGTCACACCATTCCTTTCACTAGTCTTCTTTGTAGCGAATATTCTGACATTGTATGGTTCCACCACGCTTGATACAGACGTCTTCACTTCTCATAAATAATGTCGTTTATCACAAAATTCAACGCAGTTTCTGCTATTGAGTACAAACGTTGTGCAGAATTAACAGTGGACAAACAGTATCCGATCGTTAACATGTTGCATGTGGACACGCGATATGGGAAGTCTGTGCTTGTAACGTTGGAAGATTGTGAGCGCCGCTATCGTGTATATCTACCTAAGAGGTATGCTGACGTCTTTACAGATGAAGAACTCCGTCATATAAATCCCAGCGACCTACATCTTGTGTTTCGAGGGATGAAGAACCAGACAGCGCATGTGGAAATTGTATCTCGTTAAGGTGACAAACTACTTTTAATAAACAATTTTTTTAATTTATTTCACTATACGCCTCTGAACCTATATGTAATTATTTGTAAACTGCGTTACCTGTTGCAGCAAACGATAATATTTAACATGATTTTAATGTTGTTGTTGCTTCTTCTACAAGTACAACACATTAATTTATTTCACTACAGTGATATATACATACATACAATGACTATAGCATATTTAAATCTGTTATCTGTTTTATTGGACCTACATGTACATGATTCGTATGCACGTTGTCTGTATGTGTGTGCGTGTGCGTGTGCGTGTGTGTGTGTGTGTGCACGTGTTGCGTATGTGTGCGTGTACGTCTGTGTGTGTGCGTGCACGTGTGGTGTAACCCAAACGTGTGTACGTTGTTGTATGTGTATGATTACGTTGCGTTTGCGTCTGTGTGTGGGTGCGTTGCGTTGCGTATGCGTCTGTATGTGCGCGCGTTGCGTGTGCATCTGTGTGTGTGTGATATTTAACATGATTTTAATGTTGTTGTTGTATTGTTATGTTGCAGGTTGCTTCTTCTACAAGTACGACACACAATTATATATAAACTTTCGAAAAAAATATCAATTTCTAATGTATTTATTTAATTGTGAATTTTATATTGTGAATGTTAAAATATATTTAATCATTTAAACAAATTATGACTTTATTTTATTTCACTCTACACCTCTGAACATGTGTACAATTAATTTATTTTTTGTGAACTGTTACATCAGAAGATTTGTATGAATTTCAGCCGCCGTTTTCATGTGTGTGTATAATTTTAATTTATTTCGCTATACACTACTGAACCTATGTGTGTAAACTGCAACCTTAAAACAGAAGTATTGTACCAGATTGCTAAGCCGTTAACGTATGGATTTGTCAACTGTAACAACATAACAGGTAAGTAGTTCATTGACGCCAAATATATATATTTCTAACAAGGATCAATCACACTGACTGCATTATAAAACTATTAATTAATTATTTCATACATTGAAAATGAAGACGACGTTTTGACAACGAGAGAGGGCTAAAATTATTTATTCATCACACCGACTACTCAATGTACGAGAGGGAGACAGGAGAAAGGGTATGGAACCTTGCATAGTTGAAACGTGTGAGAGTGAGAGAGAGAGAGAGAGAGAGGACGTTACTATTTGTTGACACAGTTGAAACAAGTGAGAGTGTGTGAGAGAGAGAGAGAGAGAGAGAGAGAGAGAGAGAGGACGTTAATATTTGTCGAATAAATATAAACTTTCTAATTTCATATACATGCGCTCGGTACTGACCACAGTTTGAGCATAACGTTTGACAACGAGAGAGACATACACAACGTGTGAGAGAGAGAGAGTGGGAGAGAGAGAGAGGACGAATAATACAGAGGTTGGTACATCTGATCATATAGATTTAATATACATTATAACACACGACAAATTTGAACTCATGTAAAGGTTGGTACACTTAATCATATATTTTAATATACACTATAATGCCGGTGAGCATAACGTTTGACAACGAGAGAGAGAGAGAGAGAGAGACATACACACCGTGTGAGAGAGAGAGAGAGAGAGTAACAATTATGATCATATATAGTTTGAATTTCCCACCACAGAAGAGAAAGAAATGTTGGCAGATCTGCTCTATACACGCACACAATAATTTAAGATTGGTAACCCTGATCATATATTTTAATATATACACTATATAACACATATTTGAATTTCCCTCCCCCCACCGTAGAAAATGTTGACAACCCTGCTCATATAAAATATCTATACACTATAATAATACTACAGAGGTTGGTACACCTGATCATATAGATTTAATATACATTATAACACACAACAAATTTGAACTCATGCAAAGGTTGGTACACCTGATCATATATTTTAGTATACACTATAATGCTTCGAGTTGGAACCACCCCCCACCCACTGATATGAAATAAAAAAACCTTCCACCCAACACCACTCACTGATATGCAAATCAGCTTTCTTAAAAAAATAAAAAAGTATATTCACGGATGCTGGTGGTCCATTGAACATCATCCCACCAAATCAATTTAATTAAAAAAATAAAAAAAATTAAAAAAAATTTATTCGCGGAAATTCGCGGATGCTGTGGTCCATTGGGATGCTGCGGGTCCAGCGGTTCGCGGATCTTGACGCAGATCAACGAAAAAGTCGCGGATGCTGTGGTCCAAGTCGCGGATGCTGTGGTCCAGATATGGCCTGGGGGGAATTCCTTTCTGCGTTTGAACCGGCATTTTCCCTCTACTTTCGCACTTAGATATAATTAGTTATATCATCTCAGGGCTCGTTGGTACGGGTATAGTAACTTTAATTATTAAAGTGCGTTGAACTTGCACTTATCGCAATCTTGAAGTGTTCGCGCGTATACTCAAGTTATAACTCCGGGTATGATATAACTTACCTAACCGGATATCTTCCACTCACGCGAACATCACTATACATGACTCCTCACATATACATTGACTCAGACCGGTATTTAAAAATGTACTAGGATTGATAGAGTTTACAATGTGACACCACGCACGGGAATCTCGTTTAGAGGTCACGTGTGCTCTGGTCCTCACAGCAACAATTCAAGATTCGGTGACATATTGAAGGTTCTGATTGTTGAAATTGCTTTGTACGTAACAGATAAAGATGTGACAATTGAAAGCTCTGGTTTGGCTTCGCCCAAAAACGTCAGAACTTGTGTGATCGTCACCTGCAAATTTCACTACCTTATTAAAATTTTCAACTTAAAACCTGTATAAAAAAACATATTTAAATATGTTGGACCATTCATACATTAGAAAGCTGTAGCGTCAAATATGATTTATAATCTTTAAATTTTCATTTCTATACGTTAAGAAATAACAAAGTTATTCTCTTTAATTTAATTTATTCTCTAGCCTGCGTACTAGGGATGCATAAGGCCTATGCATACAGGGACAAATTATGAACAGTTTGATGTGTGTCACTCCACAATCCTAAACCTAATACAATACTTACGCTTAATTTGAACAAACTTATTGTCTATGCATGCGTATAAGCTTGAAAAAGAGGTTCTGCAATATGTCTGTGTCATGCTACAGCAAAGTTTCGTATATAATAAGCATAACATAAATTATATGTGTGTATAAAATAGTAATGTATTTAAAGGGGATCATAATACTATCGAAATGGCAAAGGTTTCCTGGTGTACTAAGTGAGCTCAGCAAAACGGTGATTATGACAACAATGTGAACACAGATACTACTCAACAAAGTGATCCAAATCTTCCACTCATTCGATTCTAGTAGTCTGCCACAACGTTTGTAGACGACAAACTTTACAAGTAAAAAGTCTGAAACGATAAGGGATTAACGTCGCGGAGTATTCTACGTGTAAATGTACTTTGTAAATCCATTGGCGACATTTACAAAGTTGAACTATACAAACTTTCCTGAAAATATTATCAAGAGTTACCTTATTATGACAGTAATCTCTCACTACAGCTCCTGCAGCATCCCGCATCTCAGCTTCTGGGTATCTTACTGTTCTAAGCCTCTTGCTATCACATTTTATTCCATGGATCCATTTTAGTCACGGTCTACCACTGACGCTTGGATTTTAATTAAGCACACTTCTCATCACATGCCCGTACCACAAAAGTTGTTCCTTTCTATGACGTAATTTAACGTTTCCTTCCTGTTCGTTCGTTCTCGTATCTTCCAATATCTTATGTGTTCTAAGCGTGAAACTGATGTGTTGTGGAAGCTCGCCCGAAAAAATCCATGTCTCTCGCTTCAAACAATTTCGGGTGCTTGTCGATAATCTGTATCATATTATAATTTTTAAAATTTAGTATTATTGTATCAGCTAATTAGTAATCGTCAAAACGTCTTGTTTTTGAAGGGTAATGACAAGAAGAAATCTCTGAACTTCCCAATTCATTTTCTCTTACAGCACTCGTTAAACCCAGAAATAAAGTGAGTATATTAAGAGGGTTATATTACGGAAAAGTAATTTTGTCATTACGCTTTACAAGTTCCTTAATTTCAGTGAATTGCCTGCAGCTAAAATTATTGCTTTAAGCAGTTCTTTTTATTTACCCAAGTCTCAGAAGGTAGTCTACAAATTGCATTTCTACTTATGACGTCCATAAACGTAGCATTGACTTTAATGAGCACGTCTCCCACTTTCCCACTTGTAAATTTCGCAACCTTGTCGTGTGATGGGTAGCTTTCTAGAAGACATTTTTTTAGAAAAGGTCATGAATACTTAAAAGTATTCTACGATTCCGTTGGTTTTAGTTCTGAAAAATTCGAAGACTGATATTTTGTGTGCCCTAGGAGCTACAGTTTCTGCTTCCAGTACGGTTCCAGTGCCACAAGAATTACTTGTGTACATCCTCAGCATTAGCAGCGAGAGAAGTAGGCTCCCTCGTAAAAAAACTAAGAGTCTACAATGGGCAGCGAGGTAAATTCAATGATTAGATGCATCTAATAGGATGAATTTAGAATTACTCTCATTACATGTTTTATTAAAATTCTTATACAGACATAATGAAATAATAATTATAATAATAATAACAATCTAATAATAATAATAATAATGGGATACGTATTATAATTAAATAACAATTATTATAACAATAGTAATTGTAAAATTATCCTTAAATATTTGTTCATTACTACTCTTCTTGAATGTCAAGAATGACTGAACCCTGATTCCTTAGAAGTAAAGTTTTCTTTTATTACAGCTCAGAGTTGATTCTTTCTAAAGCTCTGTGAACTGGATCGTAATAGTGTTTGAGGTTTAATTAATCGCTTTTAATTTTTTCTTTGTACGTTCAACCGTTTCTGCAACCGATGTTAATTTAACGGAACGAAAGTTTTCAGTTGTAGCAATGAAAGCGGTGTTACGTCACAAACCTCGTTATGACTGTACCACGAGTACAGCGTTGTTCCTTTTTCCATAGAACCTGAAAAATCAGGCTTGGGCGTTGTTATTGTACATTTACAAATTAAACTGGATTCAGCTCTAGATTGTGTGATTCAGCAGTGATAATATTGTTTGTATTATCAGGATGCGAATTTACGTAAATTAAGTGTGCATAGGTTACAATTTTTATTTATTTACTTATTGTCTTTTATTTGTTTATTTTTTTTTTCAAACAGAATTATCACTGTTGCACACCTCTATAGAAAAATTATTCCGACTTTCAAGCTTCTCAGCTCATCGTCAGATCGGAAATACTGCTAACATTATTAAGATTCAAACTGTTTTCACTTCAACAAAAAAAAATTATTGTTTTTTGTTGAAGCGTAAAAAAGTTTGAATCTTAATAATGTTAGTATATCAGTATATTTATCAGTATATCAGTAGGCATTTATGATGTTTATGAGGAATCCTTTGATATTTGATGAGTATATCTAGTAGCTGTGAAAAATTTATGCGACGGCGTGCGTGACAAGTGTGTCGGGTTATAGAGAACAGAATGATGTAGCTCAGCTGAGGATGCACTCAAGTGAACTTCGAATATTAAAATATATTAACTTTTTAATGATGAAATCACAACATTCAAGAAAACAGTTGCAGAAGATATGAATCGCGGAGCAAGGGAAACGTCCGTTGTGAAACATTTCTAGATCCTGCCCATAAAATAAAGGAAATGAATTTCAAAATGCCGCTCCAGCAAAGACCTCAATACGTTATTTCTTTCAAGTTTGTCTGTTCGCAAGCTAGATGTTGGCCTAGAGATTCACGATTATAAATTACTAATATTAATGTACAAAATACGTTCGTTTATTGTGTAATATTGTGACAACGAGACAAAATATTGACAACTTTCTGAAAGTTATACGTTGTCGTACTTCACTTATACCAAATAGCGAATGCTAACTTGTAAGTTTTAAATTTTAAGTAATGTTACATTTTTTAACACTTAAAGAATGTGTAATAACTACGACCTTCATAGTAACGCCACAAAGGACTTATTTAATTAAAGGATTAAAGTGTGAATGTGACAGTAAACCATCTCAAAGCGTACGTAGTTTCACATTTCATCGTAGTTTGAGCGGATATTATAACCCAACAAGGAAAACATTTTAGTTAATTCTCTTATCAATAAGCAGCTATGTTTACAATTTACTTTTTATAAAATGTTGTTAGGCGTATTGTTTTGAAAAAGTATTGTTAGTAATGAAGCAAAACAATCGTTTCCTAGTTGAGTGCTCTTTAATTGCAATTACATTTAAACAGTAGGCCTACTGTTAATACCAGACTTTAGCACAGCTGTCATTCCTTGGTCCGTTTTCCCTGTTGTTCTATTTAATAACTGATGTAACAGAAAATATGCTTGTAATGGTTTTTGTTTACTAATACGTTTCTGTTATGAGTACAGTTTCATTGTGTCCAACAGGAACACAACATATTCTTTTTAATGGTACAACTGTTTTTACAATAATTGGTTTTTTATAAAAAGGGAAAATTATATATAAAAAGAAATTCAAAGACACGTATAGCTAAAAATGCTATTTTGTTCAACTGTTACGTCAGTGTGGAATGCCAGCAATTTTCGTTTTAAAAAATTTGCGTGTTTCTGTTGTCTTTTAACTAATCTAGTTGAAGCATACGTGTGTGAGATGTCTTTGTATTGTTCTCTTAAAAAGTGTCCGTAAGTTACCTCCGGCACATAACGTTTTTGACATTAAAGAGATTCCACCTTTTGTTTTTGTTTAATTTACCTTTCCAAAAAGCGAAGTAAGTAATAAACAATCAATAATCTAATACACATTGTAAAGTAGAGAAACACGGCGGAGACTTTACTGTTGGAGCAGTAGACATTTTCCCAGTCCGTTTTGACTGTTTTATTTATACACCTTTCTGTTTGTGTAGAATAAAGTCTCAACCATTTAATGCACATGTACTATGAATAATGATAAAAGCATTTTTCAAAGTAACAGTCCTTCCCTCGACTGGCAAGCTGATATTAGTTGGCAGATCATTCACAGAAAAGATATTGCAGCATACCCAGTATTAATATGAATTTTTTTACATTTTACCTAACTTCTCCTAAAACCTGGTCTGGTTGGGCTTTTTAATTAAACGAGCGAAGCGACCGTTGCTTTTCTGTTTGGGGTATGTCTCACGATAACTCTGAGTGCATTAAATGATTTTCATGAAACTTAGTATGTGTATATGTGTATCCGTACATATAACCTACAGAACCCTGTTGTTTTTTGCATTGATTCCTCCAAAAATATGGTGACAGGAGGGCGCAAAAATGTGAGGGGCAAAATTTTGAAAAAATTGCAACAGGCTCATGTGGGGTATCAAATTAAACACATTTTTAACCACAATTTGAATGTAGTGTTCAGTTTTGGAAATTTCAAAATCTGGGGCTCAGGGTCTCAAAAGTGTACCAGAAGTTTGAAAAAATCGCTGTAATCCAAGTGGGATATAAAATTAAATATAATTTTAACCACACCCTGCCTAGTGTTTAGGTTTGGAAATTTAAAATTTTAGGAAAAACGTACTAAATTTTTGAAAAAAAAATTAAAAATTCATGCAGAACTTCAGATAAAGGAAATTATGTTAACCCAAATTCGAATGTAGTGTTTGCTTTGAAAATTTTGTCTTTAATTTGAAGCACCACAAGCTCTAAATGAAGGTAAACATTTGCAAAAATTGCAGAAGTCTGAACGAGTTCTGCACCTCAGATAGCTTACTTTAATTGTGAAGTTATTAATTAATTGTAGCGTAGCGTAACGTAGTGGATAGGTGTGAGAGAGCGTAACTGCACGTACACGTGACGTATTGTATTATTATGTTACGTCACAAGCGACGCCGTGATATTATTTACGTAGAATACTTTTTAGGTGACAAATAGAAAGGACCATATACTGTACAAGTCGTATGAAGGTGTGATTGAATTTATAGTTATAGCATAATTGTGTAGGTAGCGCTGTCAGCTCAACACTATGTTATCTTTTCCGAGCCCATCAGTTCGCGTCGGACGTATGAAACCGAGTGCTGACCGCTTTCTTACCGAAGCGTTTGTTATTAGCTACCTTCGGTATATTGTATGTATGTGTAAACGCATCGCGCTCGGCTCCGTAATAATAATGTGAAGTTTGTGTTCATATTCTCTTATTTTATGAAATTCGACTATTTTAAAACTGAAGATCTGTGAAGATGTAACGCTGTAAGTAGTAGTATTAGCGTTTTAATTAAAAGTTAGCAGAATATTAAAGCGTAATTCATTAGAGGCTGTGTAATTATGGAAACGAGATTATGAAAGAGTGTGAGAGAGGTATTTAATTACAACTAACGCTTTCGAAGTAACGATATATCCTGTTTAAGAGCGTTTTGTTATTTGCTAGTAAGCGTTGACTGTATGTAATTACTCGTATAACGAGACACTGAATGTGTCAAGTAATTACGATTTCGTGGTAATGTTTCGTTGTAACGGCTTTGTAAGTCACATTAAATCTATTTCATGTTTATCTCAGGTTTGTCTCTTTCTGACTGAGTTTCATTCATTTCTCCAACTAGAACCCTAAAGTCAGTATAACTTCAATTCCACTTTCAGTATTTTATTTTCGGTCATGGTTTACAACAGATGTGCTCGCCTTCCTATATTTTACGAACACTTTCATGTTGGCCGTAAGTACAGTATAATAATTGGAATCCATCCGAACAGTTACTCTGAATAATCTGAATGAAACTTATTATACTTATCAATTCACAGGGTTTTTAGTAGATAAGAGCAGTTATCATTGACAGTTTCATTTCATTTCACTGCTTCTTTTCATTCGCTTAAACAGTGAGACACTTGATATCAAGAGCACGTCTTGAATCACTGTTATTGGAAGTCGTGGATATCCTACGAACACTTAAAATACACTTCCGGAAGGAAAACATTAAACATTCTTTTGCACAGAATTATGTAAAACTGTCGAAGTTCGTGTACTGAATTTATCCAATATTATGAGCTCATATTATCATTAGTTCTGTAATAGAGAATATAATAAACTGTTCATCAAAAATACTGAGTTTGCTATTGGAAATTCCAAACAGTAATAGGCAAGAAATAGTTTAATGTTGGCAAAGGATAACCGAGACGTCGGCAGTTTATATTTGAGTTGAGAGTAAAACGTTGTCAACGGTTGAAAAGAGCATGAAGCAATGAACAACGAATGCCATCCGCAATAGTACGTGTTTGGAATCGTTGGCAACTGAATCACTGGTCAACTTTCACTGTAATGTAATGTGTAGGCCTTTATTGTCCAAATACTAAAATAACATTTCACATTACGTGCGAATTTAGTTTGGTTTCTGTAGCTGATGTAGAGTTAAACCGTTGCCGGCTGGATTGTGTTTCATGGTATCCAGTAAAGGGCGTCCACAGATTTTCACGAGACGCGCGCCTCTTGTGAATATATATGTGAATTAGACCGTGGGAGAGCCATTGTTCATCTATTGTTGTTTACTCTATTGTCACGCGCGCGCGCGCACACACACAGACACACAACATCCGCGTATGGGGAGAGTCAGGTCGATTGTATGCAGAGTTGAATCCTTTCCCATCAGCAATTTCATTTTAGACATTTTTATTCATATTCGAAACGTATATAATTAAACAATATCGAATGAGTATTACTGTCAGATAATATACTGATAGCCTAATACAGATTCTACAGTCATTATTATACTGAGTGCCCTATACTTGATGTAATTATCAAACGTATAACAAGTATGAAGCAAGCATTATGCGACCCGTACGCCTGTGGATTTGTATTGTTGTTAGACACTGTCATTTCCTTTGAGCGAATCGCTTTTCCAAGGCAGGTTGCTGTTTAATTAATTGAGACGTTTCTCTGTGTTGCTGACAGCAGACTTTGCGCTGGGAGGACCGTCTACGCAACTAACGATTGTATACGTAACAGCAAACAGTCAAGTCCAATATAACATTTGCACAGACAACGTCACATTCTCAGTATGCTTGTTCCGTTATGTCCACGTACACGTACAGTAGTTAGTAGACACATTATTATCGGACGTTTATTAACGGTTGTCCGCTCAACGTAGGAAATATATCCAAACACACACGTGCGCACGTGCGCACGCGCGCACCAATATATTCATACTGAAGTAAAATAACGTCATTATAAATACTGTACATTTAATTATAATAAAACTGCATAATAAATAATAAAAGTCTGGTAAGTGTTATAACTGGACAGCCGCACAGATTGTTTACTTTTCAAGAAAAATAATAAAATGTATAAGACTGATATGGAATTTGGTTATCTCTGTCTGTATCTCTCTCACACACTCTCTCCCCTCTGTCACCCTCTCCCATTGTATTTTCAACGCTTCATAGTCAGTATTAACACAGACACTATAATAGACAAATTACAATACCATCAGACTGTACCATGTGCTGTATATACGCCATGGAACAAATGCAAACCCGATTGTAGGTTAAAACGGTCTCTAAAACTGTAACATTGAGTTGTACCGAATAGGTGAAAGCTCGGGCTTGGAAAATTTATCAGCGTTGATAAGATAAAGTATGTTACGAAGATAATTTTTATAATCGTGCGACGGAAGGTGGCAGGTTGATTTTTGAAATAAGACGATGAAAGCAAACGTATACATGGGAACACTGGTGTTGGAAGGACGCGTGAAGAATGTGAATGCGTTTGAAGTGGAGCCAAGTACGTAACGCGTTGCAATGTAAATGTCCACTACTGCTGCCTACATGCGCGCGCGTGTCCTAATGTATAGCGTACACGTGAAACCTGACACGGTCGAAATGTCCACTACTGCTGCCTACATGCGCGTGTCCTAATGTATAGCGTACACGTGAAACCTGACACGGTCGAAATGTCCACTACTGCTGCCTACATGCGCGCGCGTGTCCTAATGTATAGCGTACACGTGAAACCTGACACGGTCGAAATGTCCACTACTGCTGCCTACATGCGCGTGTCCTAATGTATAGCGTACACGTGAAACCTGACACGGTCGAAATGTCCACTACTGCTGCCTACATGCGCGCGCGTGTCCTAATGTATAGCGTACACGTGAAACCTGACACGGTCGAAATGTCCACTACTGCTGCCTACATGCGCGTGTCCTAATGTATAGCGTACACGTGAAACCTGACACGGTCGAAATTCACTAGTCATGAAAAAAAACGATCAAACCACTTAGCAAGAAAAAAATAATAGTCATGTTAGTGGTACCGAGTTATCAAAATTTTTGGCATAAAGTACGTTATAGCAATTGCTTTTTCTACTGGTAATAACAGATTGTCAAGCATACGATTAATTTGTATTTGAACCCTTCTTCCGGTATGGACCGCGTCGAAAATGTCTTATAAGACAACGTTTCATCCATATTACAGTGAGAATCCTCAGGTCTGTGTGATACCTAAGCCTGATGATCCCATTGTAATATGGGTGAAACGTTGTCTTATAAGACATACTCGACGCGGTCCATACCGGAAGAAGAATTTAATTATAGAATGGACACCGGCCGCGTGAGAATCAGTATTAAGTCTAGTCCTGTGGATCCATGTGTCGTTAAGTAGGATACGGTATTTGTATTG
This sequence comes from Magicicada septendecula, assembly GCA_034769895.1. NCBI lineage: Eukaryota > Metazoa > Arthropoda > Insecta > Hemiptera > Cicadidae > Magicicada > Magicicada septendecula. Next base: position 409,041,679 of record CM068367.1, read on the forward strand.
TTCATGTGGCGCTCCATTAAGAACGCAAGGTATCATATTATAATAAAACCTTCATTTATTAAAAAATTACAGATATTTCAATTTTATTACTAATTTATTTACTGCAGTTAATTGTAGAACACAATGTCAGATAAATACCCTCGCGACTTTACTGGCACATTATTCCTCTTTCGACGATATTTGCGATAGCATTTCCGCGTTTTGCGGCTCAATTCGCCATTAACACATCGAATCTCCACCTTCAGATCAGAAAATGTGTGTTGTTTCAGAAATATTTCAAATCCCTCAAAGGTAGAAGTCGCGTAATACCCAATCTCAAGACCTCGGTGGCCAGTTTCGTGAGTTGTGGCGGGCACTAAATCCTTGCGGAATAGTTAACTTTTGTGAACTACGGCAAATATTCTGCGGTCTCACGTCAATGAGTTTTCTACGATTGCGATGTTTACAAAGGACTGACTACAACGAGGACGCCAAAGAGGTTTAATATCCACGATTCAACCTATTTCCTCGAATTCTTTAATCAGTATTTCAATTGTTGACTGATTACGTACATTTTGTCAACCGAAAATTCCATGCAGTTTACAAACTGTCTCCGCGTAACTTGTGATCTGTGTTCACCATAACAACGCACTGTTCATTCATATGACGGTACATAATAATTAATCGGAACACAAACAAATGTCAAAAGCGGAATTTGCTGTAGGCGTGTCTTCAACCTAAAAGAGAGACAATTACGCGCAATTCAAATCTTGCGGTGTTTATGGGACACACTGTTTCGTTAGAGGAGGTTGTCTATTCTGATACAGAACTAAGTCAAACTGTGCGAAGCTGTTTTAGTTACCCAATCTCGTTGCTGCAGTGGAAACATTAAAACAGTTTTCTGATCTTACGAAGCACTCACTACAGCACTGATGCTGTCATTGAGTTAGTCAGTTCACTGTAAGCGGTTTGTCAATACAGAACAATACACCCATTACAAGCACAGTTTGTAACCTGACTACATTATTTTTTTTAGTTCGTGGTTCGTGCAAAGTATATCAGTAAGTCATTATAAATAAAACTATCATTTTACTTCCATATTCCTTAAGGAATGGAAGTATGGTGATGGCAAAAAAAATCGTGTTCGAGATTATTGCAGATTCTGATTCTACTACACTCAAAACATGAAAAAAAGTCGTTTTCCGAAAAGTGTCTGTGTGTGTGTCTGTGTGTCTGTCTGTCTGTGTGTCTGTCTGTAGATTTTTTTTCTATGGCAAACGATAACTGCCGCAAATTCAAACAGAATCAAATAATTTTTTGCATACAGCCCTGATTTGTAGAGTACTCAAGACCTATTGTTTTTGGTGAAGATCGGTTGAGGGAAAGGGGTAGTTTACCTGCAACGGTTTTTTTTAATCAATGGAAATTTTTTTTTTTGGCAAACGATAACAGCCGCAAATTCAAACAGAATCAAATAATGTTTCGCATACAGCCCTGAATTGTAGAGTTCTCAAGACCTATTGTTTTTGGTGAAGATCGGTTAAGGGAAAGGGGTAGTTTACCTGTAACGTTTTATGTTTTAACAAGGGTATTTCCTATGGCAAACGATAACAGCCGCAAATTCAAACAGAATCAAACGATTATTTGCATACAGCCCTAAATTGTAGAGTTCTCAAGACCTATTGTTTTTGGTGAAGATCGGTTGAGGGAAAGGGGTAGTTTACCTGCAACGTTTTTTTAACAAGGGTATTTTGTATGGCAAACGATAACAGCCGTAAATTCAAACAGAATCAAATAATGTTTTGCATACAGCCCTGATTTGTAGAGTACTCAAGACCTATTGTTTTTGGTGAAGATCGGTTGAGGGGAAGGGGTAGTTTACCTGCAACGTTTTTTTATCAAGCGTATTTTCTATGGCAAACGATAACAGCCGCAAATTGAAACAGAATCAAATAATTTTTTGCATACGTCCCTGAATTGTAGAGGTCTCAATGACTTTCGATTTTGGTGAAGATCGGTTAAGGGGAAGGGGTAGTTTACCTGCAACCTTTTACGTTTTAACAAGAGTAAAGTACTTGAAAATTTATTTAAACTTTTTGAAACAATGGTAATTGTTAAAAATAAAATAATTTTGTTGCCAGGCAATAAAATTATAATTTTTTCATTTTAATGTAATATAATATTTTTCATTTAATACAGCAATAAAAAGGCAGGTAAGACACAGCCTGGCTGTTTGGCTGAAAATGATTTTAAATATAAATCTTAGAATATGGAAGTCATGTATGGTTCTCCATACCGATATTTTCCAATTCCCAGCTAGTTTCCAGTACGTTTGGTTTATTATAAATTCTGATGAAGCGTTGGTTGGTGAGCAACCCTTTTCCAGTACGGCCACTGCTGTTTGCTACGTGTTTAAATTACATAACGACGTACTTCATTCGACACATACATTCTGCGTCACAAACCACTCTACAGTGCCCAAGTGACGCTTTGCGGTACTCTAAACTGTGCGTGAAATGTGCTGAAGGATTGTTTCCAGAAGTACGGTCCATGTCGGTGCTATTTATTCTAGCCTCGTTCCTATATAATTGTGTGCAATATCACTCGAGTCGTGTGTTAGGGCTACAAACAAGAAATTCATTGTTACGCTGTGAAGCGCGTAGTAAATTACAGACAAAAAGATGTTTTCAGTTTGCAAATATAGGAACTGAGAAAACGTGTATTAAAAATATCTTAAACGAAAAGCGTTTCTTCATTTTTTTAAACGTTACAACAGCTAGATAATAAAATTATATACGTACGCTTGAAAAAACTGAATGAATGTTTCAGTAAAAAATAAGAGGGAATGCAAATTGAATAAACTTTGAGTCCCAACCTCTAACCATAAAAAAATGTAATGGAATGAAGTAGTGAAATGCAACGACGCACTTTTCGTAACGATAAAATCCAAGTAAGTCTGTGTTGATACAGATCTGATGTATGGAATACTATAACTTTCGTGTCTTTATAGACCACAGGAAATTACTGTGTAGCGAGTTGTGCAGATATTGGGTGCAGAGTATATTAGCCGGCACTTTATGAGTGCAACTTAGCGTAATAAACTGGGTTATCTCAACTGAATTTATCGCTACTGTATAGTTTTCTGTACATTACATTACATTAATTAATTGCGGCCACTTCCCTGCCGTACTGCTAAAAACTTCATTATCGCCACTATATTTTAAGGAATTTCTTAATTTAATTTTGAGTATATTTTTGGAATAAATTTGAGACATGTTTTGTGGCCGGTGTGAGCTTGTAAGTAAACTTGCTAAAACGACTAAGGTAACTTGTCGTATTGTGTGCGCATAGGTAGGCAGCGTTTAAACGCAGTAGTTTGTGTAGTTTTATTGGTAACATAAGTTATCAAGATACGTTTAGAGCGAAAGAGTTTAAAGGATGATTACAAGTTAGCAACGTGATCGACTGTGTTCATGTGGACATCAACTCCAATCGTGATTGGTTGGACGCTAATGAGGCAGGCCAGTCTGTTGTGAGAACAGCATTTAAGTAGGAACATACCGCGAACTGTATTCAACATTGTACAGAAAGTTGTTGATAATGTAATGAAGAATAGTAAAGTTAAACATAAAATAATTTTGTTTTACTATTATTATAATTTGTATTTTAATTTATTACTCAATTATTATTATTATTATTTTGTTCAGAATTATAACTATTATAGTTCTGAATGAATTTGAAGTCATACCGACCTTAATTAAAAGATACGTAGGAACTGTACCTTTATCCGTTCCTGCAGTACATTTTCGATGTTTTTAATATGCGATTGTATCCATATATTATGATGTGGAAAAGAAGAAGTGTACTAATTGTAAATTGTCCTATTTCGTAATGCAAAGCAATAATACTTATTGTTTTCAGTTGTGAGGTTAGGTAACAATGGTTTTGGCTTTTAGTTTACTGTTGAAATAAATAAAAGCCATGGTTGAGGAAAACATAAGTTTTAATGTGTATAGGCTATACAATGCTTATAACACAGTAATACTTAAAATAAAGAACCTAACGTTTTTGACTCGACAAATTAACAAAACTATAACAGCAAATGTAGGCTAAACTGAAAATATCGGTATGGAGAACCATACATAACTTCCATGTTCTAAGATTTATATTTAAAATCATTTTCGAAATGAAATATTACCATAGAAACTACTTCTTTCTACTTACTGCTTCAGCCTTCACCACAGTACTGTGGTCACTAACGTATACCACCTCACGTTATCGCACTCGATTTTCACTGATGATGGAAGTCGATGGCATTGCCGAAACATCTGGTTTTGTAGAAAACATTGGACTACGGCCAAACATCCCGGGAAGGAATTTTAACAAAAACTACTTCTTTGTTGCCGATAACGTTGTACACATATATATATAAAACATATGCACAAAATTAATGGCTTGTATAAGTTAATGATTGATCTCCATTAAGTAGTGCTCAAGTTTCCAAATTTTTAATATTATGATGTCCGTAATTAAAACATCAGAGCAGGTTTAGTGTGTATGAGGGTACACCGTGGACAAAAATTTTCAACATTTCCTATTGAGCGTTGCTTAGAATAAAGCTGCGAATCTACAGTGTACGTTTCACTGAACAAACACGCGGAAAAGAAGGAGCGCTCCGAAGTCACTCATGGACCCTCAGCATCTTGCAGAGGGTTCATTCCCTAAAGACGAAAATTCTGTCTATGAATCGTTCCTCTGTAAACACGTGCAGTTACACTGCCCAGCGATCCACAGGAAGCAAATCGCTATCCACGCTGGACAATTTTTCGGCTTGCACGCGATATGTTGGTGTGGGTTTCGGCACTTTCCATTTAAAAAGCGTGCAAATGTAAGAAAATAAACATGAGTGAGGCCAGAAATAACGCGAATTTTGTGTGTGTGTGTGTTCCCTGCCTTTTTATTGCAGTAATCATAATAATAAAATGGAAACGTAAACATTACATAATTGAGATATGCTTGCTTGCCACGAACGATATATTTTCTCTCATACATGATTTACATTAAAATGAAAAAATTATAATTTTATTGCCTGGCAACAAAATTATTTTATTTTTAACAATTACCATTGTTTGAAAAAGTTTAAATGAATTTTCAAGTACTTTACTGTTGTTAAAACGTAAAAGGTTGCAGGTAAACTACCCCTTCCCCTTAACCGATCTTCATCAAAATCAGAAGGCCTTGAGATCACTACAATTCAGGGATGTATACAAAAAATTATTTGATTATGTTTGAATATGCGGCAGTTACCGTTCGTCATAGAAAAAATTACCCTTGTTAAAACAAAATGTTGCTGGTAAACTACCCTACTCCCTTAACCGATCTTCACCAAAACCAAAAGATCTTGAGAACTCTACAATTGAGGGCTGTATGCAAAACATTATTTGATTCTGTTTGAATTTGCGGCTGTTATCGTTTGCCAAAAAAAAAATTACCCTTGATAAAAAAACGCTGCAGGTAAACTACCCCTTTCCCTTAACCGATCTTCTCCGAAAACAATAGATCTTGAGTACTCTACAAATCAGGGCTGTATGTAAAAACGTATTTGATTCTGTTTGAATTTGCGGCTGTTATCGTTTGCCATAGAAAAAAATCTACACACAGACAGACTGACACATAGACACACAGACAGACACTTTTCGAAAAATGGCTTTTTTTCATGTTTTGAGTGTAGTACAATCAGAATCTGCAATAATCTCGAACACGATTTTTTTTGCCATCACCATACTTCCATTTCCTAAGGAACATGGAAGTAAAATACAAGTATTTATGGTTAATGGAAAACACAAAAATCAGTGTATTAAGGAATGACAACATACGCTCTACGTATTGTACATAATGGACGTTTCTTTTTGGTTAGCCACAAAACGAGTACTTGTTGGAAAGCGAATATTAGCCACAAAAAAGTGACATGTAAGTAATAGGCAAGGGCTACCCCGCCTTACTTTCGAGTTCGGTGGTTTTCCAGTGATCTATTCACAATAAAAGTATTAATGGGAAAACGAATACTACTGGGAAAACGAGTTCTACTGAAAACCGAGTTCTGCCACAAAAAAGGGAGACATGTATAGTAATAGGCGACTTGCCTTACTTTCGAGTTGGTTTTTTTGTAGTTTCCGCAAAAAAAACGGGTTTTACATTACACACGTATCGCTTTCCATGTGTAATTTCAGTTCCTATGTTAACCTAACAACATTAACTTTTGGCATCACAAGTACGCAACTGTGATATACTACTGCTACAATCATTTTTCATTAAAAAAGGACTAAGAACACCAACTGCAATCGCCAGATAACTATTTTGCAACGTACGAAATTAAAATTTGTATAATTCTTTCACCTACATAAAATTGTGTGCGATATTCACTAAAGATCGAAAGCCAAACAATCGCTTAATCGAAATATCGAAAATGACGGATAAAGGTACAGTACCTAAAAGTACGACAATTTGGAGAAGAATACTTTTAGTGTAGTATAATCTAATTTAGAGGAGAAAAGAAGATGTGTATGTGGAACTATATTGTTTGGTCTTACAGAAAGAGAGTGTTTCCTTTATGTTATGCCATTATCACTAATTAGATTTATATTTTACAAGAAGTAATGTAAAGCTTGGTTCGATGATGGATGTTCTTAGAACTGAGACAGAACAGAAAGATGGTAAAACTATAGAGATTGTCTCAAAGCAGTGTGTCTCAGTCTCTCCACTCTAACGGACACCAACAAATGTTTAACAATCTTACAGAGCACCCGCGAAAAACTCAGATCGACAATAAGCGGAGAATCGTATAGAAATCAGTTGCATTATGTACCAAGCACGTACTTCTTCGTTTAATAATTAATAATAATTAATTAATAGTGTTACATTTGTAACAAATTATAAATGTGTACCCATAATTTTATTAATTGTTTTTAATCACTACTGTGACATAAATGTTTTACAAAAAGAAAAGGAATAATAATCAACAATTTTAATTAATCATTTTGTATTGCGAGCGAGTGTACTTATGTTTATAATATCGAATAATTTACTTTCTGAAATTGCAAGTGAAATAATTACGATAATTACAATGAAATAATTAAGTATTACATAAGAAATAATGACTTACATTTAAGTTATTACAATTGAAAAATTACTGGAATTGCTTACTGAAATAATTTTAAGCAAAAATGTATGCTTACATACATTAAGCAAAAATGAAAATAAAATTCACAATACAAATACAGTGGACTTCCAAATAACGATTTTCTTCATTTAACGAAATCCGTCATGTAACGAGTTTTTTCTATGCATCGTGAAATTTTAATAAACTCTAAGTATAATTACCTACAAGTACGAAATTCGAACTTGTCAGTAACGAGATTGGTATAAACTTACAGTTCTTAATTTTCACAGTGTAATCATAAAATCAACCCGTTTCGATCGGTTGTACAGTAGTAGAATCTGTAAGGCTATTATAGAGCTTCACTATATCTACTAAAAATTGGATAGTTGGTTTAGTCCAATAGGTATGGCAATAAGATGTGAAGATTTCGTTGTCTTCGTTCATGTAAGACAAACATTTTCTTGTGGAGAGTTTCTATTCTGCATAACAGTAATAAATGTTGATTGATAATTAGTTAGTTTATATATAAAATTAACTTGTAATTTTTTACGTAAATAGTAAGTGCGTTTATCCTTTTCTTCTATAGGCCTATTTGTTTACCGGCGATAATAAGCAAAATTTAATAATTTATGCTGTTTTGTAACTGTGTCGCATCAACATTGTTGGAATTATTATTTGCCGGGTTGATAGGCCGTACTCTACTCAAGACTGTCGTTTCGGTCCCACCATCGGAGGCCATCTTCAGTACTGGGGTGAATTGGCGGACACAGTACCATCGTTTCTGACACTGAACATGTCCTCCGATGGCAACGTGGCCTAACCACGGAAAAAATAATTCCAACGATGTTGGAAAGCGTAAGGAATTGTATGTGTTACATCAAATCCAAGTATACATCGGGAAGGTCCATTTGTCTCCTGTTATCAAATGCCTCGCAGAAATGAATTGTCTAACCGGATGCCGAGTCTCGTTGTTTGGGAGTGCTACTGCATAATTAAAGTTAACTGTTCATATTCAAATTGTACAATTTTAGTTGTTTTAATGTTTATTTTCTCTAGACAAAAAATAGCTACATCTAATAAAAATGTTAATCCTATGGGATTATTATTGAATAGCAACCAATTAATAACATTGCTTTTGTTTAATAATATAATAATGTTTTAAGATGTATTTTAATTAAAACAGTTTGTCATACAGTTATATACAGGGTCCGCCAGTGAAGCGGGAAAATTAAAAGTACCCAATTTTTTCATGAAACATTTATTATCAGAATTTTTTTTTACAGATTTGAGTTGAGTAAAGTATGCCGTTATTTTATTTTTTAAAAATAACGCCGCTCAAGTGAGAGCCATTTCTGTGTAAACATTCTTCTAATCTTGACCGAAAATTTTCCATCACTCGACGAAGCAGGTCAGGTTGAATCCGTGCAATTTCTTGTCTGATATTCGTTTTTAATTCCGGTATGGTGTGCGGTCTATCAATGTACACCCTGGTCTTCAGAAATCCCCAAAGAAAAAAGTCGCATGCAACTTTTGGGGATCTTGCAGGCCACGAGATGTCGCCATATCTGGATATGAGTCCGTCCGGGAAGAGTCCTCTTAAAGCAGCCATGGACACACGAGCAGTATGACTTGTGGCCCCATCCTGCTGGAAAAAATTAATTTCCGGAAACCTAGGGAGCTGTTGCATCAAAAATGTTCTGACCATGTTAGTGTAGCGGTCTGCATTGACAGTCGTGGTGTTTCGTCTATCGTCTTGGAAAAAATATGGCCCAATAATGCCAGATGATGAAACTGCACACCACACCGTAACTTTCGGACTATGTAATGGCTTTTCATGCAACTCACCTGGGTTTTCATCATTCCAATATCGACTATTTTGTTTGTTTACATATCCATTCAAATGAAAATGTGCTTCATCTGACATAAACATGCGGTGAATAAGGTTTCCTCATCATTTACACGTCGCAATATTTCTTCGCTGAAAATCCTGCGAGCCAGCATATCGCCATCTTTCAACTCCTGGATTACTTGAATTTTGTAAGGATGAAAAGATAAGTTTTTATGCAAAATTCGTCGTAACGATGCGATGCATAGACCACTCGGTATAGTCTGGGACAACCGAGTCTTGGTAGTTTGAGAAACACTGTCTTAGAGGCAAGTGAGAATTTAAAAACGTCTCAGAAGAGATATTTTACGAAACCACAAATGGGATTCGAATGTTTCGAAGAAAAATTGAAAGCTAAACTAAACTAATTCGTAAGAGTGGATTAGTATCACGTATGGATGTCTTAAAAGAAATTAAGAGACGTTTATTAGTTAATCTGGTTAAAAACGTTTCTCAGTCACTTGCTGTAAAGAGTTCGTGCTAAGTAAATGTGACATAATGAGAAATCGGAGCCCTATGAACAATTCGGCGACGTTGTCACAATTCGAGACTTACAACATTAATTGAATCAGACATCGACGAATTTTATGCAGTTGAAAAATCAGGAGTAAAGGATTTCAAGATATTTTGAAAAGGGGATCAGGAGTAAAGGATAGCAAAAAAATTCTCCATTATTTATTTACTTCTGTTTAGAATGACTTAACTAATTTTCTGTGTGAACTGTCCTTGTGTTTTTAGTTGGCTGGTGTGATACGGTCGTCCAGCTTTTCCGAATACCAACAATATCCCAATCATCGACAGTCTGCCTCAGGTACACCCACCAACCTTTCTATCTTCTCGAAATAATTCTCTACAAATTTCTCCATTATCCCATTTTGTCCAGAATCCACTCGTTTGTTATTTCGTCTACCCATTTTATTTTTAAAATCATCCTACAGCACTACATTTCAGCGTTACGTCAGTCATTTAACATAGTACGGTCAATATAAGTTCAGTCGTTTATTTCGAATTCCTTATCCCTCAATTGATAATAACTGATCTGTCATGTGGAAAACCTTTTTTGGGTGCACTAATTTGCTTCTGATCCCCTTTATGCTTCGCCCATCTCTTGGTATACCACTGCCCGGGTAGATAACTTCGTCTATGCTACCCTCCCCAATTTTGGGTGCACTAGTTTGCTTCTCATGTCTTTTATGCTTCGTCCATTCTAGTGATACTTCTACCCAAGTAGATAAATTAATCTACTCCCTCTATGTTTCGTCCATCCCTTGTCGTACAGTAGATAAAAACATCCACCTCTTCTATCTTTCCCAATTTTAATATTTAAGAAACGTCTACCAGTTCCTAGAGGTGTTCGTGACTTTTGTTGATTTTAAAGTCAAATTGTACTTAACAATTTTTCCATATCATTTAACACTTTTCCTTTCCTTTCCTTCCTTCTAGTCTTAAACGACTACTATTTTCTTTCCTGCCTCTTTTACAACAGTGGGGTAGGACTGTATACCTGTCGTACTACTTTTCGTAATCTTACTTCCATTTCTCGATCTTCTACTCTAAATATATGCTTGGTTTTTATTCGGGTTCAAATAATTCTTCTGCCCTTATATTTTATAACAATGCTTCTTACAATCCCAAACAATTTATGCCACTTGGCATTATGAAACGCGTTACTAGGTCCATAAACTCCATGTATATTTGGTTAATTAAGTGTTACAGAATATCTGCCGTGTAGGCTACCACTGTTTCTCATAAAATCAAACTGATTTCCATCGGTTTTAACTGATCGTCTGTTCTGTTTTCTGCCTTTGTGTAATATTCTTCTTAAGATCTTTGTCGCTTGTGATAGTACGTTGATTGTACTATAATTCCCACGTCTTGTCTGCGTGCGCCTTCTTTGGTGTTGTTTAAATTACAGTAAATTAAAAATGTCCCGATTTTCTGTTCTCACGTACATTATAAATCCCACACATTGGAACTCATCTGTTTCCTTCCTTTGTAGATATAATCTTATTATCACCATAACAGAAATCCTATTCTTCCCGCCACTTTACTTTACTATTGCCACAGTGTTCAGTGTCAGTTGTTCCATATGAGTAGAGAATTGAACGTGCAGTTAGGTGTAACAGTATACGTACACAAAGGTATCGGTTGCACTGTTGCGGCTGTGTGTGAACGATAAGATAGTGATGTAATGCTTTAATTTAGTGGTGCAGCAAAACTGCGAGGGCGGACACTTGACATTGTGTATTGGCTCTCAATAAAGGGGAAGGGGAGTTCAAAGAGCTTTATTTGTCATCAACTAACAGGACATTTAGATCTATAACAAGAGTTATTACTGACGTCGTAAAGCCAGTTGTTGGGAACTGTACATGATTGCTGCGTCAGTTGAAAAGACATTCGTCAGAACTTAGTTAGTAGTTACGTATGTGACGACAAGAAGGAGTTTTGTGCATGTACAAGCAGTAGGTACCCGAGGTCGGCGCCGGATTGATTGAACGTATGAAATATAATTCAAAGTGATGGCAACGACATACTTTGTTGTTCGGGACAGTGTATCTTAGAACAGATGAATTCTATTTTAGTGAGGACTGCTGTAACGTCTTTTCATCTCAGTCCACAAGCGATTGCTTTCGTTATCATAGTTAGTGGCTCCCCTACAGAATTGTTCGTTCTGTAGAATTCCACAACCAACAGAAGCAAATTGTGAGCAGCTATTTCACTTGATACATAATACCTGTTCGTATTGTCGTACAATTGTTTTATAACGATCTTATAACATGTACTTTTCATCGTATTTTCAGAAAACGACACTTTTTTAAGCTACAAATGTTAGAATATTTTGAATTAAATTAAATTCTTGAAGTGCATGAAATAAAAATTATTGTGTAGTTTTTAGTGGCGCACATTATTTTGTGCAGAAAGTATTCGATTAAAAATGGTTATTTACGATTAAAAATTTATCTGATTTTGATGCAGACACTCGTCATCGTACACGTTTCTGTTCATTTGAGTCCGATAGAAGAAGAAGTAGTGACAAATTCTCTTCATAAGTATAGTTTCCTGACATCATCATCATCATTAGCTCCACAGCCCACTGTGGGTCTCAGCTTCCCTCAGGATGTTCCTCCAGACTTCCCTACCCTTAGCCAATGTCCTCCAATTTTTCATTCCAAGTACTTTCACATCTTCTAGGATTCCATCAATCCATCGTAATCTGGGTCTTCCACGTCCTCTCTTTCCTTCTGGTGTGCATTTCATAAAATTTGCTGATATACTAATGTATATTTCATTGTTGTGGTAAATGTGCAAGTGAACGGTTTTACTGTAAATCTGAATACGATAATCCATTCTTATGTAAATGCCTACTAAATTGTAGGTGAATTGAGTGTACTAATATATTAAATAGTAATAATCTAATAATATAATTAAATATTGGTCTAAAGTGAAGTCGGAATTTCAAAAATAACTTTTTATCTCTGGAGAATTATCTAAACTTAGCCATGGCCGGTTCTAGTAGAAGGCCGGAACATTAAACATGGGAACACTGGAACCTGATGATATTTGAGGCCGACTAGACGGTCCCTTAATTTATGTATTTCAATAATCAAATGGCGTCATTTTTAATTGCCGGTTAACAGCAGTTTTATAATTCTTCATTTTTTTGAAATTGAAAGTTTATTATGTAAAATACTGTTATATTATTTAAGAAATATGATAATTAAGTCATTCATATGATACGAATTCAATAATTTGAACAAATTAATTCATTAGGCCTAACACTAATTCACTAATTTCTTCAACTTAAACGTATAGTACTAAGTGTGCACAGACCTATAATTTAGATTTAACTATAAATAGTCTTACTCTTGATTTTAGTAATGCTATGATATTAAATCAAAATATAACATGTTCACTTTAGCTATTTTATTACACTATGCTTATAGGCCTCAGACGCAACGTTGCCACGTTTAATATTCCGGCCTTCTACTACAGCCGGCCATACCAGAGATTTAAACCCCAAATTATTCCCTTGCTATAATGTGTGTGTACGGGATAACAACTGTCTTGGATTATTACCTAACTACAGACTTCCATATCACTAGAACCATCAACGCTGTCAATCTGTTTTTATTAACGCTACTGGATTTTCCAAACAGTAAATTGACATGATGTTGATTTAAGACCCCCCTCCCTCTCACGTGGAATTAGCAAGTACAAGCAAGTTCAGCCTACTATTAGACAGTTCATACTCTGGAGCAGCCGCCTCATCTTTCGTGATGATGTGGGCATCTTATTTAAATAACACGCGATTCATCAGCGCCAAATATTTACTAGGAAGAATAGTTGTACTAGTCTGCCACAACATGTAACCGTTTCTTATTCTTGGCCGAACTTTTAAACCCTACACCCACGGAATGTTTCTACTCAGAAATGCTAAGTAAATAATGATTTGTAACTTTTACATTAAACTTATTTTAATAAATGGATATTTGATTCTAAAAGAGAACTGCAGCGTACGAAAAATTTAATATCAAAGATTGAATATCAAGACTGGTGAAAAGCTGCGATGGACATAATTTATATAAATCGTGTTAAGAGATAAATTGGTTCCAGTTCGTTTTAAGAATTCTATTTTCGGTTCTCGATTGTTAGTAACACGTTACATTGTTAAAAAAGCTAAAAATTTCATTAATCAAAATTAAATTAATATTGAATTAGTTTTAGAACATGTAATTAAAAATCAAGTTAATTGTAAAAAAGTTTGCAACTTTTGCAGAAATGTAAGCAGCAACAATTTAAAAGTACGAGAAGATGCCTGAAATAAAAAAGTTACTTTTTCATCAGCCTGCAGCGAATATACTTACGATGACTGCTTTGGTGGCAGGGATTTAGGCATTTGTGGCGCGCGCGCGTCATGTCATGTTAGTAGTAAATAACAGCTTGAACACCACAGACTTATTCAAAACCATCGTGTCCGCTCAAAATAAGCAACTTTTTTAAAATTGGTAATAAGAACTGGGAACTTTAAAACTTGGAATTATCTTGTTTGTGTTATTACCACGACTGGGAGTTGTTTCTATTCAAATAACGTCATGACTCGCAGTTCACATAATATAACATAACATAACAGTTCACAGTACATAGTATAACATATATTTTATTTGTTTCCCAATGCCCAATTCCCAATGAAACTTCCAGAAGATTAGTTTCTTTACACCATCGGAGCGCTCAAAAAATTTGTAAAGATTTTTAAACCAAGCTTCTGGCTTGGATCAACAATTAACATCATAACTGGAAAGTTTTTTAAAATTTCGTATGTTAGTAAAGTTGTGTAGGTATGAGATGTGCTGACACAATTGGAGTTGTGCGTGTTAGTCGTCACGGTACGGTCGCGATTGGAAAATTACCTTTTGTATTAATTCACAGATTTTCTCATCAAATGTGTAAATTTTCTTTTACCATATCGGTTTCTCTTGAGTCTTGAGTAAGTGAAAGCTAAGGAAAACAACTGGCTCATTCAAAACAGATTAATTAGTATTGATAATTATATTTAATTACATACCTTATGTAAATAATGAAATATCGTATAAGTTTCTTCAGTTTGCACTCATATTAACGTAGGACATCTATGAGTAAAACTGTATTGAACGGAGTAATTTTAATGATATAACGATATTTATATAAGTGACTCGCCGCTGAACGGTCGTTGTGGTCAGTAAGCTGAAATCAAGCCACAACCACGTGAGTTACTCTGTAAGGTGGTAAAGATTCGATTTAATCCGATTTTTAATTCATGTTGTCAAATGGAATAATTATAAAGTAAATATAGTACACGTATATTTTTTTCTTGTTGATATAGTTTTTTATTAAATGTGAAACAATTGTTGTTAGTAATATAAGATCTGCTGCAGAATAATTTTTCCTGAATAATAAGTAAAATTTAAATTTAGAAAATAAAAGCTGTTGGAACGTACATGGAGAAAAAGTAGATGTTTAAGTATTTACGTCGTAAGCTTAACAACTCAAGTTTGGCAGAATTGGCGGGTCGATCGGACTCTTTGTTGCGACCGAATGACAAGAGGAGTCGGAAGAGTAATCCTGCTAATTTATATAATCTAACTGTATCATAATCACTGGGTTTTACACCAGTCTTGTAACGATTGATTCATAAAAGCTTGCCGTCTCTGGAATTCGCGAATAATCTATCCGTTTTCAGAGTATAACGTGTCTATAAGTCTAGTTCCTACAGCCTACAATTTTTAGTACAAATCTAGAAGAATTTACTTGCTTCGTATAATATTGCAAAATAGGTTTGAACGAAACCAAATTAGAAAAGAGACTATGGAAAAAGAATATCAAAATCAAGGAACTCGTATGTAATGTTATATATGAAAATATAGTAATGCAAGATTTGTGTCCCAAAATAACTGACGATAAAGTATCATGTAAGAATAACAATAAGTAGGCTATAGGAAGGAGAGAAGTGTCTGGACCAAAAATAAAATACTTTTGATGATTCACGTAGCAACCGACATAGAATCACGTGGGTTAAAAGACGGGTGTGGAGAAACGTAAGTATAGAAAATAAATAGTTAATTCGATTATAAAATATTTTGGAATTTAATAAATTGTGGTAACTTTAGAAAGAGTAATTTGTGGAACATTGATTATTATTTTATGTAATAGGCGATCGAAATGAATTGTATTTATCAAAAGGTAGTAGTAAGACGTTCAGGGTGGCAGGCGGAAGTGGAGGCAGATGTTCTCAGCTTAACGTTTTTACCCGTCATGGGGTAGAGAACTTAATAGTCTATTATTAAATCTGTTCGATTCAGTCTGCATGCAAATTTTACAGCCACTTTATTTTAATTAAGTCTTCAGAAAATTGGCTGTGTGCTTACGCGATAGAAGACATCTGTGTTGTACGAACTTTTTAGAAGTTTATTCTGAATACAAAAGATTTTAACTTCTGATAATATTTGTTAGTGGCTTTCCTGTATAGAATAAAACATGTTATATATCATCGTAGGTGTGGCGTGGCAGTATCACGACTGCAGAGCATAAGAAGAATATGCAGAGCACAAGATTGCTGTGTAGACGTGCAACTTAACTCTGTTCAAAGGTTTTATTAAAATGTTTTTACTTCCATGTTCCATAAGGAAATGGAAGTATGGTCATGGCGAAAAAAATCGTGTTCGAGATAACGGCAGATTCTGATTGTACTACCATCAAAACATGAAAAAAAGTCATTTTTCGAAAAGTGTGTGTGTGTGTGTCTGTGTAGAGTTGTTTCTATGGCAAACTATAACAGCCGCAAATTCAGACAGAATCAAATAATTTTTTGTATACAGCCCTGAATTGCAGAGGACTCAAGGCCTATTGTTTTTGGTGAAGATCGGTTAAGGGAAAGGGGTAGTTTACCTGCAACGTTTTTTGTTTTAACAAGAGTAAAGTGCTTAATTTTGATAATTGAAGTATCCTGAAAAGAAGGTCATAATAATCCACTGTAGAAAAGTAGATGAAATATCTATAAATAAAAAGGGTAGTTGAAGGGGGGAGGGGTAATTTTTTTTATAAATTAAAATGGTAGTTGATGATGGAGGAGGTAAATTTTTATAAGTTTTATATGTGTACTACGTTATTGATAACAAAGAAGTAGTTTCTATGGAAACATTTAATTTCACTTTAACAAAATTCTATATTTTATATTTTAATTTAAATCACGTATGAGTGAAAATATATCGTTCCTGGCAGGCAAGCATATCTCAATTATGTAATGTTTACTTTTTCAAAGTTTTATTATTGTGATTACCGCAATAAAAAGCCCGGTAGGGGACACACACACACACACACACACACACACACACAAAATTCGCGTTATTTCTGGCCTCACTCATGTTTATTTTCTTATGTTTGCACGCTTTTTAAATGGAAAGTGCCGAAACCCATACCAACACAACGCGTGTAAGCCGAAAAGGTGGACATCGATTTGCTTCCTGTGGATCTCTGGGCAGTGTTGTATTAAAGCAATTAATACAATCTGTGTACTTATTTCTATTATGATATGAGAATTATAAACTAATATGTGCATGTGTGTATGTATAAAAAATATATAAATATTTGTCTCCTTTGGAAAATTGTTTGCCCCTCCTTGAAAATATTTTGACCTCCCTGATGGCTAGTTATTTACTAGCCTGTGTGGAATATAGCGTTATGACATGGATCAGAATGGTGGGTGTTAAACAGGAGACACAAACGTATTAAGGAAGAAATGTTTTGCTGAGAAATTTATAATTATACGGGTGAACAGAATAGTCGTTCAGGAAATCAGAAGACAAATGGAAAGAAAGAAATCCAAGACTCGATTTTAAAAAAGAAAAATGACTAGTATAGTATTGACAGAAAAGACTTTGATAACACTATAGACATCCCTCGGCCCCTCGCAGTGAGAGTCCAATTTCATTACAGGAATCAGATCGCAGCTACCTTTAGCTCTTCGTTCGACCTACCGACATTTTATCCAAAAGTACAGTCCTTCCTCACGAAGGCTGAGGATAGTCTTTAGCTGAGTACAATTTTAGCTGATACGTAATTTCTTCAGAACTCAAGCATCCACTTATTTAATTAATATTTAAATGATTTTAAATATAAATTTTAGGACATGGAAATCATGTACCGATTTTTATGTTAGTGTTGTGTTTTTCTGTTCTTGTTAATATATGTGTTAATTATATTCCTTATCAAGCAATTAATGCGTATAAAGATTTCGGAATGTACAAGTTTGACCACCTCAGTTGTATCATAAAGTGTGGGCGAAGATACCGATAGAATGAGCCTTGAACTACGTGTCGCTAGAGAAGAATTAACGTTAACATATACTTCATGTTATATGGTCTACTTATAAATTATAATCATTTAATTTATCATTATTTAAGTCTTTAGAACAAATATAAAATTATTATGTTCTCACGTGTGTTTAACGGCATGAAAAAAGTATTCATCTTTTGTTTATAACGTGCTGTGTACTGTACACTACAGAATAATGGTGGTAACGTATCACAGCTATTCTCCAATGGACATTGCGCACGCGGGGACATCTAGAGTGTCACTTTACAACAACTTACGTAAAGAGGGACTTTCAGGCGGTTTGAACATTCTCATCTATCTGCGTAGTATTTTAAAGTATTATTTGTTTATTATTAATACAATATTAGGCTATATATTTGGTTTTTAATATTACATATAGTATAAAACGCACACACATTATTGAAGCATAATGACATATGCAAACAAGTCGCTTCGTAACTTCGCTAGTAAATTATGAAAAATGCAAAGTCACAAAACACAACATCTGCATTTCATTTTACAGCGATTTTATAAAATAAAATCGTAGAAAATAAAAGATTTATTTAACACGTGGCAAACTGTGAATTTTGAATAAGGAAGCTTCTTAATGGTGAATTTTATGAAAATGTTGTTTCATAACATTTCGTATCGCATAATTCTGTAGTTCTGTGCGGTAAATAGATCCGTTGTTGTAAATGAAACACGTTTTAACAATGAATTAAGATAAGTAACCTATGTTTATACGTGAATACACGATTCAAAAGTATCAATAAATTAATTTTACTATTACTTTGCTTCGCGTGTGTTCTGGACGTGTTATAGTAAAATAAAATTATTGTACGTAAATTTCTTCTCAAATACAATACAAAACTCTCTTACGGTAGGCGTAACATAAGCATTGTCGCACGTGTCGATACAGAAATAGTACATTTCAGTTCACACAAATATCTTAAGAACTGTCATCATTTTTTAACAGCAAACACTTTTGACCACGTGTTGTGTGAATGTGAACACATCACATTTTAATGTAACTTTAACATTCTTCTCAGTGTATAGTTTTGTAAAGCAAATCTTTCCAAAAAGTGTAGCAATATGTTAGTACGATTTGTGATTTGGGTGAGTTGCATTCGTTTCATGATATTTATTTGTCACTTTTGGAATGGAATTGACTAACAAAGAACTTATAAAATTATGTGGTCATCACTAGTTAATACAAAATAACAAATCATGGATGGGGTCTATAAAGGATTTGTCACATCTTTTACTGGAACAAATGCACATAACATTTTGAATACTAATCGGCTGTTATGTAGGCTACACAAAGAAGAGAACAGCACGTTGCGAAAGTTGATGTCAGTAATACATGGTCTCGGTCTTCTTTAAATTCGTAAATTCGAGCACAACACACAACTGGCTGAAAACGAGGCGGCCGGATCCCAAACATGATCCTGTTTGGGGCGCTGAGCGAAAGACCGTTTCTCCCATCACACTCTACATTATTGTATGTGTGTGTGTTCATACATACGTTTATCCACGAGGTGTTATCAGAAAGTTTACGTACCTTTGTTGTGTTGAGATGTTCCTGACCTTGTGCTCAAACCACCCTATAAACTTCA
Organism: Magicicada septendecula; assembly: GCA_034769895.1. NCBI lineage: Eukaryota > Metazoa > Arthropoda > Insecta > Hemiptera > Cicadidae > Magicicada > Magicicada septendecula. Next base: position 409,061,165 of record CM068367.1, read on the forward strand.
CGAAGTAAAATCCGAATAACGCGTGCTGAAGACTGTCACAGAAAACGTGAAACCTGATCATGTAGGCCTATTACGTTGGCTCGGCTCTTAAGACGTCAGCAGCGCAGAGGCGTCACGTACGACGGTCATGTTGCACGTCTAGAATCGTTAAGGCAATGACTATGATCCGGAGACAAACAAAACACGAGGCAGTGGAAGAGTTCCCAGTTGCCAGTATTAACGTAAACCTATTTTGAAGTGATGCACAAAGTATTATCATCGTTTTTTCGACGTCACGAACATTCTATACCTTGGATTACTCTTTTCGGGGAATACTATTAGACGTTTTGGACCACTTGGACAGAACTGAGTGACGGAAGTCTCGGAAGTGTGGCATTCACTGCATCTATATTATTAGCTACAGCTTTAACCACTACTCGTCTGCTCATATTTCCCTGAATATGATCTAATTTTTGACAGAAAACAACTTTACACCTGCCCTATACCTTTCGTACGCGCTTGATATACCATACTTTGTACTTAGCCTTGTACGCAAAACAATAGTGAATATGAGAGGATGTCCCACTTCATCACCGTAGGTATAACCTATAAGGAACACAGTCAGCTTTCAGGGAAAGAATTACCTTCACGTTTTGAGACATACTAGAAGGACCGGCATTGCGATGTACGAGTAGATGATGATAAGCCTATGCCTCTTTTAGGTGAATAAGAAATATTCCGTTCTGTAATAAGTGAACAGTGAAATAAACATTTGGCGTGTGTGTGTTTTGCTTTGTTTTATCATTTGAGTTTGGTCTCAACGACATACCAGAGTCACTTTCTTGTAGACTGCGATGCAATTGTTATCCGTTCTTTGCTATCAGCAGTAGGACGAACTAACGTAAAGTAGGATGTAAGCCTATTCTCATGTCAGAATTCCAATGCATGAACCATTTGAAATCTTATGTGATCCGTCAGACAGTCACAAGGCAACACCCAGTTACGTTTACTTTGTCGTAGATACATGTCCTGTACGAAGGCGAAGGTGTCATCTAGTTTGACTCAGAAGTGATGTCACTCACTGCCTACTAAAGTCAACCGTTCACGAATTACAAAGTGAGCCCGACCGACTCGCTACAGTTGAAATCGATGACTCGCGACACATCAGATTGCTCGCTACTGAATCTACCTCACTACAATCTGTTGGAACCCTCACAAGTTCGCAAACTTTTTGATACACTTAAAGAGTAAGCTGTTAGTGCTTTGTACATTACGCATTCGTATACTACGAGTCTTGCGTTTAGGTAGGAAAAAGCTGTAAATTGAGCGTTTACTCTAATGCGGAGATTCAAAGTAAGAAAACAAATAGGAAGTGTAATCTATTCTATGCCCTTTCATTAAGTGTTTTCACTTTTTAAAAGCCACGAGTTGCCTGACCCTCGTTTCTTGTTTAATTATTTTAATGAGCTTACGTTTTACAAAGAGCGCAAACCCTACGATTCTTGTTTTCTGGTCAACCGACTAATCACCGGTTGAGGATCTCCCAAACGTAAGTTTCAGTGCCCGTTTATGCCTTCGTAGTGTAGACGGTAGAACATTGACAAGTAACGTTACAGCGTACTGGCAGTCGTCCTGGTGGAAGGACCGTACGGAAGGACTTTTGTACACAGCCTTGAGTCCTTCCAGCAGGACTAACTCCCTTATAAAAAAAATTTCCTTCCATCAGGACGCATCTTTCTGGCAATACTTTACGATTTGTAACGTAATATTCTCAGTGTTAGAAATGCCCGCGTATTTTTTAAAATATTTTAAAACATTTATTATTATTCAAAATATAAAACACGTAGTTGTATCATAATCATGGTTATAATACTTATCTACGACACTTTGGGAGCGTCAATATAGGTATGTCGTTAAGAGAAAAACGTGATTACCCTTTCTTACCGTGGTCGCAGTTACTGAATAGACACTCGTACCGACTTCAGACTTGTATACGTAATTCAGCAATTAGCTTTCTCTTTCCAATGGAAATATTTACGGTTCTCTTAGCAAGACGTAAAGGGCTCTTATAACCCGTCAAGTGTCGTCCTGCCGACAATACCTTGTATCTTGCCATATGTGAGACGTGTTTTACATATCTTCGTGCAAATCCGACGTACAAACACACTCGCACGCGCGCGCTTACGCAGGTGTGCGACGTTTACATGTACGGGACCACGTAATGTTATGAGATAAAATGTGTAATAAGAATTTCTAAATAGGGAACCGTACGTACGTACAAACCCGTATGGAGATTAATCATTACGCATAGGCCTATATATTTATGAAATATAGGCGTGTCCTGGAAGGAGATGGCGTGCAAGTTGAATTTCAGTGCTGCGGGTAGCTAGAGTAATATATATTGCTTTTCCTGCTTAGTATAGATTTCTGCATTCCGAAGCAGCGCACCCTGGCATTCCTGTTCTCCAGACATTGCGAATTTTTGATCGCCGATGGCAGTGTGACTGACACGTATTTTCGCATACTTTTATTAAAATATCTATTTTGTTGGCTGGTGGAATTGTTTTCTCCTGCGTCGCGGATATTTTGTATATGTTTACTAAATGTAATTGAAAATAATGTAATGGTCGATGATACAAAAATAAACTCTTCAGAAACATTTGTGAACAGTATTAAAAAAAAATACAGTGTTCTACTTTTCGCTTTCGTTTATCTGCATTGCACCGATTTGTCTGTGCTGGCTGCGTACCTAGTGGTTCTCTTTACGTATTCAGATAATTAGTTGTTGTTCTCTGTTCTTAAAACGGGTTGACTTTTTTAATTTCTCTTTCAATATTCATTTAAACTTCTTTTTAATAGAAACTTGTCTTGGAAAATTTAAGATTAATGTGATCTAAGAGGGTTTTATAATGAAGTAAGTAAATGAATAAGAAACTTACTTCTATTCTCAAACAAAATACTGAATCTCAGCGGTCATGAAGTAAGTAAATGAATAACAAACTTACTTCTATTCTCAAACAAAATACTGAATCTCAGCGGTCATACCTATTGCGTAAAGCGCGAGGATTGTAGAACCTTCGAAATTAATTGTTAATTGTAAATATCAATAAGTTAAAAAAGTAACAGTATTGTAAAGGAAAATATACTTTTATGTTGAATTGTATAACATTATTTATAATATTTACTGCGTGATTAAATCCATCTCGCGAATTAATAAGTTCACAGTTATACGTTCACAGCTCAAATGAGTTACGTGTTTGTGCGCGCGCGTATTTAATCTTACGTGTTTTATATTTTAGAAATTTAATATCGATATCTTAATAGAATTATTATTTTGAGTTGTAATAGAACATTAACATTCTAATCGTGTCTGCGATGAACTAGTAATAAAACATGTTAGCGTATTTGTAATAACGAACAAAAGTATTTTATTTTGTAAATTCACAGTGTTTTGTTATAAATATTTGAAAAAGCACATCTGTTGCCCGCAGCTGGTAGCTTCCTTGTTTTTGCTCAATCGTTCCAAAGAGAGACGTTAACAAATTTTAATAGGTACTCGACTATATACAACGCTAAATTTCCACATGTACACAAGACGATTCCATTGCAAATTTTACGTTAGTTTTCCAAACATCTGTGTACGATTTTTGTAATACATCTGTGTATTTATTTACTCGAATATGCAGCCGCATTATTTTGTTCGTAAACAACGTATTAAGTATTGCATAACCGTAATAATTGTGCTATTCTAGAAGTAAACACGAAATGTAATACATCTGTGTACTTATTTACTCGAATATGCAGCCTTATTATTATGTAGGCTACGTAAACAACGTATTAAATATTGCATAACCGTAATAATTGTGCTATTCTAGAAGTAAACACGAAATGTAATACATCTGTGTATTTATTTACTCGAATATGCAGCCTTATTATTATGTACGTAAACAACGTATTAAGTATTGCATAACCGTAATAATTGTGCTATTCTAGAAGTAAACACGAAATGTAATACATCTGTGTATTTATTTACTCGAATATGCAGCCTTATTATTATGTACGTAAACAACGTATTAAGTATTGCATAACCGTAATAATTGTGCTATTCTAGAAGTAAACACGAAATGTAATACATCTGTGTATTTATTTACTCGAATATGCAGCCTTATTATTACGTAGGCTACGTAAACAACGTATTAAATATTGCATAACCGTAATAATTGTGCTATTCTAGAAGTAAAGACGAAATGTAATACATCTGTGTATTTATTTACTCGAATATGCAGCCTTATTATTATGTAGGCTACGTAAACAACGTATTAAATATTGCATAACCGTAATAATTGTGCTATTCTAGAAGTAAACACGAAATGTAATACATCTGTGTATTTATTTACTCGAATATGCAGCCTTATTATTATGTACGTAAACAACGTATTAAGTATTGCATAACCGTAATAATTGTGCTATTGTAGAAGTAAACACGAAATGTAATACATCTGTGTATTTATTTACTCGAATATGCAGCCTTATTATTATGTAGGCTACGTAAACAACGTATTAAATATTGCATAACCGTAATAATTGTGCTATTCTAGAAGTAAACACGAAATGTAATACATCTGTGTATTTATTTACTCGAATATGCAGCCTTATTATTACGTAGGCTACGTAAACAACGTATTAAATATTGCATAACCGTAATAATTGTGCTATTCTAGAAGTAAACACGAAATGTAATACATCTGTGTATTTATTTACTCGAATATGCAGCCTTATTATTACGTAGGCTACGTAAACAACGTATTAAATATTGCATAACCGTAATAATTGTGCTATTCTAGAAGTAAAGACGAAATGTAATACATCTGTGTATTTATTTACTCGAATATGCAGCCTTATTATTACGTAGGCTACGTAAACAACGTATTAAATATTGCATAACCGTAATAATTGTGCTATTCTAGAAGTAAACACGAAATGTAATACATCTGTGTATTTATTTACTCGAATATGCAGCCTTATTATTATGTACGTAAACAACGTATTAAGTATTGCATAACCGTAATAATTGTGCTATTCTAGAAGTAAACACGATATTTATTTACACCAATCTATTAAAGCGAATATAGTAAGGGAAAATTATTCACGCAAGTGTATGAAAAGTAGAACCGAGGCTTATCATACGTCATTTAAATTAATATTTTCTATCGTCCATCATTCGGCTGAAAGCACATAAGCCATTTTCACATAAACGCGTGTGATGTTCTGTTGTAAATAGCGAAACAGTGTTAATTTTAATAAAGATACAGGTATCGAATTAAAGACTCCATCACGTGGTTGCAACGTTCTCGTTTACCGACAATTCCATGTAAGAAAAACAGAAGAGCAAGAACGTGGAATAGATTATGTTGCTGAACGCCAAATACAACAAAATACTTCACGAAATACCAGACGTATTGTTGCCGTAATTTGTGGTGTATCTTACTTTTCGAATTTGTTATTATAATTTACGCGAGAAAAGTATTAGGATATCATTTTTATTTTCAGAATGGTTACAAACAAGTTATTTCGGTACCTGTTTAACACAATATTAATAATACAATAACATAATATCGTCGAGTTTATAACTTTTTGTAATGTAATATTTAGTGGTTTTTTATAAGTCTGCATAATGTATCGTGTGTTATTAATATCGTCTGGAGCTGTTTGTTCTAACAGTATGTGGCTCGATCCCTTACAACAGCGTGAATGAAATCATTATGTTCAAACTGTTTATGAAAACAGGTTATATTATTTTCATGTAATATACTTGCATAATTTTACTTACCGTACTACGAAGTTCAGGTACCAAATAAAGTTTTTATTTATTTTATTAGTTACATGTTAAATATGTAATAGTTGTATTAAGAGAACGTTTTCCGTATCTATTTATTGTATAACGGACGATTAAGCCTATAGTAACTAACCAGTGTATTTTGGTGTATAGGCCTAAGCCTAGAAAGCTGAAATTTTGTGTTACACATTGGGAGTATAGCCTACTGGTCGGGAAATGGTCTCACATCGGTACTCACTGTGTTAGTTCTTCTGTTCATGGTTTATTAAGTGTTAATTAGACTCGGATAATGTGACACATACACTTTGCGGCTCCTTAAACTGTGTTAAACATGAGTAGGCCTCCTTATCATGAAACACGTGTGTACACGTTTCCGTGTATATTCCTTAATAAAACTGAATGAAAGAGTGATTGCAAACGTTGACGTTTATAAGGGGTAGTTGACATTCCTTAGCTGTTAGCCCGGTTTTATGCACAATGTAAGTAATAAAGATGATTTACAGTGATATCGTGTGTACGCGCGCGATATACACAATAGGAAATTTGTCTTATAGATGTGTTCTTAAGTGATTGGTGCAGATTTTTGTGGGTTAACTTCTTATAGCATATACGAATAGACGTAAGCAGGAACATTAATGTTGACCCGGCAACGCCGCGCCGATGTGCTACTGGTTTTGGACAGAATAGATTATACTGTGTCTGTTTTCAGTTCTCTCTCTAACCTTAGGTAGGTACCTTAGGTATTTATGTCTTGGATATAGCCATGGACGGCTCTAGTAGAAGGTCGGAATATTAAACGTGGCAACGTTCCTTCTGAGGCCTATAAGCATAGTGTAATAAGATAGCTAAAGTGAACATGTTATATTTTGATTTAATTTCATAGCATTACTAAAATCATGAGTAGGCCTATTTATATCTAAATCTAAATTATAGGTCTGTGCGCACTTAGTACTATACGTTTAAGTTGAAGAAATGAGTGAATTCGTGTTAGGCCTAATGAATTAACTTTATTCGAATTATTGAATTCGTATCATATGAATGAGTTAATTATTATATTTCTTAAATAATATAACAGTATTTTACATAATAAACTTTTAATTTGTAAAAAAATGAAGAATTATGAAACTGCTGTTAATCGTGATTAAAAATGACTCGATTTGATTATTGAAAACATAAATTAAGAGATCGTCTAGTCGGCCTCAAATATCAGCTGGTTCCAGTGTTGCCACGTTTAATATTCCGGCCTTCTACTAAAGCCGGCCATGATATAGCCCAATATGCTAGTCTGCAGCATTACAGATTCCCAAATGCCGTCTAAGTAACACTGTAGGCATGTAAGCCGGCCATGATATAGCCCAGTATGCTAGTCTGCAGCATTACAGATTCCCACATGCCGTCTAAGTAACACTGTAGGCATGTAAGCCGGCCATGATATAGCCCAGTATGCTAGTCTGCAGCATTACAGATTCCCACATACCGTCTAAGTAACACTGTAGGCATGTAAGCCGGCCATGATATAGCCCAGTATGCTAGTCTGCAGCATTAAAGATTCCCACGTACCGTCTAAGTAACACTGTAGGCATGTAAGCCGGCCATGATATAGCCCAGTATGCTAGTCTGGAGCATTACAGATTCCCACGTACCGTCTAAGTAACACTGTAGGCATGTAAGCCGGCCATGATATAGCCCAGTATGCTAGTCTGCAGCATTACAGATTCCCACATACCGTCTAAGTAACACTGTAGGCATGTAAGCCGGCCATGATATAGCCCAGTATGCTAGTCTGCAGCATTACAGATTCCCACATACCGTCTAAGTAACACTGTAGGCATGTAAGCCGGCCATGATATAGCCCAGTATGCTAGTCTGCAGCATTACAGATTCCCACATACCGTCTAAGTAACACTGTAGGCATGTAAGCCGGCCATGATATAGCCCAGTATGCTAGTCTGCAGCATTACAGATTCCCACGTACCGTCTAAGTAACACTGTAGGCATGTAAGCCGGCCATGATATAGCCCAGTATGCTAGTCTGCAGCATTACAGATTCCCACATTCCGTCTAAGTAACACTGTAGGCATGTAAGCCGGCCATGATATAGCCCAGTATGCTAGTCTGCAGCATTACAGATTCCCACATACCGTCTAAGTAACACTGTAGGCATGTAAGCCGGCCATGATATAGCCCAGTATGCTAGTCTGCAGCATTACAGATTCCCACATACCGTCTAAGTAACACTGTAGGCATGTAAGCCGGCCATGATATAGCCCAGTATGCTAGTCTGCAGCATTACAGATTCCCACTTACCGTCTAAGTAACACTGTAGGCATGTAAGCCGGCCATGATATAGCCCAGTATGCTAGTCTGCAGCATTACAGATTCCCACATACCGTCTAAGTAACACTGTAGGCATGTAAGCCGGCCATGATATAGCCCAGTATGCTAGTCTGCAGCATTACAGATTCCCACATACCGTCTAAGTAACACTGTAGGCATGTAAGCCGGCCATGATATAGCCCAGTATGCTAGTCTGCAGCATTACAGATTCCCACATACCGTCTAAGTAACACTGTAGGCATGTAAGCCGGCCATGATATAGCCCAGTATGCTAGTCTGCAGCATTACAGATTCCCACATGTCGTCTAAGTAACACTGTAGGCATGTAAGCCGGCCATGATATAGCCCAGTATGCTAGCCTACAGCATTACAGATTCCCACATACCGTCTAAGTAACACTGTAGGCATGTAAGCCGGCCATGATATAGCCCAATATGCTAGTCTGCAGCATTACAGATTCCCACATACCGTCTAAGTAACACTGTAGGCATGTAAGCCGGCCATGATATAGCCCAGTATGCTAGTCTGCAGCATTACAGATTCCCACATGCCGTCTAAGTAACACTGTAGGCATGTAAGCCGGCCATGATATAGCCCAGTATGCTAGTCTGCAGCATTACAGATTCCCACATACCGTCTAAGTAACACTGTAGGCATGTAAGCCGGCCATGATATAGCCCAGTATGCTAGTCTGCAGCATTAAAGATTCCCACGTACCGTCTAAGTAACACTGTAGGCATGTAAGCCGGCCATGATATAGCCCAGTATGCTAGTCTGCAGCATTACAGATTCCCACGTACCGTCTAAGTAACACTGTAGGCATGTAAGCCGGCCATGATATAGCCCAGTATGCTAGTCTGCAGCATTACAGATTCCCACATGCCGTCTAAGTAACATTGTAGGCATGTAAGCACGGGGCACGGGGCACGGGGCACGGGGCATTGTGGGCACGGGGGTTTATTTATGATATAGCCCAGTATGCTAGTCTGCAGCATTGCAGATTCCCACATACCGTCTAAGTAACACTGTAGGCATGTAAGTGGATTTATAACTTTACTAACACACTTCAGTTCTTTTGAAGTTAAATTGTGACGAATGTGCATGTATTTGAGTAACGTCCGTCTCGCGCACCTTCAGACAGCCTGCTTTTGTTTCACTGTAATAACTTGTATGAGAATTATTTTAACGTGCTATTATTCTGATTAATACATTAGTACTATGATCAGTACATTAGTATCTGAAGTTTAATTGTATGATGTAAGCAGACAGCGAACAAGAACAAGCTTTATCTGTTCCAGTTGCACAAATAATCATACCTTGTTCCATCCGTCTGGGACACGTTCCATAATTTGTTTAGCGATCTTCCGCTTAACAGATTTTGTACAGGGGTAAAGTACTTTATTTTACTCGTCGATTTCGTTACAGTTAGAGAAAGCTTGGAGCTTGCACGGCACGTCTTAATTTCTAATTCAGTGATCTCACTTGGATACGTGAGAAAGATCGTTTCAGAGTCTGAATCTCACTTGAACCTTGTCTTAGGTTCAGCGTTTCCACGATATTTTAAAACTTCGTTTGCCCTGTCTTCACTATCGACGATTGTCGTATGGCTCAAAACAAAGTTTTTTTATAGCAGGAAACAAGGAAATTTGTTGTCTAAGTCCGATTCGCAGTATCGGATTCCAGGAGTATAGGGGCACGTACCCCTCCCCCAGACGATCTAAATTACATTGGATAAAATGACTTCTACAACCAGTTTCACAAATAGGCAGAAAGAGAATCTGGGCAAATGGAGAGAAGGATTTACTTGTATTTCCCTGTGGTAACCAAGATTTATTGGCTGTCACTAAATGCGTATTTATTTATGTATAAATGGAGGATCTTTGTAGTATACAAGAAATTATACTTGCATCAAGTTAGTATTTACCTTGCTGTATCCGACTTCACGTTTATTAAATACAAGTCTTTTCGTCCCCCAGTACTTAAATTGCACGTCAAAAAATACCACATAAATTATTACGTATCTGCTGAACAGCATTTTGCGAACACAATAGGGTAGAAAAACAATACAGTAGGTCAAAGTGCGTATTTTACGAAAGTTGTGGCCACTTCAAACAACTCTACAAAATCCTGAAAATTTGGCATGTGAAATGGGGACTAAAGTAAAACAAAAGCAAGAATAGGAGGATTCCAAAAAACTGATCCAATACAGATCTACAAATCATTGTGTGGTCGTATATTTTCGTACTGGTGTGTACCTCGCATTTCTGGATTACCTGATCCAGTGGCGTAACCACGGGGGTCAGATGGGTCAATAGGAAAACAATAGCCATCCCAAAGCTATTAAAAATTTCAATGAAATTCCATAATAATTTCATGCAGGTCAATTTCTAAGCCAGGCGCGTGTGTTAAAATAAGGCTTATAAATATTTGTATAAATAATTAGATGAGATTGAATGTCTCATCTGTCCAGAGGAAATGGAGAGTCCAATCTTCAAGCTGGTTTTATAGACTGATGCTCCCCCCCCCCCCCACGGGAGCAGCGCCTAGTTGCGCCACTAATCTGACCTGTAACTTTCTTCTAGATTCCCAAAATCATAAATTGGACAGATTTAAAAACTATTATTATCGTTTGGTTTTTGGGAAGATTATGAAGCGTCTGTTTTCCATGGAGCTGAGTTATATAAGAGCGACTTAGCTTGTTTTCCTGCTCTGAAAGGAGAAATCAAGATGTCAAAGCAGATGTGGACATCAACATCAAAAAACTTACCCTACTATCTTGCAGGCTGAATCGTATGTTTACTACCAGGTACAACAGGCACGGCAGAACGTCCATGTTTAGAGCTGCGACAACTTTCTTCAGCTTTACATTAAATGCATTACACAAGTAGACTGATGCATGTGAGATGGTTTGTAATGTCTATATTTTGAAAAATCAAGTCTAAGCGTTTATAAAGTGTGTATGACGTGTGCTTTTTTTTGTTTACGGTCATACCTTTTACAGATTATTTCTACCCAATATTCTATTTTAGACAAGAAAATTCAGTCATAGTTATCAACATACAAACGTATATAACATACATACATAAATTACATGTATAAAAAAAATTTGTTATATATGTTATATTATGTTATGCTTTGTTATATATGTTATTCTATATACGTTAAATATATGTTGTGTTATGTTTGTTATATTTTCTTGACATTTTCCGAGTTTTTAGGAGAATACAGAAATATTTGAAGGGGTTTTTCAGTAAAAGTAAAAAAATTGTAATACATATGTTAAAAATACAACAAAATCTGGATCCGCCCGTGACAACAGAGATAAAATAAGCCAATTACAGTCACGTATGCATTACTTGTATTATGTGTTGTGTTTCTATCAGAAGTAGAGTCCATTTAGTTCCGCGATGTGATAGATATTCTTTCTTTGTACCAAATGATACTGTCGAGTACCTAGTAAAATAATGTCGTGAACAAGCAAGACAAGTCAAGTGGATGCCAATACTACAGGGATTGCATTGAAAGGAAGGATGTCATTAACATCAACCAAGTAAACTAACTAAAAGTTAAATTATTCTTATCGTAGAATATACACCAACCAAACATTTAAATAACAAACACAATTATAGAAACAGCGTGAGACTGGTCCGTTGCCTTAGAGCCAGTAGAAGTAAATTCGCTTCTGAAGTAGCAGTAATAAGTGTAGAAAACTTTTTATACCTCGTTAACAACATACACATAACACTTTCAAAGTTAAATTACATTTTATTGTGTATTTGAATTACAACGAACTTGGGGTTAATAATTGCTTTTTTATTTTGCAGTAAGACCTTTCTAAATGTGCATATTTTGTTAGACAAACTTTGTTAGATTCAATTCAAGTTTTATTCTTTATTATTAACTCCGAAATTTCGGAAATATACGGCAATTCTGCTTTATCAACCTATTGTGCAAGTACGTATTATTTGATAATAAGGTCTAGTTTTGTCAAATTTCTTACAGTTCGGTGAAGATTCCATCAACGGTTATTGTATACTAATAAGTTGCATTTGTTTCATTTGAATCTTTTGATGGTACGGTTTTTTGCATTTGGAATAAGGAAAAAATTTCGTATATGAAACAGACAGATGACGTCTGCTTTAGTAGGCGGCTATAGTGTACACGGTCAAAAGTTAGACGGTTGTTAAGAATTAAGAATGTACGTTTATTTTGTTTGTAGCTCCGTACAGGAGTATTGTGTGGTCATGTATTAAGTGGGAATATTTGTTTTTACTGGATTTTTTATCATAAACCCAACGCCACCTTCCTATTCAAGTTGTTCAGGTGGAGACGTGTGCAAATTTCCATAACTGTCTCTTTTCCATATACATGTAAGTTTGTTTTCTGTATACGTGCAAATGCTTGTGTGAATTGTAAGAGTGTTGTGACTTATAATATTGGTTTCTTGATTCCAGATGAGAACGGAGAATGGCTGACCGAAGAACAGAAAAAATCCGACGCGGAAGAAGAAAATGTGCGCGTGGATGAATCTCCTGAAGAGGAACAACTTACAGGTACAGAATTCTGCTGTTTTCTGTGCGACATGTATTATTACAGAAACTAAGCAAGCACACAAGTTGCATTATGTCAGTAAAAGTAACAGTTCCCGGCTTCAGTGCTTTACGAGCGTGTACGTTAACCTCTCCCTCTCCCATTATTATAGCTTTCAGTAACCTTTTAATTAGACAGGGTGGGTGGATTGTGGTTCCGTAGGGATCTGTGATTTGTAAGAGCCACTAGTCTGAGAAGGTTGCATTCCCCGAAATTTTTAACACAAATTTGAGTAGGACAGCTGTTCTGAGTTTTCCAAGTAGGTCTATTTTCATGATGAAGTCAACGATTTTTTTTGGGCATGGTCATGGTATTATGATCTATTAGGCGCCAGACAGAAGTTTCAGCACTGAAATATTCCTCCCTCACAAAGTAATTTTGTTTTACGGTCATTAATAAAATAATACATTTCATATTACTACTACTATAAATTCAACCTCAGAATGTTTTCAATTGATATTACTTTTTATTGTACAGTATCCCCTAAAATAGTTTCTTAAGCATTAATCTATTTATCTTATTCCACTGACGATGTGTTTTATCTGTATCGAAACAGCGAACACATTTAAGATACAGGTACTTTATTTTGATTAAAATCCTGGGGCAAAATAAAAAAGTAAGTACTTCAAAAATATTTGTACCCGGCTAGTATACGGTATTGAAACATTTAGATTCAGTGATAATTAAAAAAAATATTTTTAAGTGAGTTTCTTTCTAGTTTGTGATACGTATCATTAACGACATCACTGAAGTCTAATTCATATAATGGAATCTTTCACATTGTTTAGAGCGCTTAAATTATTTAGACCGTTTTGTTTCATAACTTTTCTCAATACTGTTATGTAATTTTTATTGAAAAAAAACTCATTGGATAGATATAATATCATCATTCTCAGATTTCCTTACAAAAATATTCTCAGATTTTTATGTTTGGGAAGATTGTGAATAATATAGGCTATTACCGGTAAGATGACAAACTATTTTTAAATTCAATTTTTTTCGTATCATAATTTCTGTTTTGGAGGTTTTCTAATTGATTTTCAGTTTCGTTTATTCCCTTCATTCCTTTAACTTCGTCATCTGTAACTACACATTTTTAAGTACATCGTCAACGTTGCCACCGAAATCCTCACGTTTAGGTTTATGAAAGAGCTCCGAATATTCCGTGATTTCTTCCTTTCTGTAGCTGTAGATGTGAAGTCACTTTTCGTATAATTCTGATCTACAGACGTCATGTTGACAATGAAACACAAACACGTTACGTTCAACTTTTCATTGGTTTTCTTTAAGGAGAAGCAACCCGTCAAGAAATCCAAGAAACACATACACATATGCCTATGAACGTAATTTAAAGTATGCAAATATCTAAAAATAAATCTAAAATAAATGCCAGTGATCGGTAAGGAAGAGCTAATGTATATAGTTTAAGCTAGCCTGACCTTATCTCGTTCTTACGCAATGGTAGTAGTCGTCGTAACAATCTTTTCGATAAATTTTGTTAATGAAAAATTTGTGTGTGTGTGTGTGTGTGTGTGTGTATCTAACAAAAATTATATGGCAATCAATATTCACTATATATCTATGCCAATAATTGCATAATCGAAATATCGAAAATGATTGTGGAATACGGTTATTGGGAAAGAACCAAAAAAATCATTGAATAAAACTGTTATTTATTATCTTTTTATACACATTTTGTAGCGATTTATTTGGAAGCTGTTAGTTGCGTGATGTACATTTTGCGTTTATTTTATGTTTTGAGACATGTAAGGTGTCTTAAATTATATGATGCTTATATTTTGGCTTAATTTTATATTTCATTTTTATGTGTATAATTTGTATTATCACCTTCCACAGTGTGTCGACTGACAGACTGAAGGAGATATGGCCAACGTGTAGATTTTATTGGTGAGGATTCCATTATACTGTTTATGTAGAATAGGGTAAATACTAGTTTAAAGTAAACTGGTATGCTATCGCCTGTTTAGCAGATTAATATGAATGTGTAATGTGTGTACAAAGTAAATGCACATTTAAACGAGACTATGAGGAATCCTTGTCATACGCAGGGCAAAAATAATGTGAGTTTTACAGTTATTTATGAAGTGTAATACCGCTTAAAAATATAATTATAAATATATTCTTGGTGTCAATATAATTTGTAAAAATTTAAAGAAAAGTATATGAGTCAACAATAAATTATTGGATAAAAGCCGTAGGCACATTCTGTATTTCTGTCGTAAAGTCTGTCTGTCGTTGTTTACGTTAAAGAACATTCTATCAATTTCTCGCCTTATTTCTTTCATTTAATCTACAATATAAATTAGAGTGTTGTATACTGTTACTATGAGAGTTGAAGTTAAACTGAAATTGAGCCAAATACGGTGTAGTGTAACAGAAGACAAGCCAATGCACTCGGCAGCTGTGTTTGCTCTATCAAGATGTATTAACATCAAAGTACCAATACAGTTTTTTAGAGTCACTTTTTCGGAAACAGTTTTTTCTGAAACATTTCTTAAACCAATGGCACTCTTCGTCTAGCTTTGAATGTTGTTCGTAAATAATGCTGATGTAATCTTTATAGTACTGACTGAAATTCAGCGTGCGGAAAATTGTTTGGAAGATATACTGTAGTATGTTCAATGAAACTGTTGTGGAAAATAGAAGGGCAAAAGGTGGTACGTGTAGGGCCAAAAACTGTTCCTGGCGTGAACAATAGGCCTCCAATAAACGTGACCCTCGAGAAGTTTTGGGCAACAGTTTTACAGCTTCTTCTCCTACCTGCAAGTGTTAATTCACATTCAGCATTTCGGAAACGGAAGATCTAGTTCTAGTTCCTTATATACTGAGCCGTTATACTTGAATGTAGTGTTTGTTCATATCACGTACACTCACACGTTCTTTTGCCGTTTACAAATGCACAAACTTACGTGCATACATCTCTCTCTCTCTCTCTCTCTCTCTCTCTCTCTCTCTCTCTCTCTCTCTCTCTCTCTCTCTCTCTCTCTCTCTCTACAGCGCTCTGTTACCTCCTCCTATGGCGCTACAGCCCAAGTCGGGCCCTGGCCTCCACCAATCTCCGCCTCCAATCTACTCTATCCTTTAGATTAACAGATGCAACGCTCTGTTACGTTCATTCATAATTTAGGGTGGAGTTCTTAGATAGTCTGTCAAGGTGTGCTGCTTACTTGTCTCGAGTAATTTTACTAATGTCTTTATTAACACATAAATTAACATCTGACAGGGGTTCGTCTTGTAGATGCACACAAACAATTCAGTCTAACGGAATGAGCTACACTAATTATGCTTAATAACTTATATTTCACTAAGTAATGTTCATTCATTAGATTTTACCAGTCACATTGATTTAGTGTTTCAAACTTCGATAGAGACTGAAAAATATCTCGTTGAACAACTGAGCTAATTTTTTTTTTTAATTATGACTCTATGACTATTAATTATTTAGAAATATATTGTTTCGTACGTATTAAATACTACACTGAATAAACAATATATTCAGTAACACACAGACACAGTGTGTGTGTGTGTGTGTGTGTGTGTGCACTGCACGCGTTCATATTGAGCGTGAATTGTGAACTATTAGTTTGTAACGGTCAATACTAGAACTGTTTCTTACAGTGATGACTGTGAGGCAGATGTGTCAGGTATAGAGGACGTTGTAAAATTTGTAAAATACTCTTATTGGGTTTATTTTTATTGCAACCTTACTGCTCACTCCAGAAATTCTTTTTGGCCTCGTACGTATCACTTTTTACCAATAGAAGTTTTAAATAAAATATTTTAAACCCAAACCGTCATAGCAAAATAATTTAGATACATAGTCCTATTATATAAATTTTTCTTGTTCAGTGGCGAATGTGTTAATACAGGTATGGAACTGTTAAAACATATTCTCAATATATATTATGAACTGTAGTAGCACCTAGTGTACCGTCGTTCAGTAGAAATATATAATTGATATAATATTTGTAACAGACTCTATATAGGTCTACAGCCTGTATTAGGTTTATTACTCTAAAGGAACTGTAGCTAGCGTGAACCTTACGTAGCCAATAGCGTCATAATTAAAACAAAAAAAAATGCATATCTAAAATATGGCAGTGCAGAAATGACGCCGTGATAAGCTTTAAATACGTAGCAGTAGGCCTACTACTATTTACGGTGCGAAGTGCTGTAACGCAGTCTGCCAGTGTATTGAAGTGTCTGCCCCGGAGAAACCTTCGCAGCATAACTGTCACCATGGTAACAGACTGTGGGAGGGGGAGGATGAGAAAATAGCATTCTTTCTACCAAAGTGAAAACACGCATAAAAAACAAATGTTTATACCCGGCTTACCCTGTACTAGGACTGTTATATTTCAGTGCACAGGTCTAACCTAGATTTTATTATACATTTATTCTTCTTATGTTAAGAGAACACATGACTTCAGATAACAATATTATCGAATTAACAATATTTGATCAGACATCCTCTTTGTTTAATACGTATTAAAAATAGTTTAATCGTTTCGTAAAAACAAATATGACACTTTCAGAGTAAATTAGCGTGTGAGATTGAATTTGAATTTTGTGTTTATGAATTTTATGAACTTTTATTTCAACCATAATGTTTAGGCCTCTAATCCTTTTAATGATGAGTGATGCTTTGTTATTAAAGTAAAGCTATAATATACTTTGCATTTAAAATGAAAATGCAATAGATATTTATAGAAGAATAATTCGAGAACAAGACTCTAATACTTTACTATTTTACTTCTTTAAGGCATTATAGGCCTACTCCTTTATCTATTTTACTTTTAGAATGCACGTACTTAATGGTATTTACAGAATATAAATACTTGCAGCAGGTATCATATGTTAAGGGAAAATACATTAATTTTAATTCAATATACTGATTGTACAAGTGTATGGTAATAGTAATTTGATATTTGTGTAAAATTCATAACTGAATTCAGAGCGGAAGAAGACAAAGTTGACAAGGATATGTAGGGGGGGGGGGATTTCTAGTGCAAATAGGCTCCAACTTCCAGTGTAGTAGACACCTACAACATCAAGGTTCTTCAAACAGAGGAGTGGCTACAGGAGTTGGAGGATAACCTAAAATATATACCATATATAAAATGACATGCTGTGCAAATAAAAAGTAGCTCAGAGAAAGTCTGAGGGCTCTCTGACAGTGAGAATTCGAACATACTACCAAGGAAACTGGACTGGAAGGTCTAAAGGTGTTATAAATCAGGATGTAATAAAGAGTGTTTCATATTTGAAGAACGTATTAGAAAGAATAGTACTCATAATTTTAAATGTACTAAGTGGATGAAGATAAGAGTTAGTCCCCGACCAGAATTATCGAAGAAGAAGTAGAAAGGCGTACTTAGATGATTTGTTTAGGCTGTTAATTGTGAAGAAAAAGAAACCGTGGGAGGTTTTAATTAAAAAACAGTAAATAGGGGAAAACAGGAAAATTTAGGACAATTTAGACTTTCATAGAGGAGAGACGCCAATGAACTTTGTAGCTTCAAAGTGTTATACACCTGTAATTCCTTTTTCAAGAAAAAAGAAAACGAATACTTGAAATGAAGGAGTTTATTGCAAACAGTAAGCAATAAAATAGGGTTTATTTTGACAAAAAAAAGAATAGTAAAGAGTATTTCCATAATTAATAGATTTAACTGGCCGTAAGCTTGTAACAGAAAAGATATCAATAAATATGAACTAGGAGATGCCTAAAATGAAGCTAGGAAAACCAATAAGATGGTAATAAGGAAACCGTACTATTTAATGAAAGTGAAATACGTTGGATATAACAAATCTGAAAATTATAAATTGATTATTCCCGGGGATTTAATATCGATTAGTGAGTTTGTCAACATCTACAACTATCAGAAACACTTTTTAGCGGATTTTAAGTAGTTACTTCCCCTTATATGCCGTCTTTTCCCTGCTTCATGTTTACAATTTAGTTAACCGAGAATTGTACAATGCACGCGAATACTGTATTTCAGGACAAAAAGTTGTTGCTTTTTATGAAACAAATTATTAATAGCGTCAGACGTTTTTCCCACAAACTGGCTGTGGATGTGTATTATTTTTTTAAATTTATGCACTTGTTACTTCTTATTTATCATTAATTCTCGAAACCTAAAGACAGTTTCCAAGAGTGAAAACTGTTGTACATCAAAATGAGAATCATGTGTTACAAGCATTTCAAAAAAGCGATTTTAATTTATTAAAATTGTGAGTGTTTTGGTGTGTGGAGTGTCTCTGCTGTAATTACGGATGAGTAAGTGTCACCTCTTGCTTGACTTTGGACATAATCCTCTCCCCACTTCGATCGCCAGTCTCAACCAGTGGCATAACTATGGGGTGGGGGATCAATCTCCCTCCAGAGCTATTCCATAATCACTAATGTAGTCCTATTTCTAAGCCAGTTGCGTGTGTTTAAACAAGGCATTACAGTACAGTAGTGAAGCCAGAATGCCTATATGCAAGTGAATGTCTAGCATTGAATTATAATTTAGACAAACTAGAAATATTGGAAAGACGAATTATTAAGAAAATATTAGGCCCACGGAAAACTTTAGAAGGTTGGAAATTAAGAAGTAATGATGAAACATATCAGCATTGAAAATATAACAGAAACAATGAGAAAAAGAAGACTATTATTTTTTTGACATTTATATAGAATGGACAAAAATAGGTTAACAAAGCAGATCTTCAAATATCTGTGGGAGAAGAAGTCAACATCAAGTTGAAGTAAAGAAGTCCAAAAGAATTTAGAAAAAAATAATATAAACGCAGAAGAAGCAACTGAAAGAGAAGTTTTCGGGCAAAAGTGTTAAAAATGGAAAGAGTCCAGGGTAGGAGAGAGAAAAACGCAGATTCAAAGTGGACAGGAAGAAGAGACACAGTGAAAAGATGAAAGAATATTGGAGAAAAAGAAAAGAACAAAGAATAAAGAATTGAAATTGGCATGTGGTCCTTAAATGGCCGATACACACAAAAAAATTATATAAATTATATAGAAGAATCTTGAACATATCATTTCTCCTGAGGAAAATGGAGAGTTCAACCTGCAAGCTAGCCCCCCCCCCCCCAGGAGCAGGTGCTTGTTACGCCACTGCTCTCAACCATGTAGAAATATACATATTTCGTATGTAATCATTGTGTGATTATTACTTAATTAAAATACAAATATTCCAAATGTCATTAATATAATTTCACATCGAGCTAGTAGTAGTATACATTTCAGGTTTATTGTGATATGTTAACACTATGTACAGTATAATATTTCTTGTGAACCATGACCTGAATTAAACCTACGGGACTGAAGCAGACAGAGTTATCAAAATAAACTATAATATTTACATTTAGTGTAAACAGATACAAAACCGTGGAACCCGAACTGATAAATGAGTATTTAAACATGAACCAACAGTTTGAGTCACTGTTTTCGGCTCTCCAGTATGTCTTATTAAACGGATACATTGAAATGGACGCACATACGTCACGAGCTGACGCAAGTAATACTAAATTAAATGGATTTAACGTGTCTCCCATAAGTTGAAGACTTCGTAACCTCCCTCCCCCCCACACCTGTTATCTGTATGTTACACACGTCCATACCTCGCGCATGGGCATCACATATTTACACATAAACATGTCAGACATACTATTTTACTCTCATAGCTACGTACTTCCTTCAGATTTTTCTAATTTAAAGGAGACGTCTACAACACTTTCATAGTTTGCAAGAATTGTTTCCTTCACTAAATCGTTTTCAGTACTAATCAATGATTTAAACCTGCTCAGACTTATCTGTTTAGTATGTGAGTACCATTTTTTGTTTTGCTTTTTGAGATACTGTTTTTCCTAGACCTCCGCCTTCATTTTTGAATTGTGGGGCTCATCCACATGTCGTAGTGTGTACTTGTGCGCCACCCCATCCATGTTTGTTACAAATGCTACAATAGGTCTCTCTATTATAGATTACTTGGAAAGCATTAACTTACTAATTATTGACTGTAGTCTCATTCGGAACCTCCAGTTCTAGTTAGCTTACCGAAGCTTAAAAAAGGTTTGACAGCAACAGAGAAGGCGCCTCTAGAAATACGAGAGAGGGAGAGAGAGAGATTGAGTAGTTGGTGGAGAGAGGACAGGAGATCTAGGAGGTGATCGCTTAACTCAAGTCCTTTTAAGTTATTATTATTTTATTAATGTTTTTGTTTTAATTTATTTTCTGTGTTTATTTAATCCACGATATAATGTGATGGCGGGTTTGTATCTTTAATTCAGTACGGTGACGTCAGTGTCACGTCATTGACATGTAAGCAAACCTCCATCTATTCAGTTTGTTTTTAAGTTAC
This sequence comes from Magicicada septendecula, assembly GCA_034769895.1. Classification (NCBI taxonomy): domain Eukaryota; kingdom Metazoa; phylum Arthropoda; class Insecta; order Hemiptera; family Cicadidae; genus Magicicada; species Magicicada septendecula. The sequence goes on from CM068367.1 coordinate 409,082,294, forward strand.
TGATAAGAAGAAACAGCCGCAGGTAACAGTAGTCATTAATCATGTCATGTCCATAATACACACTATTTTGGCACGTCTGTCAGTTAGGTCAATACAGAATAGAATGGGTTAAAAAATGATTCCTTCCTTCCTTCCCCGTGGTACTACGGCTCATAGTCCACCAGTCTCGATATCCAGCGAGGCTTGCCAGTCTCATCTAACGTTGTCCTGCCAAGAGATTCTTGGTCTTTCTTCCCGTCTGGTACTCATCAATCAGTCCCTTCATTATTTTCTTGTGTAGTCGGGTGTCATTCATTCGTCCTATATGTCCTGCCCCTCTGTAGCTTGAAGTACTCTACAATTCTATATTCCTTTGTATACTTGTTACAGTTCGTAATTGAACCTGATGCACCATCCATCATTGCCCCTAACCGGGTCAAAAATTTCCGTGTGTACTTGGCGCTCAAATAAGCCTAGCATCTCTTCAGTCCTTTTGTTAGGTCTATTATACCATCAGTATACCATCGATGCGGTCATTTACGGTATTCTATTTCTCGTTCCCAACAGCTTTACGATTTTGTTAAGGTCAATGTTAAATACAATGAATGCGTCTCCATCACTTTGCCAAATATCAAAAGGCTCTGTTATGGTATTTTGGATTGTGACTCTCCTTCTGGAATTGTTCATCGATAAGCGAGTCAGATCAAAAACACAGACATCAGTTTGGTTGTGAACTCATGGTAAACCATTAGATACAATTCAGCATCGCAGAGTTTAGAGCTGTGAATATACTGTGTAGAGCTGAGAATAATAAATACTCTGCGCTTTCAAAGTTTCGACCCGTATCGGTTATCTCACCCCATGCACCAACCGAAGGAAAAAGCGAGGAATAGACAGAAAAGTATTCGTTGGTGAGACACGAAGGAGATAGATTTCCTGAAAATGACGTTAAGTTAAGGCTTGGAGACTTAACGCCCAGACAGATAAAGAGGAAGAACATCTTGGCATTAACGGAAAAAATATCTTGCGCGACCATACCAATAAAAGTGGTGGTGAGAACCTCATATAATTTGCATAAATTAACAAACTAAGAATTAGAAGTACTGGTTTCCCTCATTAAAATATCCACAAGGGTACATCACGCTCTGCTGACGGAAAGACAGTGAATTAGTTTGGTTACGTAATAATAGACAATAGTCAGTTAAGAGACACGAGGAGTCTATCGGAGAGATAGCTAAAGTAACACTTATTCTAACAGGTGTCTCTAACTCACTGTAATATCTGTGAGACAATATGATAATAATAATAATAAGAAGAAGAAGAAGCAGAAAGACAATAATAATACCAATAGTCATACATTTTTTTTCTGGAGAGAAAAATACGTTATGCATCTTCAATGGGCTGAGTGCTTTCTTTTCATCTCCCTCATATGTCCGACTTTCATGGTCTAAAAAACTCCCCTCTTGATGTCGTTCCATCACGAAACTGCAGCAAGCATTATTTCAAGGTAGCCTTCTGTGTTTACTTTTGCTTAGTAACAGGTGACAACAGGTCACTTTCTAGTCTGAGCGAATATGGGGGCGATAATAAACGTTGTAACGTCTCGCGTCTAACCGGCGTATTCGTCGTCTAGATTTGATTAGTTACGTCTTTTTTATACTCTGATAGTGTTATTTATTTTTATTTTTTGGTGTGTGTAATTCGTTAGTATTGACAAATAAACCACAGTATTCTTTATTATGTATTATATCTTCTTACAGGTATTACTATTCAGTTGTTTGTAAAAGGGTAGGAGAGAGAGAGAGAGAGAGAGAGAGAGAGAGAGAGAGAGAGAATTCCTCTCTTTGAGTACGGTTTGATCGTTTGTTTTTCACGCGCGTCGTTGCATCAGCTGTTTTCAATTTGCTAACCAATTGAAAGGTTATGTTGTCCGTAGTACTTCATAAGTTCTGATGTCGGAGCTAACTTTCTTACTCTTCTCTGCTATTCACCTGTTTTCTGTAACAAAGCTGCTATCTACAAGAAATAATACAAAGTCAATTACCTAAAAGAAAGGTATTTATTGATTGAATTTGGTTTATTTTTCTGGAAATTATTACCTCCAGATCATCAGTTTACAAATCGATTATTTTCGAAATCACAACATTTTTCGATATAAGTTTTTTCATATAACACAACAGATGTATTCAATTACAGTTACTATTAAAATTAATAAATTATGTATCTCAGGGTTATTTGAGGATTCTTTGAACTATAAGAAAGTCAGAAATGCTTAGTTAATAGTATCATACTTTACAATAATTAATATTTGTTTTCTTAAAGTCTGATTCAACGAGTTCGTTTTCTAAACGCCAGAGCGCAGATTACGTATTCATACAGAAAGCACGAAAAATAAAGATGGCTGCAGTAGATTTATAATGAACCCACGTTTTGACTATTTTTAGTTAAATAAATAAAGTTTATAATGTCCACACTAAGTTTTCTTATAAATTGAAAGACATGGTACTGTTTCTAGTGTTCGTTACTTGTTGGTGATGTGTAATTTTATAGTTTATTAAGGTATGCGTTCTCACCGACGTAGTAGCAGTTCAAAATTTTCAGGCCATCAGATGGTTAGATTAATTTTCTATGTTCTTCGATTTTCTGGCATTAATTATTGTGGTTCAGCGGATGTCTCAGATGTAGTTGCTTGTGCTGAATCGTTTCATTAATTCAGAATGGTGTTTTTTCCGAATTGTAGTTACTAAATTTTTAAAATTTGCAGGATATTATTTTTTGTTATCTACTCACTTGAAATCCAATTTAACAATTAACAATTCTTGTTGATTATGTTACTCTTAGTAACCAAGAAATTGATGAGTTTTTATTGGCTAACCTAGGTACAGTTTTAGTAAATAGGCTAGTATTAATTATTATTAGTTCTTCCCTGTTTTAGGAAAAATACTCCTTTATAATGTTTAACTATAATTATATTTAATTTATACTGTGTTTTTCTTCACCTCTTTACCTAAACTTAGATACTTGTATTTTATAATTTAGTGGTTTTTTTTAACTTGGTTTATTTCTGACTTATACTTCTGTAAATGTATTATTACTCTGGGCACTATTTTCATTTTCTACCATCTCTTACTTTATTCTAATTAGCAATTATTAATTTCTTATTTAACCCTGGATCCTTCAAACAACTTATTATTAAACTTATAGTTTATTACTATAGTCCAGCATCTTCACTATTTGTGATTGATGTCTTTTTCAGTTTTTAACATTTACACATATCATACTATGTTGCACTTTGTACACACCGCACTTTTATGGTAACACTTAGTACATTGTTTTTTAATTGCTTAAGTGTTTTATGGTACAAATGTTTCATAGCATGATACTTAATCCCTCATTTCTGACTTTTGGAATGGGTAACTACTGACTTTTTTATTATTATTATTATTATTATTATACAAATACTCCTTTATTTTTATCAGTATTGAGTACTGATTATGTAATGTTACATAAAGCTCCCCCACTAGAAGAGACCTAGAATACTAAAGTAGGAAGTAACGTAATGAATGGGTTGACAACGAATGCGGGGACAGAATGAACAGAAAAATGTGGTAAGAACGATAATGCTATAAAAACCCAATTGGGCAAAACAAGAGAAAGCTAAGTATGCAAAGCTGAGAAGAGAAGCAAAACACTTATATAAAAGCAAATACTGAGAGACAGCTGCTCTGTCAGCTGACAGGAATGCAAAAGGCGTTCGATTTAAAAGATACGTCACTCCGAAAATTGGTACCAACCGAGAGAAATAATATCCTGTAAAAATATACATGGAGAAATTTTGACAAACTAAGACCAAATCAAGAGAAGACGGTAAAGGTACTTTGAAGAGCTAAATAGAGAGAATAGAATCACCTGCTGAATTCAGAGTCAGTACCTGCATGCTATTAAACAATTATTAACTGCCGCTTAAAAATTATTAACCTCAATAATCCCATCGACACAGTAAAGTTGGTTGAGGCGTTTTTGTCTTCTTCTGTATTTATTCTACAGGTTCCGAAAATAAATTTTTCATATGATAAGAGTATTGAAAAATTAAATCTTTTCTTCTTCTTCTTCTTCTTCTTCTTCTTCTTCTTCTTCTTCTTCTTCTTCTTCTTCTTCTTCTTCTTCTTCTTCTTCTTCTTCTTCTTCTTCTTCTTCTTCTTCCTTCTTCTTCTTCTTCTTCTTCTTCTTCTTTTTGTTTTCCATCCCGTATTGCCGTCAAGTGTCGGGGTCTCTCATCCACTTCCGATACTATCTTCTATCCTGGGCGTTGGACCTCTAACAGGGTTTTCCTTCCTTCTAATTGTCATCTTCTTAATATAGTTGATTCGTTCCAATCTTAGTCGTATTCTCCCGTCTGGCCATGCTTCCGTAATGAGCTGTACCTTCTTTTCATGCATCCTCTACTATCTCAACAACATTCTGCTGGAACATATTTATAATGGTCATATTCCAGATTCGTTTTCTCCTAGTTTTCCAGCTGTTCGCTACAAAAAAACTCATTTGACCGGCTTGCAATCTGCTTTTTTGCTTCTCTATGAGGGTCAGGTTTTCTATTCCATAGAGTAGTGTGGGTAGAAAAACAGTCTTGTATACTCCTAGCTTGACTTCTTCCGTAATTTCCTTCTTATCCACAAAAACATTGGAAATCTGGTGGTATATTTGATTTGACTTTTGCACCCTATGGTTACTTTCCTCATCAGCCTTCCTATCTGAGGCGATTACTGTTCCCAGATATTCAAACCTGTTGAACTGCTCAAACTCTCTTCCTTCCCAGTTATGCAGACACTCCTCTTCCTTTGCCTGGCTATGACCATCGTTTTGCCTTTGTCCACGTTTATTGTCAGCCACCTGTCCCTAATGGCGTTTGCCCACTCAGTTACTGCATTTTGGAGTTTTATCTTACTCTTCGCAATTAGATCAATCACAACAGCATAGACCAGGGCTTGGATTTATACTGGCCTCATTCTAAAGTTCCCTACTTTGCTTCTTACATAGCTTAAGGATCTGGACCACAGATACTATGAAGAGTAATGGATAGACAGTCTTCTTACTTCAGTCCTCTTGATATCAGGAATTCAACAGATTTTTCACCTCACAAACAAATCATACTTTTTATTGTGTTCCAGTGTTCCATTACTGCTCCGCAAATCACTTTCCCAACATTCAGCGCTTTGTTCACGTCTGATTTCCTTGACGACCTAAACTATTATTTCTTCTTTAGTACTCTGTACTACTTTTTGGAAGCGGGTCAATTAGTAACTCTGTTGTAAAAAACGTGATAGACGTTTTTATTTATTCATTTTATTTAGATTTTTCTCAATTATACAGATACTGATAAAAATAAAAGACTAAGACTGTGAGATTGATAAATATATTTTAAGCTACTTTAAAGCTGAAAATTATGTTTTTGTTCTACTTCTCTCTGGAATTATGATGAGGAAACAGACAAGCTTCCAAAATGTGGAATTACATCAGTTTGATCAGCAGAAGAGAAATATTTCAATAACTCACTGACACTGGTTTTACTAAATTCCTAATTTGAACAAACAACAAATTTCTTAGCACCGAAAATCAAAATACTGGTCATTTTTTTTAAACATGCGGAATGTTGTTCTGATAAGTTTTTTGAACAGAGAGGAAAATGTCTTCAATATAACAGTGATGAAGTCTAGTTGGTTGATTCTAGAATCCTACTTTTCACTGTCACCGTGTAAAGAACTTCATAGTAAAGTTTGTTATCGACCTGACACCTGACACATTGTCAGTGTATATTCTCTTTTCTGTCGTAGACGCCATAGTTGGTCCAAACCACCACACGAATCGTTCTCAGCTTGAATCCAGTTAGAATCGTCCGTTGTCAAAATTAGTCCTTTATCGTCCAAATGTTTTTTAAAACTCTTCAAACCTTTTCATGCAATACAAGGTGTCTGAACGTTTTTTATGTAATACGTTTACAGAATAATTAAATTATTTATAAATTGTATTAAAACTTACATTTATTTATTATCAATTTAAACAAGTAAATTCATATCATTCCTAAAAAAGTGTTTTTCGACACCAGTTTTTTGAGATTTACGAAATTTTTCTAAAAAACTACCCAAGGTACAGTTGTGGGGCCCCTTTTTTCAAATTTTCAGGTCAAGAACCACATGAAACCATCAAATTACCCTGTAATTTAAGTCCCAAGAATTTCAGTAGGGCTCAATTGTAGCCTTGGAGTAGAAATCAAGGCGAAATTTTTCACAAGCTATAATCGAAAACGAAGCGTTTTCGGACTTATATTGACATGAAATTTCTTATTTATTTCAGCCTGTAGGATGCATTCCTGAAGTATGCTCCATTCCTCGTGGGACACCCTATATGTCAAATATGTAGTCTGCTTGTGGAAGTACGGAACAACATAACAAAACATCATGATCATTTGTATGCTTACTTGTACCGTTATTTAACCAAGTTCTGCAAACCATAACCAAGTTGCTCAGCCATAATGATTTTTTTTTAATTATTTAAATTGATCGTCATTCATTCAGGAATTAATTATTTGTATTAATAAAAAATAATTCTTGTTCTGAATATGTCTTTTTTTCGTTTCCGCAAATTTTTGTTTTCTGAAAATATCAGATATTCTGAATATTTGATAGGGTAACAAGCGTTGGCTGTGCGGTTGTTACTGCAGTCCCTAAACCCATAAATCTCTCTATAATTTCCCCAGTTGTAAATAACTGACACTGATTTGTTGTGTCACTGGTCTCCTGCATTATTATGGTTATGGACGATTTTTTCATCGTTAACTGCAATGCTTTCAGATTCGTTACCACCGAGTGGTTGACGAGGGAATGCAGTCATGATGATAGTAACAATAATGAAACTATATTATATTTGCCAGTACATACGGGTAAAACTATACCACCAAATAAATAGTTCTGAATGATACGAAAAATAAGATAGCCTTGCTCATTGAAATTGCGCATCCAGCAGATAATAATACGCGTATAAGTAAAGCTGAAACGGAAAAGATAACGAAATATGCCGATGAAGGGATTCACAAATTACAGTCAGTTGATAATACCCACTGATAATCACAGCAACAGGTCTTGTAAATAGAAACTCTGAAAGCGAACCAATCTAAGCTGTAAACAAATGGGAAAAGTATAATAGCTACAGTTAAAAAATCATGAAAACATGCCGACTAGTCAGAACACTGTTAAATGTGCAAAAATACACACTGTACTGGGGTTTGTCATATAAACCCTGCAACATAGAGTAATAGCTGAGGGACAGTATAATAATAATAATAATAACAACAACAATAATAATACCAATAGTCATAGTATTTTTTACGGAGGGAAAAATACATTATTTATCTTCAAGGGCTAAGACCTTGCTTCTCATCCCCCGGTGTTCCTACTCTCACGGACTAAAACACTCACTTCTTGATATCGTTCCACCACGGAACCGCTGCCAGGATTATTTCAACGTGGCGTTCAGACTTACTTTAGCTTAGTAACATAGTAACATTATTCTTATTTGAGGATTCTCTAAACGTTATGCGCTGACGCGGTTTCAGCTTCCTTCTGCTGCCAGTATCGTCTTTACCGGAGCGGTGTCGCGTATCTGTGACTCTAGTCTTTGTCTTTCGCATTAAAGGACGTGAGTTTGGCGATAAAGCGTTAAAGTGGAGCTGGGTAATGTAATAATTGCCTCGCCATGCTTCCACGCCGTCGCTACCTCCTTCCCCAATTCTGGTTTTCTTACCTCTACCAAGAGTTGGAATGGGTGTCTACGCGATTACAAACACAGCCGGCTCTAAAACTGTTCGGTACGAGTACGAGATCCAGAGTATTCCTCTTCTTTGTATAGTCTTCTCCTATACTTCTCTTGGCCACACAAGAGAATGGAATATTTAACTGGCTTAAGTAATCCCAGACTGCTAGACTTCCAGAATTTGCCATGAGTTTGCGAGAGCAGATTTGACCGCATTGGCTTTTTGAGACGCGTATTTGAACTGCTGCCACAACATTGGCCTGATGTGCAATTTACCCTCAACTATTTTACCGCTTTCTTTACGAGTAAAGGCTCAGAACCAACCCTCACTTCCACGATAGTAGCTAAGTTACTATCACTGAGGTAGTATCATTCGCAAAATATATGTAGAGTCTTGAAAGTGTGTTCGAGGGCATGCAGCACATATTAGAAGATTAGTTTAGTCTATAGTAGAATATTGGATTCACAAATTCAAACAAAGATTCATCAGTATAATTTACAGTAATTAGCTTTTGCTCAAAACTGTAATTATGTAACTGCACTTTTGAAGGAAGTATATAAAAAAATCATATCTTCTTAATAATGTCAAATGATCTTTCTTAACGATCATTGTCAACAACGATCATTGCATTGTCAACAATTTAGCTCTTCCATTGTCATTTATAATCAAGTCACAAACTGAAAAGCATGACAAATATATTTTTAAAATGACTTTCATTATGTTAAAAAAATAATCATATTAATACTTATTAAATTACAAGTATCTGTTTAGAAGGGTATAACAGATTTGAAATTGTATAAATGGACACATGTATACACGGTAACACAAAAACTGTTCTATAGTTACAATATCAATTTCTCTGTCACCGTCTGTCCCAGAAGGATTCAGTTAAACTATATTTTATTTTGGATACTTTTGATTTAGTATTTTCATTAAGTTGTCCTAGATACATACAATGTCATTGTAATCTTACAGAAGACTGCTGTATGTTCGTACATTCAACATACTCCATCATACTTCAGAATCCATTTTCGCAAATTTTAGGTATCACAAATTTGTAATATCATTGCTTTAGAAATGTAATCACATAAGTGTTAAAGAATAAGGAAACAGGCGTGTTATTTAGCTTTTTTAGAGACTCCGAAGGATTATGCTATTTTGTTCCTAACCTTTTAACAAGTGTCTGTACTGGATGCATCCTTTATTCGAGACCAGATCTCACCTCAAACGATATAAAACGTTCCTCAACAAAATGTTCCATATCTGAGCGTCGCGTATAACGGATACTGCCTGAAGCCGTTCTTCATTCTTAATGTTTCTGCATCCTTGAAGCCACTTTGTTTTGATAAAGATGTCATGTTTTTGCAATGTACAGCTATCTGAAAGCGGACTTCTGTCTCCTTGTTATAGATTAACAGAAATTTGTTACGTAGTTACCGATCAAACATGACTGATCAATAAACGAACACCAAAGGTAAATACAATAACACAACGACACTCATCGGTATAATTAAAAATTGTTAAGGTATGGGTAAAAATAATGAATAATTTAAGTACAGGAGCAAACACACGCTTTATTGAAGGAACAGTTTAGTAGCAAGTATACATAAAACGGACACACGAAATACACATTACAAGAGCACATTTAAAACTGAACTGTACTTGTCGAGGGCATCTCTATTTATATAGAAAAACAGCTTCCAGATCTTTCCTTTTATTTAAAACTTCGAGAACATTACTTTTCTAGACTCTCACAGTAAACGCGCATGTGTGCGGGTTGAGGCCCCGCCCAGGCAGCTCAACCTCCCACCGCACAATACAAACTTTCACTTCTACAATGACAGGTACACTTACTTAAAAATGAATGTAGAGTTTTCCAGTATATTCTCAACACCCTCCCTAAAACTCTACATTCTCACAATCACATATTTTTAAAAAAATTCATTTTTACTCTTAAGTCCAAGTTTAGATCTTAAATAAACAAATTTTGGTTTTGACAAAGCTTTCGTAAGTATATCAGCGACTTGTTCATCAATTTTAACATAATGTACATCAATTTCTCCATTTTGAAAACAATCACGTACCTACATAATTATATTTCACATCCAATATGTTTTGTCCTTTGATGGAATTCAGGATTACTTATAAGTTTTAATGCACTCATATTATCTATATATAAATCATATTTATCAGTCTTACAATCGCATTCATTAAATAGCTTCTTTAACCACATTATTTCAGTTGTTGCTAATGCTGCACTTACAAATTCTGACTCGGTTGTTGATAATGATACAGAGTGTTGCTTCTTACTCCGCCAAATAATTGCAGCATTTGCATACATACAAGCTACGCCAGAAGTTGATTTACGTGTAACTGTATCGCTAGCATAATCAGCATCACTATAAGCTTTAAAGTTGCCATCCTTACAATATAGTAATCCAAAATCAATCGTACCTTTTAGATAACGTAAAATTCGTTTAACAATTGACCAATGAGCTACACTTGGTTTGTCTAAAACTCTAGATACAACATTTACAGCAAAACTTGTGTCCGGACGACTTACAATTTGCAAAAACATCAAATTGCCGACAGCTTCACTATAAGGTACATTACTTACAGTAGTTTTTGATAAATATTCATCATGATTACAATCAATTGGCGTAGATACAATATTAGCTTCTGACATATTAAACTTTTCTAAGATTTTGTTAATATAAGTACTTTGATGAATGAAAACAGACCCATCATTCAATCTACAAATTTCCATTCCAAGATGATTAGTAACTTCTTTAGTACTAGTAATTTTAAATTTTTTACTCAAATCATTCAACAATTTATCAATCAAACTTTCATTTGAAGCTGCAATAAGTCCATCATCAACATAAATTGCTAACAAGATCTTATTATTATTTTTGTTATATATGTATAAACATGGGTCACCCGTACTTTGACAAAAATCTAAATTTACAAGAAAATTAGTGAAGTGCTCAGTCCAGCATCTTGGTGCTTGTTTTAAGCCGTATAAACTTTTCATTAATTTACATACGCGTGAGCTTCCATCATCAAAACCTTCAGGTTGTTTCATATATATATCTTCCTTTAAGTCACCGTATAAAAAGCCGTTTTTATATAAAATTTACCGATATGTAAATTTTCACGAGCAGAAATACTAAGTATCAATCTTATTGTATCAAAGCGAACAACCGGACTAAAAGTTTCTTTATAATCTATATCTTTCTGTTGCGAATAACCTTTAATAACCAACCGCGCTTTATAACGTTCTGTACCATCTGGATTGAGCTTCTTCACAAAAACCCAACGATTGTTAATCACCTTTTTATCTTTTGGCTTTTCCACTAATACCCATGACTTATTTACATACAAAGAGTTCATTTCGTCCTGCATTGCAGCTTGCCAACTATCTTTTTCTTTACTTGTAATTGCTTCGTTATAATTAGATGGTAACTTTTCAGCAATAAACGTGATCGGACATCCATAATATTCTGTAGGTTTTAATTTTGTTCTGTCGCGCAGTTGTCGTCCAGTTTGATTGTTATCGCTATTTCAAGATTGTAAAGGTTCTCTTTCTTCAAACTCATTTGATTCATTTTTAAGTAAAGTTCATTATTTTTAGGAGTCATAATTTCATTTTCTTCAGTTTCTTTATTATTATTGTTCAAAGAATTCATAATAATTGAATCAGCTAATAATCTTTCAGGTTTAAAAAGTACATCTCTACTTATAATGACATCTCGCATGTAGTGATCGAAATTAAAAAAAAAATTTTAATTCTTCGATCAAGTGGCACGTTCCCACACTCAAGTCGACGGACACAAGCCCAGGTCGTAAATAATGACGAATTAGGGACACGTCAAACCCGACGCCAGTGCGAAGACAAAGAAAAAACGTCTGAGTACAGCACACAATAAGAATTTGAGGGCGTCGCTGACAGCTCGCAGTTTGTTACAATTTACAGCACCCAGCAATCGAAAACAAAGACTCGTCCAGCTGCCGAGTTACGCGGAAGCGAGATGGAACGCCTGCTGTGGAGGTGAAGTGTAACGAGCACAAATATGAAAGGCTTCACTCTGCTACAAAGGAGTAAAGAGCAATTTTAACGGACAAATAAACAATAGACGTAACTCAGTGAATACTGCCAGTGCACCCTGCACAGCGTGAAAACAAACCTTTGACAGTTTACTGAGATTTACGACTGGAAAGTGTAGAGATCTACGAGAAACGACTCCAGCGAAGGGTTGATAATCGGCGGAACGAACAACGAATAACTTGAACAATTAACCAGGACTCTGCAGTCTGGTAACAAAAGATCGGTCAGAACCTTGACAAAGTCTAAACAAAGGTTGACGGACAGCCAGGAAATTGCCCTAGTTTCTTAGAATCCGTACCACGTTCGTCACATGGAACACTCCGGGGATGACGACGACCAACCAGCGTCAAGCATCTTCTAAAAGAGCTCGTGGAGAGAGTAAGAAGGGTTCGGACGACGAATCGGGAAACAGAGGATGAGTTCTGCAGAGTAGTAGGAATTTATAGGACCAATCACGAATCCGAGAGGGCGTAGAAATCTAGAATTTAGACTTATGGGTAAGATGTTTCAATAAAACTGTTTTGCGAAGACGCGGAGCGGCAGTCGATAGTATATAGTCTATAGTCGACAGTCTACAGTCTACAAGTCAATCGGTCAAAAGTTAATAAGTTAGTACGTACGACAGTCAGACGGTTGGTTATAGCCGGAACGGTAATACATTCAGTGATTGAAACAGTTTGCGCTACCTACCGAACTTCCAATTCGGTGAACTCATAAGTGAACTTGGACATACGATTTAGTCTCACTACACACACAAGTCTGTTCGACAATCGTATATGTTCTGGTAAACTATAGTGTGCACGGGACGTGAAACTACAACCGACGCGAACATAATAACGCAAGTAATTAACATTCCAAAGTATAACAGTGAGTGACATTTCAAACACTCTCACATTACAATGAATCGCCACATTGAACAATTAACTGAATGAACTATATCGAACAATTAAGCACACAGTACACACTACATCCAGATAGACGGAACAGTTAATCATGTACACGAACACGGCAAATTCTCAGAATAATTCAGCTTAATGACAATATTAACATCTCAATATTTGAACTCCAGACACTCGATATCAGCGGGGTACAACAACACCGTACACATAACGGGAGTGAAGATTTAGTGAAGTGAAGTGATTAGTGCTCTTCATAACAGTGATTAAGATGCTCGACCAATCCTCCAGATGTCTTCTCACAACGGCGGAATATTGGATAAACACTCTCACAAGATAAGCTTTTATGGCTATTAAATCTTAGTAATATATACTACTGCTCTGTCTTCTCTTTTCAAAGAACAAACCCCAAGAGAATATATATATAAAGCATATGAATCATAAAATTTATAAAACAACATTAACGTAATTCATCGTCTGAGAATAATGAACGCATTTAGGTAGGGATAAATATATTTGTTGATTGTTTATTGTTCGTATATGTTTTGTATATGTATATTATTTATTGCATTTGAATGTACCGTATGTTTGTGTTTTCAGGGAACAACGTACAAATTGTATTTTATATCATGTGTTTTAATATGTATGTAATTGCAGGATATAGTCACTTACTTAATTAACAAGTGTAATAAATAAGTAATTATTTTATATTTAATCTTGCGTTCATTATTGAAATCTAACCTCGATTAATAATTTATTTCATTCTAATCATCTCACAAAGAGTCTCAAAGGTTATGCTAAGTATCAATGGACACAACAAACTCGACCATTGAGACGTCCGATTAACAGACTCATAAATCATATTTATTTAACAACTGTGTTAAGTCTAATCTGACGAGTATGAACTACTTTTATATATGTATTAAAATTAACGTCCATCATAACTCTTTTCATTAATATACGAAGTTAATGAGATACAGCTTACTAATTCACATTTGGATAGTCCAATATTAGCATAATTACGCTCAACATAAATGGTACGGCAACCCTAATTTACTTAATTAGTTGCACTCCCATTTATAACCTTAAATGTAAATGGCTCCCAATGACTGTGGGACATACCAAGGTTAATTAGAGTCAAAGTGCATTAAATGTAAATGGCGCCCAACGTGGGGCAAAAGAGAGCAGGCAGTAGTATTTAGATTAATTAAAATAATATAGTACATAAGATATTAAATAAGTGTAAGGTTAGCTTGACTGGTAAATGATAACGCGAAGCAAGGCTAAAATGGCTAGCGGTAGTTCTGACAGCATGGACTTTGACGTTAACAACCAGTTAGGCGCACCCGACAACAGCGAAGAAAATTCAGTCGAACCAAATATGACTGAGGAGACGTCAGAAGTCAGAGCGCGGGGACAGGAGTCACAGCAACCACAGAACTCCCAACAACAGGAAGAAGTGACATTGCGCACGCTAATGGACTTCATGCGGACGCAAAATGAAAGTCTCAAGGAGGAAATCAATCAGAGATTCGAGAAACAGAAGGAAGATATCGCCGTAATTAGAGAAAATTTAGAAGAAAACCGAAAAGAACTGAGCGAAAATCGCAAAGAAATTAACGAAAAATTCGATCAACAGATGGAGGAAATCAATCAGAAATTCGATAAAATTAACGAAAATTTTAATAATCATAAAGAAGACGTCAAGCAACAGATGGCCGAACAGCTCACGCTTATACGATCGGAAATGCGTGACCATAAGACCAGTTGCGACGATAAGATAAGCGAAGTCTTGAAGAAACAGGAGGACGCTACAAGAGAAATAAAAGATGACACCACTAAGAAGTTTGAAGAATTGTGCGAAGCCCAAGAGTCGGACCACCAAGAACTTAAAAACCTTGCACAGACCACACAATCTAGTATAAAGAAGGTCCATAATAAGCTAGAACTGCACATCAATAATAATCAGAAGAAACAGGAAGAACTGAAGACCGAAATATATCACACACTTCGACAGCAGCAACAAGAGATAGGTGAAGCCAACCACATTTTGCAACAGAAAATCGATGAAGTAGACGGCCGACAAAAGACGACCGAACAGAAGCTTGACGAAAACGTCAAAGAGAAGACGACCCACATTCAGGAACTCAGGTGTCAAGTAGAGAGACTGCGGCGACAGATCACCGATGGGGAGTCTGGGCCTCACAGGACAGTCAACGGACAAGTACAGGTGGAGCTGAAGTATGACGGGACCGACAGATTCCCAATGGAGTTCCTGAAGGAATTGTCGGAGTTTCAAGAAACATATTACCCGAGCAGCGACATCAGGTGGATCGGTAAGCACCTAGAGAAGGACGCAAGTATATGGTGGCGTGTGATCCGGGACCAAATAAACACCTTCGAAGAATTCAAAGAGGCATTCACATTGAAGTATTGGGGGTTGGAACGACAGGACATCATCCGCGACAACCTCGAGTACGGAAGGTTTGAATGGCATGGGCCGGTTACGGCTATACAGTACATCGAACGGATCCTTTTAGAAAGCCGGCAATTAACTCCAGCATTGACCGACCGCCAACTGATAAGAAAAATCTCAAGGCACTTTGGAAGGGACTTGCAGATCGCCGTTATAACACGCGGGATCGTCACCATACCCAATTTTGAAGCCTTGATCACTGAATATACGAGCATTCAGTCAAACAGTGCAGGCAACAGGCGTACGCAATATAGGGCAGCGAACGAAAGGGAAACCGGAACTGGCGATCGACCCAGTGGTAACTTTGTCAACAAAAACGAGGGTGAGAGAAAACCAGCTTGGCAAGGACGGCCGCACGGCGGTAACCGTTACGAGAATAAATCACACGGAGTGGTGAACACTGTCGAATACCTTAACTCCAAGCCGAGCACAAGCCATGCCGCCGACGACAACAATTCAAGGTCGAACAATGACCAGAACTGCAAAAAAAACCCCCTACACAGCGAACGACATAGTTTTTGACAACAAAAACAACCCCACGAATAATGTCAATATCCTAGTACCTGACTTGAGGGATGACCTACTGCATGAATACGACGAGGACATTACTAAACAGATATTAAAATGTCCCGAAATACTCATTCAATTTAACAATAACATTAAAGTTTTGGCACTTATCGACACCGGCTCAGTTATTAATGGGTTATCAGAAGAGTGGTTCAACGCAAACAAAAGGGACATTGAACCATATGAAATTCTACCCATGACGAATTCTCTAATCATTAGTGCCGTTGGGAACAAGTCCAAGTTAATTAGAAAACAAATACTATGCGACATTGAAATTGACGGGATCAAAAATGAGTGTGTCTTTTTAATTATACCTGACCTTATTAAACAATGTATATTAGGGATAAGTTTTTTACAGGAGGTGGGATGTCGCATCGACATCGGTAATAAGAAAATAGAAATACTGAATGCAGCTGATGAAGAGGTGCACGCCGTACCCATCATGAACATGGAACTAATGGATAATGGAGAAGAAGAAGAAATCTTGAGGAACATCGACGAGAAGATAGCAAGTATGGACTGTCAAGACGAAGAAATATTGGGAAATTTGAGGGAAATACTTATTAAGAATAGAAGAGTGTTTAGGGAATGCCCGGGGAGGATAGAAGGATACGAGCATGAGTTTCAAGTTACGGACAGTACGCCCTACTTTCAACGGGGTTGGGCTGTACCACTTGCTTATCAAAAGAAAGTAAAGGACGAGATTGATAGAATGCTGCGATACGGTGTGATTGAACGATGTACGAGCCCGTTCATAAATCCACTCGTAACAGTCATTAAAAGAGATGGAAGGGTCCGTTTATGCCTAGACGCAAGAAAGATAAACGGCGTTACAATTCCCGACTATGAAGGCGTTTCCCCAATAAACGAAATCTTGGCAAGATGTAGCGAGATGCGCTATCTATCTACTGTCGATTTGTCCAGCAGCTTTTGGCAAGTACCATTGAAGGAAGAGTGCAGGAAGTATACCGCGTTCATGTATGAGGGAAGGTGCTACCAATTCACCGTCACACCATTCGGCCTTAGTACCAGTTCAGCGGCACTAACACGCGGATTGGATACGGTTTTAAATGAAAATGTTAAGAAAAACACACTAATATACGTAGACGATTGTCTATGTTATTCTGACGATGTTCAGACACACTTAGCACATTTAGAAGCATTGTTAAATAATCTAAACGAAACTAACTTGACCGTCAACCTAAATAAGTCGCAGTTTTTCAGAAAAGAAATATCGTATCTTGGATACCAACTAACAACACGCGGCATCCAAGCTACGGAAGAGAAAGTGAAAGCCATTATGGAGTTCCCTAAGCCCAAGAATCAGAAACAGTTAAAGGGTTTCCTAGGCCTCACTAATTTCTATAACCGCTTCACAAGCAAATATGCGGAGACAACGCAACCCCTCCATGAATTATTGAAGAAGGATCACAAATTTGTATGGACGGCTGAATTAAACGACTGCTTTGTCAGAGTCAAAAACCTATTTATTGACGCTGTAGTTTTGAGATTTCCGCGCCCAGACCAGAGGTATTATATACAATGTGATGCTAGTGATTACGCATACGGAGGACAACTTTTCCAGCTCGATGAAGACGGGGAGATTGGCGTAATCGCCTTCACTAGTAATACATTCAAGGGTGCTGAGCGGAACTACTATACTACAGAAAAGGAGCTTTTAAGTATCGTCCGATGCTTAGAAAAATTCCGCATATACGTTCTCGGCCAACCGTTAACAATCATCGCTGACAACAAGGCGTTAACATTCTTAAACAAATGCCATCTAAATAATTCTCGGATTACACGATGGATTCTTGCAGTGCAAGAGTATAAGTTCGACATAATTCATTGCAAGGGCAAGGATAACATCGTAGCCGACATCTTAAGTAGGCACCCACACGATGCAAAATTAGAAGAGATTCACGACAACACACATGAATATTTAGTCAACCACATCACCGTGAAAATGAAACTTGAAGTGCGGAAATTAATCCAAAATATTGGAAAGCACCAGATAGAAGACGATAAGCTAAAAACGATCATCACTAAATTTAAGGAGGGAAATATAGACCCTAAATTAACTAAATTTTATCAATGTGTTAACGACAAGCTATATAGGCGACAGCGGAATGAATGGAAGCTGTATGTTCCTAGCAACATATCTGGGGACATAATTGCTGAAATCCATCATATGTTCTGACATTTAGGAACAAAAAAGTGTATTAAAATGCTCCAGGAACATTTCACATTCGACCGGATGTCAAAGAAAGTAAAAACTTATATTAAAACCTGTGACGTTTGCCAGAAGTGCAAAGATACCAACAACAAAGAGTTATTTGGTGGCACACGCGCTGTGATACCTACAGCCAAAGGAGATCTGGTAAGCGCAGATTATTATGGACCCCTACCGACAGGAACGGGTGGAGTCAAATATTTATTAGTCATAGTGGATAATTTCACGAAATATGTCAAATTATTCACCCTTCGGAGAGCAACAACCACTACGACGTTGCGGAGAATAAAAACGTATTGCGAACTATTCGGACGTCCAAGGGCCATTCTGACGGACAACGGGACACAGTTCACCTCCAGGAAATGGGTCAACGGTTTAAAGGAGTTGGACATACAACCAAAGTTTACTGCAATACGTAATCCATGTACCAATCTTGCCGAGCGGATTAACCGGCAACTAGGAAACTTGTTTCGCATTTTCGTAAGTGACCAACACACTAAATGGTCCCAGTACATAAAAAACGATTGAAGCGTGTCTAAACGAGGTGTACCACGAAACAATCGAAATTACCCCTCATGAAGCACACCTCGGCACGAGACCTACACGAGCATGGGAGCAATGCTTGGACAAAGGGGTCATTAGCAGTGAAGGGAAACGCGAAAACAACATATTTGTGAAGATAAAGGAGAAGAGGGAGAAGCACGCGAAACGCTGCAATGAGAGAAAAAAAATAACAAAATTTACGATTGGCGACAAGGTATTGGTGAGAGCATACCACCAATCCGACGCTGCGTTGAGGAGGATTGACAAGTTCTTCGAACTTTTCGCAGGACCGTATAAGATCAACCGCATCATCGGCGAGGCCACATATGAGCTCGTGGAGTGCGATAGCGGAAAGATGAGAGGGAAATTTAACATACGGCAAATTAAAGCGTATCATGAGCCAGCGAAAGGAAGTATGGATAACACGAGTGTGTAGCAACGACTCCCGGCGGCTAGCAGAAGACGTAGGTTAGGTAATTTGCTCGCGCGGCCAGTCCAGCTAACCAAATAATGATGTGCATTTTACTATATTGTGTTTAGTTCGTATTTCAATATTAAACGTGTTTTATGATCATCATATATTTGTCATTCATTATGTTAATTAGACATGTAAACATCAATATATACATAAAGTGATTTGTTGAAGTGTACCATGTGTCAGAAGGACATTATGACACTATGATACGGGACACTAAAGACATTAATAATTGTGAATGATAATAACTTGTTAAAATGTAGAGATTCGAATAATTTGTTTATGTAATTAATAATTCAAAATGGACAATTGTTTTATAACTTTAAGAGTAAGCGTTTGGGTATGCATCATGAAGTATGCTGATTCCTCAATTGTCTAGTTAATATGTATGTTTCATTTATCAATGTAATTGTTTATAATATGGCACAAGCTAATCATATGTATATATTTGTTTGTAGCAACTGTATTCTTGAGATAATAATAACAAGTTTAAAAATTATTTTATTGCTATATAAGTCATCGACATAAAATCGATTAATCTAATTGATAGCTAATCTACAGCTTATCTATTACATTGTATATAGATAGAACGAAAGAACGTAAACGATAACTAAACAAACTGTCAAATGGACAGATGTATATATCTTAAATTCAATTATTTACGTAAAATCGTATTGTATAGTCCGCATATAGTCGGATAAAATGTAGAAAATGCGTTCATTTCACTCAGATGAGCGGCAATAAATTCATATGACCATATAAAACATCAATATGGGGAATAACAATTAATTGCTTCCTATGAGAGATATATGTCAGTCAACCATGTCCATTCCGAAGCAGACATCCACGACTGGGACAGAGCGCAGAAATTGGATCAGATGTCTCCTGAAGCCCAACATCCAATCCAATTTGGGGACAATGTAGTGATAGAAATTAAAAAAAAAATTTTAATTCCTCGATCAAGTGGCACGTTCCCACACTCAAGTCGACGGACACAAGCCCAGGTCGTAATAATGACGAATTAGGGACACGTCAAACCCGACGCCAGTGCGAAGACAAAGAAAAAACGTCTGAGCACAGCACACAATAAGAATTTGAGGGCGTCGCTGACAGCTCGCAGTTTGTTACAATTTAAAGCACCCAGCAATCGAAAACAAAGACTCGTCCAGCTGCCGAGTTACGCGGAAGCGAGATGGAACGCCTGCTGTGGAGGTGAAGTGTAACGAGCACAAATATGAAAGGCTTCACTCTGCTACAAAGGAGTAAAGAGCAATTTTAACGGACAAATAAACAATAGACGTAACTCAGTGAATACTGCCAGTGCACCCTGCACAGCGTGAAAACAAACCTTTGACAGTTTACTGAGATTTACGACTGGAAAGTGTAGAGATCTACGAGAAACGACTCCAGCGAAGGGTTGATAATCGGCGGAACGAACAACGAATAACTTGAACAATTAACCAGGACTCTGCAGTCTGGTAACAAATGATCGGTCAGAACCTTAACAAAGTCTAAACAAAGGTTGACGGACAGCCAGGAAATTGCCCTAGTTTCTTAGAATCCGTACCACGTTCGTCACATGGAACACTCCGGGGATGACGACGACCAACCAGCGTCAAGCATCTTCTAAAAGAGCTCGTGGAGAGAGTAAGAAGGGTTCGGACGACGAATCGGGAAACAGAGGATGAGTTCTGCAGAGTAGTAGGAATTTATAGGACCAATCACGAATCCGAGAGGGCGTAGAAATCTAGAATTTAGACTTATGGGTAAGATGTTTCAATAAAACTGTTTTGCGAAGACGCGGAGCGGCAGTCGATAGTATATAGTCTATAGTCGACAGTCTACAGTCTACAAGTCAATCGGTCAAAAGTTAATAAGTTAGTACGTACGACAGTCAGACGGTTGGTTATAGCCGGAACGGTAATACATTCAGTGATTGAAACAGTTTGCGCTACCTACCGAACTTCCAATTCGGTGAACTCATAAGTGAACTTGGACATACGATTTAGTCTCACTACACACACAAGTCTGTTCGACAATCGTATATGTTCTGGTAAACTATAGTGCGCACGGGACGTGAAACTACAACCGACGCGAACATAATAACGCAAGTAATTAACATTCCAAAGTATAACAGTGAGTGACATTTCAAACACTCTCACATTACAATGAATCGCCACATTGAACAATTAACTGAATGAACTATATCGAACAATTAAGCACACAGTACACACTACATCCAGATAGACGGAACAGTTAATCATGTACACGAACACGGCAAATTCTCAGAATAATTCAGCTTAATGACAATATTAACATCTCAATATTTGAACTCCAGACACTCGATATCAGCGGGGTACAACAACACCGTACACATAACGGGAGTGAAGATTTAGTGAAGTGAAGTGATTAGTGCTCTTCATAACAGTGATTAAGATGCTCGACCAATCCTCCAGATGTCTTCTCACAACGGCGGAATATTGGATAAACACTCTCACAAGATAAGCTTTTATGTCTATTAAATCTTAGTAATATATACTACTGCTCTGTCTTCTCTTTTCAAAGAACAAACCCCAAGAGAATATATATATAAAGCATATGAATCATAAAATTTATAAAACAACATTAACGTAATTCATCGTCTGAGAATAATGAACGCATTTAGGTAGGGATAAATATATTTGTTGATTGTTTATTGTTCGTATGTGTTTTCTATATGTATATTATTTATTGCATTTGAATGTACCGTATGTTTGTGTTTTCAGGGAACAACGTACAAATTGTATTTTATATCATGTGTTTTAATATGTATGTAATTGCAGGATATAGTCACTTACTTAATTAACAAGTGTAATAAATAAGTAATTATTTTATATTTAATCTTGCGTTCATTATTGAAATCTAACCTCGATTAATAATTTATTTCATTCTAATCATCTCACAAAGAGTCTCAAAGGTTATGCTAAGTATCAATGGACACAACAAACTCGACCATTGAGACGTCCGATTAACAGACTCATAAATCATATTTATTTAACAACTGTGTTGAGTCTAATCTGACGAGTATGAACTACTTTTATATATGTATTAAAATTAACGTCCATCATAACTCTTTTCATTAATATACGAAGTTAATGAGATACAGTTTACTAATTCACATTTGGATAGTCCAATATTAGCATAATTACGCTCAACATAAATGGTACGGCAACCCTAATTTACTTAATTAGTTGCACTCCCATTTATAACCTTAAATGTAAATGGCTCCCAAAGACCGTGGGACATACCAAGGTTAATTAGAGTCAAAGTGCATTAAACACACTTCCGGAACATATACACGATAACCTTTACAATCCTCATGATATCCGACCAGATAACCCCTCATCGATTTTTTATCAAGTTTCTTACGCTTTTCTTTTGATATATGTACATAACACATGGTTCCAAATATTTTAAATCTATCAACAGTAGCTGTTTTTCCATTCCATAACTCATAAGGAGTTTTATTATTTTGTTTTGTTGGGCCTGTTCTATTAATTACATGTACAGCAGTATTCATTGCTTCTGCCCATAAGAATAGAGGTAAGTTTGAATTTGAATATAACATTGATCGAGCAGCCTCTACAATGATTCGGTTATCGCGCTCTGCAATTGAATTTTGTTCGGGCGTATATGGAACATTAATCGAATATTTTATACCTTTACTATTTAAAAAAGAGATCACAGCTTTTTTATCGTATTCTTTACCACCATCAAAATGAATTTCTTTAATATTTGTTGCAAATTGATTCTCAACCCCGATACAAAATGATTTTAGTTTTTCTATTACTTCAGATTTTTCTCGAATAAAATGAATTTCTCTATAACTTGAAAAATCGTCTTTAAAAGAAACAAAATATAACTTTCTACCGTGAGACTCTACTTCCATAGGACCACAAACGTCAGTATAAATTATTTCGCGAGTTTTAGTGGCACGATCGATCTTTTTGTGAAAAGGCAATCTATGATTTTTGCCATAAGCGCAACCTTCACAAAAGAAATTTTCATCCGTAAATTTTATATTTCGATTTTTCAAAAAATTCTTCACATGTTTTACATTTTGATGGCAAAGTCTTTCGTGCCATAATTGTAAAACATTACCGTTGGCAATGCTCGATCTATTCTTTTGTTCTACCACGTTACATTCTTTTGGAATTAAAGTTTGAATGTCTAATTTTAGCAAACTACCAGGCTCATATTCGGAACCAGTTACAAGAATTTCATTACCATGCTTTAAAGTACATCTCGTAGCATTATGTGTTATTTCATAATCTATACCCCTTTTACCCGCATATTTAACAGAAAACAGATTATACATTGAATCAGGAACATATAATACATTATAGATAGTACCTTCTACTCGGTCACTATTTTTATAAGTTTCAAAGTCAATATTACCTTTACCATATGCAGACATTGTCATACCGTTGCCCATTCTTACACTGCCTGGTGTTGTATATTCTTCGAACGTTGAAAACCATTCTCGATGCTTCGACATATGATCCGTCGCACCCGAATGCACAATCCAGAGATCATCCCGATTGCCACAGCTGCCTTTGTCACCTATTAGTGCTATCCTCGATGTTGATTTCTTCTGTCCAGAAAACGAGTTACTTCTTTCTTGATTATTCGACCATCTTCGCTGTCCATTATTCCTATTCATGAAGCAATTGTTACTTTTATGACCTTTTCTTTTGCACGTATAACACCTGAAGCAGTCCCTTTTTAAATGACCTTGTCTTCCACAATTATAACACTGCTCTTGTTTCAAATCATTCTTCTCATATTTATAAGAGTCATTCTTCTGTTCCTTATGACCGATTTTCAGATTAGCTAGCAACGCTGTCGTCCCTTCGTGTACTTCCTTTTGCTCTTGTAATCTAAATTCTTCTGCCATCAAGCGCTCAGTCAAATTTTCGAGATTCTTCTTATCGTCAGATACCGAATCCCAAGCACTGTGAAAATGATTAAACTTTTGTGGCAAAGACGTTAAAACACGAGTCATCACCATAATCTTTTCAATTTTTCCCCCGAGATTTTTCATTTTTCTAGCCAACTGTTCTATTTTTGAAATATTATACGTAACACTTTCACTCTCTGTCCACTTAAACTCAAAAAATTGTTTTTGAATCATCGACAGATTTTCATCAGATTTTAGATCATATGCTGTATTCAATTTGTCCCACATCTCCTTGGCAGTAGAACAACCCATTATAAGTTCGAGAGGCTTTCTCTCCACTGTTGTAACAATTAACTTTCTGGCAATTTTGTCCGCCTTCTTGAACTTTTCCAACAACGCGTCACGATCTTCTGCACCTGCAGCTGGCTCGGCTAATCTTCCTTCGCAAACATCCAGCATATCATCATCCTCTTCCATCAATGTGCGTACTACGAATCGCCATTGATGCCAATTATCTTTGTCTCGAAGTTTTTCAATTTTTATATTCGGTTCCATTTTTGCACAAATATTTTTTATACTTGCACTCCAATTACACACTGCACTCCGATTTTAAAATGCCACTGTGCCCATAACCTGTTAAGGTATGGGTAAAAATAATGAATAATTTAAGTACAGGAGCAAACACACGCTTTATTGAAGGAACAGTTTAGTAGCAAGTATACATAAAACGGACACACGAAATACACATTACAAGAGCAATTTAAAACTGAACTGTACTTGTCGAGGGCATCTCTATTTATATAGAAAAACAGCTTCCAGATCTTTCCTTTTATTTAAAACTTCGAGAACATTACTTTTATAGACTCTCACAGTAAACGCGCATGTGTGCGGGTTGAGGCCCCGCCCAGGCAGCTCGACCGCCCACCGCACAATACAACCTTTCACTTCTACAATGACAGGTACACTTACTTAAAAATGAATGTAGAGTTTTCCAGTATATTCTCAACAAAAATACTTAGCTTTTCCACAAGTAACAATAACACAATACCATATGCTCAATAAGACAACACAGTATGCAAGCCAACATTCATAACTCTTAATGAAAGAACAATTTCATGAAGTCACTAAATCGTCGGTGGTAACAAATAACCATGTAATATGCAGTCACAGCGGGCGGAACGCTCAACCCTTCAGACACTGCTGTATCGCGCACACAAACCGGTAGTTATGTGCAGCTCTAAATATTTGTGTGATAGGCTCAACCCTTATATATTTTAGGTAATAGTAATTTTTTTATAAATGGACCGTGGTCAGTTGCGACCAAGATGAAAATTTGAACCCAGTCAATTGTGACCCGGCCAATTGCGATCGAAAGCATCATCCTATCAGCTACAGACACAGACTACGTTCATCAAAGACGTGTGAAGAGATGAAGAATGGTAATGCATACGACTGTTTCAGTGTTTGTATACTGCTGCGACTGGTATATGTTTATACGTATAAAGTTTATGTAAATATGTACAACGTAAACTTTCTCTGTACGTATTTTGCATATTTACACTCTACATTCTGAACCCATATGTGACAGAGTTTTACGCTCCTCCTACATATCTATCGATTTCCATGTTGCTAAAAACGTCACTCATGTGTGACAGAATCGAAGGCAACGCCTGGCTCTTTAACGAGCCGTTTCTGCTCGCTCCTCTTGCAGCTAAGAGGATGTCACATTTGGGTCCACCCCATAACAAAACTTATTATTACATATACAAACATTAACACATTTCGTCACACCATTACTAGCTACATAACTCAATAATAGTTAGGTCATTTAATCACAACTTCTCTATTGCTCATTGTAACATGTATGTTACAATTATTTTCCCATTGTACACTAACTTCATAAGCCTCCGTCTTACTTGTAGACGGAGAAACCAAACTAATAGGACAGTAATCTAATCAACGTAAAATAGAAGGAGCCAGCCTAACCTAACCTAATATAAATACTATAAGAAATAGGTTACGTACATAATAGAAAGAGTTATAGAACTGAACCCTCATCGAAGTTTGAAACAGGTACGTTTTTCTAGTTACCACGGATTTGGTCAGTTGCGGCCAAGTTGATCGGGGTAAGAACATGTAAAACGTCGTTTTGTCGCAACTGACCGACACCGAACAGATATTTTAAACAAATTTGTTTTTTTGTTTTGTTTTTAACAGTGCATATTCATTAGTTACATGTAGAGTAGTCCAAAGCACATATTCATAGAATCTATGTTAATTTTAAATCTTGCGTTGCTGTGCAGAGTTAGGGCGCCTTCACACGAGGCCCAAACCACAGATGCTGGTGGCGTGATGTTTTTTTCCTGCCACCAAGAAAGCGTCCAAGAGAGCTTCAGTCTTGAAACGGAGTTGGAAGAAATAGCAGCATCAATCTTTTTGTATACTTACATAAACTCGCGAAAACAGCGCAAGAAAAAAGACGATTTTGGGTTCACCCACTTTTACAGGACCGATCATCCAAAGGGATATTTTGCCTTTTGTTCAGTGATCTTCGAAAACACGAGGAAAAGTTTTTTAACTTCACAAGACTGTCTATAGCATCTTTTGACGAACTGGTTCTCCATTTAAAGGATGGTCTGCGTGGTATGGACACCGACATGACAGACAGCGTTTCACCAGAGGAAAAGCTTTTGGTTACATTAAGGTAAAAAATAGTGTTAAGTACAGTGGAAACAATTTTTATTAAATAGCCTACTTATGAACAGTACAGTATGTGCTTTTTTTACAAAAGACTATTACAAAAAAAGTAACACAAACACAAAGATTATAAAAATACACACAAAAATATTATAAAAACAAAAGTACACGCACATCTTTCAAAAAATAATACATACATTCTAAATCAAAATACACTCTTCTTTTTTTATTGTGAAAACATTTTGTTTTCATTTTTTGGCGTGAATGAATATTAACGATGTAAATAAAATGGTGATTACGAAAAAAGATCATCAATTTCATGCTCAGAGTAGCTGCTGGCAGTAGAACTTTGTGAAGGCGATGTGACGGATAACAGTTGTGAATTAGTTGTAGTCGGTCGTGGAAACAGTGGAGGTTGTAGTTCTGTCAAATGAGTGTTATCATTGTGATGCTGACTGTAGAGAGGGAGGGATATTGATGGAAAAGTTCTGGTCGTCTCGACTGCTGAGTTTGGTGTTGGAAGAAAGGAAGATGTTGGTTTTTTTGTCGCATTATCAATAATTTGCATTATTTGCATGCGAACTGAATAACGCAAGTGTTCGGGAATTGTTTTCATTCCACTGACCAACTACAGCAAGAACAGTCGATCATCATCCTTTTCCAGTGATATTTCTCTTTAGAACGAATCACATTTCTTCTCTTTCTTCTGCTGTACATCACTTGAAGTGTCTTCATTTTCACCTCTCTTTCTCTTGCATCTCCTCCGCTCCGAGCTATGCGCACTAGAATTTCAAGGGCCTTCTTCAGCACCGTATTCTGTTTCGTCAAGTGAAATTTCTTCCATGTTATCAGAACGGTTTTTAGGCTTCACAACCCTTTGTAGGAAGGACAGTTGGTTGTAAAACGTATAAGGTGTTTTCTTGAACTTGCAGACCCGCTCTTGATATTCGCCATTCTTTGACGCTCTCTGTTGTAGCAGTCTCTAAGGCTTTTCCATCTCCGCTGTAACAGTTTTCCTGTAATAGAGAAAAATGCCCACTTACACAGTAAAAATGGTCAGTAAGTGTACAGTACAGTTAAGGGCATTCGTGAGTCAGAAACTTGGAGGTGGGGGAGAATGCTGATTTTTGTCTTAGCAGAGAATTTTAAATCTGCTCTCAAACTTCTGTCGATAAAAAATATGTTTGTTGTTTGTAGCTAAAGTATTAAAAGAAGTACACATACAATAACAAAGACTTTTTTGCTTTAACATGAAATGTTGTATAATATTTTGTTATGTTACATATTAATGCTTTAATAAAAATAACTGATATAGGCTTATAATTAATTAAATATAACATGTACGAGTATCAAGTTAAAAATCATTGCTAATTGTTCGTTTTGTTTTACTGTACAGGTATCCTGCAAGTGGTCACACGATGACTGATCTGCATATTTACTTCCGGCTCGGACTGTCAACTGTGAGCGACATCATAAGACTAGTTTATAGAGAAATATGGAAAAAATTGAAAAATGTATGTCTGCCTATACCAGATGTAGAAAAGTGGAAATCCATTGCTGACGGTTTCAAAGTTCACGCTAACTTTCCAAACTACGTAGGCTCGTTGGATGGGAAACACATTCGAGTAATTAAACCACAGCATAGTGGTTTTATGTTTTACAATTACAAACACTTTTTGCAATTGTACTGTTAGCCATGTGTGATTCAAATTATTTATTTTCTTTTGTTGATATCGGCGCGTATGGTAAAGAAAGCGAATCAGCAATTTTCAGAAACAGTGCGCTATTTCAGGCTATAAAAAATAAGTTAAACTTGCCAGCTGCAGCACATGTCAGTGTATCTGTCCCTGAAGCTTTGCCATATGTCATTGTGGCCGATGAGGCACTTACATTGTCGGATCATGTTATGCGGCCCTTTGGCAAGAGTTCTTTAACAACAAAACGAAAAATATATAACTATCGCCATTCTCGTGCTCGTCAGTTCATAGAATGTGCTTTTGGCATCCTGAGTAACAAGTGGAGAATATTTCACCGGCCTCTGAACGTTGACATCGCCTTGGCGGAAGACATAGTTAAGGCATGCAGTATTTTACACAATTATGTAAGGACAAGGGACGGCTACAACTTTGACGAAACTCTAAACATCTGTGGACTGAGAGAACTCGAAATTGATTTGGCAAGCAGAGGCTCAAGTGCTGCTTACTCGATAAGGGATAAATTCGCTGACTATTTTGTGAGTAAGGAAGGTAAACTACCATGGCAACATCGCTTTATATGATATTTAAAACCACTACACTTTCTTATATTATAGTAGCTGCTTTTTTTCTCATCATAATATATTGTACTGATGACTGTAGTTCAAGCTGAATAGTTAATAAAAAAGTGTGTTATTAATAACAAAGTGTTGTGATGATCTTATTGAATCATTTTGTATCCCAGTTTCTTTACCTAACACAAATAAAAATTTACATAGGCTTTCTTTTAAATGATTCGTCCTAACAAACCTGGTTACTGTCTCATTCGATTTAAGATTACCAACTACGTGGAAATTTACTAAAAACAAGATTATTTTAGAAAACCTAATAATAAGAGAATTTTTGGGAAACAGAGCAAGCATAACAAAAGTATGATTACTTACCATATTAATTTTTTTCACTGTCGGAAGCATCTTCTTTGTCCATGAAGATTGTCACCAACTCCTCCCAATTCTTCTTTTTTAAATCCCTATTGGCGTAATCGTTTGATGTCAAATCCCACAGCGCTGGTCTTGATTGTATTTCAAATATAAATTTTTCTGTGTCAAACGTCTCAGATTCTGAGTTCTCAGAATCGGAACAACGTCCTCACCTTCCATTGTTAAATATTTGAGACAAACAACAAGCGAGAGTGACAGACAACGCTCCTCAAGGAACTGCAAACGGCAATTGACCGTTGACTTGGTGGCGACGTCTGGTCGCGCCTCGTGTGAAGGAGCTGGTAAGATAGAGGGGAACGACCTAGTGGCGCCGCCAACCTGGTGGTCTGAAAATCGCAGCATGTCGACGTCGACTGTCAGTCGGTTGGTGGCGCTGCCAAAACTGGTGGCGCGGCCTCGTGTGAAGGCGCCTTAGGGTACTGGTGACATTGGTTAGGTAAATTGGTGTCATCATCATCATAGGTTCATATGCTGTATAGCAGGTTTTCTTTATGAACTCCTCCACTGTTCTCTGTCTTCTGCCAGCCTTTTCGTGGTAATGTAGTTTTCTACCTTGATGTTGTCCATCAACTGTCGTCTCTTTCTTCCTCTTCTTCTTTTTCCGCTAACCATGTCCTCTAGACTGTCTTTTATAATAGAATTTCTACTTAAACAGTGTCCTATCCAGTTCTTTCTTTTCCTTATTGTTTTCAATATTTCTCTTTTCTCTCCCACTCTTCTTAATACTTCCTCATTCTGTACTCCGTCCTCCCATTTAACCCCTTCCATTCTTCTCCACATTTCAAAAGCTTCAATCCTTTTTTCATTTTCAAATTTGTGTCAGTAGACCTAAATAATATGTCATTACTATACATTTATTACAGAGTCTTAATAAAATTACTTTTGGGAGGAAAAAACAATATTATTGATATTTTTAATTATCGTTAAAAATTATGACGTAACGAAATTTGAATATCTCAACAAAACACGTCAGAAAAATTTTAAATAAAATTAATTTAAGTTATCTTTGTGAAACTGAGGATCGACGTTCGTTGACATGTCTGATGAACTTTCTGTAGATTATGATTGTGTAAACGCAAAATGAAATTGCATAATCATTGAATACCGTACTGTCTGTTCGTTTGGATGCACGTTGGATGAAGGCGTTTACAAAAATAAGACTTTAAAGTAGGCCCACATATAAATTTTCACGTTTTATTTTAGTTTGAGGATCGTCTATTATATACGAGTTTAGATTTTTTCCCCAATTAATCAAAAGCCTCGGAGAATCCACTCTTCTGATAAAATCTGAGTCTGTGTATTAGGCATTCCTGCTACCACCAACAGTCGGTCAACGAATTCAAAAACCGTGGAGCGGTAGGCTGAAACCACGTCCGATTACATACAAAGTGTACTGTACTCCGATTTCAAATGGGACAGCCTTATCAACATTCCACAGACATTGACATCCAAGTAGGTGATTAGTTTATTTAGATTTTAAAATAATATTTTGTAATTTAAGGTCCCCCACAGAAGCCTTTTTGGCTGAAAGGTTTTCAGGTACCCGCAGACAAACGTCTTACCTGTTTTTACTCCATTTAGCACGAAAACGAGATTAATCACTCTATAAGTATTCACATCCCTCAGGTTTGCGTAGATCATAAGCAGGTTTCCTTATTTCAGTTACAGTCAAACCAAAAACAAGCTTATTCATGTCTACAATAGATTTTACAAATTTTATCTCAACTAGGCAGAAAAAACAAAACTTTTCCGATCTTCAGAAGAGAGTGAATGAAATGTCCTTGTTTCTGTCTCAAAAAATCGTGTCCACCATGTCCCTTAATTTCAGCAGTTTCATAATCCGCGAACTTTTTATCTATTACGAGTCAATACTTGTTTATTCGTTTTATAAAATTACTGTAATTTTTCATGTTGTTGGAATATTCCGCCGCTGTATCATTATTCCAGCTGACACGTTAGCCCTATCTAAACCCTAGCCCTGTATCTATCTAGCCCTACTTTTGAATGTCAGGTTTGTATATGACAGATTATAGATTCAACACATCGTATAGAGTACCTACCCCGAAAGAATCATGAAAATGGAGTAAGTTAACCTGACTGTACAGCTAATGTTTTGATAGTCTAATTTTAGTTTCTGAACAGAAATATAATTAATCAGGAATATAGAGTTTAAGTAATACTGTTGTTTTACTCTGAAGTGTTCATAAATTCGTAACGTTAAAGCGGTCGAAAAAATGAAACATTGATAAAGATCAGTGAGTAAATGAAAACAGTATTCCACTGATGTTCCACGTCTAAACTAACCAGTGTATACCTCACAGTAACGACATTAACGTTGTGTGCTCAAAAATCTGAAACATTTTGTTTGGTACGGCAATTGCTTTCCACAGTTCTGGTTGTTAAAGATGCATTAGGCGATAACTTAAAAATTCTCGATATTAAACAATTTTTTCGCGTGTTATTCGAATCTTACACAGATGTGCCCACTACACGAGTTTCGATTCTTATGTAATAATATTTTAGCATTTTTTTTGTTTAGTGCTTTATTACCATTTCGATCCTAAATCAACTCTTAAAACGTGTCCGTTTATAACGGTAGACTTAAGACCGAACGCTTGATCCGGAAAAGGCGCTCCATAGCCTCTACCGGTCAATTGATTTGTATGACAATTTTAGTAAAATGTTCGGCCAACCACGTAGCGCGATTTTGACGTGATTGTTTTTGAGGGCCTGTAATGTCCCATTATACGTAAATCTGTCTTCATTTCTGTGAAAAACGAGTAGACCAATTTAATTCCACTTGCTGTAAATAGTATTTACAGACAAGTACTCACTGAGGTGAAGTATTAAAAATTCGTACAAAACATTTAACGTTATCAGCGACTGCAGACGACAGAAGACATTTGTACAAGTTTCCTGATGTTGTTTATTTTATTTGAGTTGTAATGTAAGGTATCATGTTAATTTTTCATGACTGTGTTAAATTTTATATGTAATTATATATATATAATATACATATATATATATATATATATATATTTATTAGTATATCCCTTTACATTTATCTTCCTTATTACAACAAAATAAATAACAAATAATGACTTCTTTTTGTTTTAATTTTTATAGTTTCGTTCACAAAAATATAAACCCCCTCTCCTGAAGAAAATCCAGACTGCGCCCTGGATTCTACACAGCTATAGGCCTATAAATACGCTTGGTACGTAGGCTACAGCGTGGGAAACAGTACCTTTCTTTCTCAGAAATTCACGCCCACAAGATTAAAATACGAGGTTTGATCAAAAAGTTCATGCAGTTCTTGTTTGTTTTAAAAATTATGT
Organism: Magicicada septendecula; assembly: GCA_034769895.1. Taxonomy (NCBI): domain Eukaryota; kingdom Metazoa; phylum Arthropoda; class Insecta; order Hemiptera; family Cicadidae; genus Magicicada; species Magicicada septendecula. The sequence continues at coordinate 409,115,047 of CM068367.1, forward strand.
TTTCATTCATCGACACTTACACTGCCCCCCTTCAAGTTAGTTTTAGGCAAATGTAACACGATAAGCTAGCCGTTTGCAGTCTTTAAAATATTTCAAGAATGCACTTTTTGGTACAGCCTTGAGCTCGCTTAGGAGAAGGAAATACCGCGTTGGGACACATCTGGTGAATACGGCAGTTGCTGTGTTATCATTAAGACGTTTTCTTTTGCCTAGCCTGGCAGAATTCTTAACAAGCAATGACGTTCGTCCAGGCGCATTATCGGGCTGCAATTTTCATAAATTATTCTACCGTAAATCTGGCCGTTTTCTGCGAATAGCTTCATTCATATGGCGTAAAATGTCTGAAAAGTACTCTTTATTTACAACTGCGTCTAGCGATGAAATTTTGTGGGACACAAAAACATAATCTTCATCTGACAACCACGATGTTCAACTCATTTACGGCAGTCTTTGAAGCTTGTAAACCGCTTGTTGTTCACGCACAGCAGACTCGCCAGAAGTTTTCTGAACACGTTTGCCAGGACAGAGCAGTTTATCTCACAGTTTAATCCATGTTCTTCAATGTTGCATTGTAGAATGACAAAAAAAAATCGCCTAATACATTTAAGGACGGCTTACTCAGTTAGCTGTGAAATCTAAACTGTGCATCAAATGGGGATACAATTTTACGCAATTGTCGCTAACATGTGTACCAACATCACATGAAAACAGTTTTTTAATTGGATACTTGTAGCGGTGGTAATTGCAAAATTGGACGAACTTTTTGATCAAACCTCTTAGTACAGTAACGTGAGGCAAAAAGATACAAAATTTCATTAAAATTAAATAATGCATATTAATTTTTAATAGACATTTTATATTAACGGAGATCTTTATTTTTCAGTGCCTAATCCCAAGCCATTGGGATTGAGCATTTACCTGTACGGCGTCGAAACCACTTGTAAGTCGGTAAATTGTAATATCAGAGGAAGTACCGGTACTGGTAATTATTGAAGCATAGTAAATATACTTTCTGAGTTCTCTGTTTACGAAAGTGAAGTTAAAATTTAAAAATTCTCCAACATGGTGAATGGTGGTAAATAATGTAAAGTGTGAAAAATGGCCTCATTTCACACTTTGATTGTGTATCGACCATGGGTTTATGAGGGAAAAACTTACTTTAGTTAATTTGACAGCCCTGAGATTGAAATTAATTGTGGACTACTTTTTTTAACTACCACAAAAAAGCGCAGTATTGTATTAGAAACTAAAGCCACTGTAACGCTCACTCACGAGAGAAGCCACAAATAAACAGTTTGCTAGTAGGGGTAAATTTAAGACTAATTTAAGACCAATTTTTAAAATGTCCCGAGCCGTATTAAAAAAAAAAATACTTTAGAGATCAAAAATAAGTTCATTTTGTTTTTCATTTAATTAAAAAAACAAATGTATGTGCTTTTAATAGTTGCTGACAATAACAGTTGTAAACCTTCAAAATTATTTAATTCACCTCAATTATTATCATATGAATTTTTTTTAGGCGATTTAATTACAGCTGGCGCCGCCTCTCGCATTCTAGCTTCCACCGGCGCCGGTCTAAACAGTCCTGTTCTGTAAGTCCTCTTGCATTCATTGCATCTTCGACGTCCATTTTCCTTGAATGTTTAGGTCTTCTTTTTATCTTCTAGAGGGTGGAGTCCATTCCCATACCTTCCTTAGCCATCTCTCATCCGACATTCTTTTTAATGTCCGAACTGGTGTCCGAACCAATTCAGTCTTCTAGCTTCTATTGTTTCTATAATGTCAAGGTCGATTCCCATCGCTTGTCTAATCTGTACATTTCTCATTCTATCTAGTCTTGTTAGTCTACAGCACCATTTGGAAGGATCAAATGGAAATCGACTTGACAAACGGAAAAGGACTTTGATTTTGAGTATGTGGAATATTCAAGGGTGGGGAACTTAGAACTATGAAATTATTAAAGAAGTGCAGAAAATTAAATCCGACATAATTGTGTTAACAGAAACTCAGAAAAAAGGTCAAGGAAGCGAAGAAATAGAAGACTATGTCACATTTACAGTGGAGTGAACAAGGGAAAGAGAGCTCAGAGTGGAGTATCTATACTGATAAAAAAGAAGCTTATAAAAAATGTAAAAAGCCGGGAACAGATAAATGAAAGGTTTATTAAACTAAGCTTGATCTGGAAAGGAAACGAGGTAGACATTATAGGAGTTTATGCTCCAAATGATGAGGCAAAAACTGAAGTTAAAGAGGCAGATTATGAAACCTTGACGGAGATACTTGATAAAGTGGGACACAGAAAAGAGGTTATTTTGTTGGGAGATTTCAATGCGTGGACTGGAAGTGACAAGAACAGTAAGATCATTGGAAGGTATGGAGATCATAAACTAATGATAACGGGGAGAGATTAATTGAAACATGTAGCCAGTATTCTTTAAGGATACAAAATGGATTCTTTAAACATAAAAGTACTCATAAATATACATGGGTTCGAGGACAGTCTAAATCTATAATTGACCATGTCATAACAAGACAGCAAACAAGAATTAAAGTAGAGGATGTACGGGTTCAGAGAGGTCCTGAATGTGGAACCGATCATCATTTTGTGCGTACAAAATGTTTCTTCTCTTATCGAAAACAATATAGACCAAATTACCAACATGACGAACAAATGACAGAAATAAATAACCCCAAATATGACCTTAAAAAATTATTTGAAATGGTTATTAAAAAAACATTATTAGCGTTATAAAATTTTAAGGTATTGTCATTGAAGCAGAAAAGTTCACTCTTTGCAATCACACACATAAAACGCATGATGAACTTCATTATTTTAATTTACTGTAATAAATAGTAATATAAAGTATAGTACTATACAAGAGAAATAATCTTCGAGATTTATCACATTTTATTAAAAGTTGATTATTTTAGGAGACAGTCTAGATCCATACTTTGACGTCTCAGAAAGACGATGTAGAAACTTTGGTATTCTGTAATAACAGTTAGCTTGATCCTGTAGATTTTAAATTCGTTATTTATGGTTGAGGAGATTTCTTTAAAATGTGTATTTTAGCGTAATCTCTTGAAAAACATATACTTGTGAAAGTGAACCTCTACTTTTGCCAGTTTTATTATCTATTTCTTGCAGTTAACTGTTGGAGTATTCTAGCATCAAAATGTAGTAGGTTTGGTTCCATTGATAACTCCAAGAAAATTATATCTTAGTGTTACTGTTTTTTTTTAAATTACCGGATTTAAAAAAGAAAACAATGGTCACAGACTTCAAACTTCAAACTTTGTATCAGGTATGACGTCACACTCTTGCAATTTTCCTTGTACTGCTTAAAAGACAAATTGGTTATATGTGATGTAATGAAACAACTGTGTATTATAACTCATTTAAAACAATTAGAACAACCGAAAAATTATTACTCCAGGCAGAAGGCAGGAGGTAATAATGCAAATGCTAACAAGTAAAAACTCTACGTATCGTCCGATTGTTTCAGGCCGTACGAAAACTGAGTTAATACTCATATAGGATAGCCTGGATAGGCCTAATCCCTCACTGGAATAATTGGGATAGTTATGTTTCTTGTTTAACCACTTGCTAATTAAATTCGAGGAAGACAGTAGGAATGCCGCCAAAGCATGCAAGACAGTTCATGCAACTCCCGTTTCTCTAGGTAGTTCTTACAAAATTCTCTTGGATAAAGTGGTTATTGTTTGCGTATTAAAGATTGCTTTTCTGACGTATGTCAAATCTTTGTTAATGCTTTTCTCAAGCCAAAGTTTATAGATTACATAAACGAATTCCACAAGAGTTAAATCGATTAGCATACGTATTTTAGCCGTTGATGTAGCGTATTGAAAGTCACTGACTTTTGTTCCGAAACTCACAGAGGACTTGGTTCCTTTTGTAGCAAACAGTAAAAAGTTTCCACGTATCTGTAAATTCCGATTTTAAAATAATTTTTAAGATAACATGCTGAAAGCCGTGCAGCCGCCATATTTATTCTTTTCTATACTTTCACAGTTCTACAATTGTATGTACTACAACTACAAACCATTATCTTACCATTGCTTATTTTTTTCATTTAAATAACAAATAATCACACACACACACACACACACACACACACACACACACACACAGTTTGTGTGTACACACTTTGTTATGGAAATATTCTTTATCAATAAATTAAATTCATGAAATGAAATTCATGTCTTTTTACGTATTATTACAAAGTTTAAAAGAATTTATCATGTCTAATTTTTGATTAATAAACACTATACAAGTTTATTTATAATGAATGTAATTTCATAATTTACAGTGGATATTGACCAGAGTTTTTGAAAAATGTTTCAGTTATTTTTAAACTATATGGAAAACGTATTTTTTACAGCTAAAATACCGGTAGTTTTTTAACGGCTCGGAATATTTTTAAAAAATTGATCTTATTTTGATACAAATACATCCAGCAACCAAACAAATTTAATGTGGTTTAGAACCGTTGTGATGTTTTTATATTTTCAAGTATAATTTTTTCTAAAGCGGAGAAATTTTAATGCTGTGTACGTAAATGCTACATGTTAACGGATTAGTTTTCATATCATTCGTAATTATGATAACAACAAGACAAACATCGTTGTAAATTATAATAATGTTTACAAAAACTCTTATAGTCTCGGTCGTAACTTTTTTACTTTCTGTGGCATAGGAATAAACAAAAAACATTTTAAATTTTAATAAATTGTCTTTCATTTTAGTTTTAGCATTTATGACGTAAGTGTAATTGTTTTTGAGATGTTAACATTTACATTTAAAGTTATATTTTGTCTTATAAACTTTTGGACGTTTATTTAAACATCTGTCTCTACTAAAAAGTTCCTACTACTAAAACTTTAATACTACAATTTAAAAAAAAAAATACTATTCTTTTTCATGGTCTAAAACCTTTTTTTTCTGAAAACCGTTTTAAGCTGCTTGTTCTTTCAAGCTAAAATTGCTATGTTCAAATCGTTTAACTTGGATTCCTCGATAAATGTACAGGTTCAGAGTATGGTAGTAAATGTTCTTTGATGAATTCTCTACCAAATTATTAAAAAATGGAATTTAATCTTTATTTAAATTTTATGAAATTAAAATCTCCATTGTACTTCTACTGTATTCTTTTTTTTTGGAATGGTTCCCTAAAGGATAGGGATTATTAAGGTGACGTTTATATTGATGAGAGCATAGATGACGTGATTACTTTTTGTTTCTGTCATGCTGTAGTAGGGCGTACTGTATATTAACGTAAGTGATGCGTCTGGATTCGCTTTAATCACGCGTTCCTGTAATTACTGTAATCAGCGCCTTAGCAATTCCTTTGAAAATCTGGGTAATAATATTTTTGTTTTACTCGGTAGTGACTGTAAGGAAGGCAAGGAAAATGCAGAAAGAATGGCCACCCCAGAGAAAATCCCCTCCACCTTCCTGTAGAATTAACTTCACTCAACCCTGCTCGTCACGAAACTCTACACTTTACTTGTTCCACCACTCAGCTAATTACAGCTCTTGTTTAATTCTTCCGTCCTCAGTCGTATCTATCTGAAAATTCGTCGAAATGAATATACAACAGAAACATACAAAGTGCTGTCAGTTGATTCCAAAAAAGTGTAACAAACAGCTGTTTCAAGTATTTAAATTAAATAAATTTACTGGTATCTGTGAAGTCAGTGCCAGCATTGACATCAGGATCTGCTGAACACTGTTTCTTAGACGATAAAACACAGAAATACCTTCATACTTTCACAGCCTTGCAGCTAAGTGGATTTGACGTCGCTTTACATGGTATTTTCAGGTTTAAAGTATAGCTAAAGAAACTTAACTTTTAACGACAATATTTTTGAATTATTTAAGTTTAGTTAATATGTTAATAAAGTTAATTGTGCTGAGTACATTACGTTAATGTCCAATTTGTTATGGTCATCCACTAGTATACTAGAACATATAACAGTTCTTGTACGTTTAATTGCGATGAGAACAGAGTATGATGCCCTTTTCCATGCCCTTTCTTCTTTTGTCTCTAAAACCTGTTCGGTCCGTATGAGTTCTCTCCGATTATAATGTATAAATAAATTGCGTACCGGTAGTATATTAATACCGTAATCTCCCACAGCTGCACAACTCGCTCACTGTTTTGAGCAAAATACAACTACATTAGATACAGCCGAGTTGATAAATTTTATCCTAACTACTGTAATTTGTCTTGTTAAATTTATAACCATAATGCCTAAATGACAATGAGAAATCATTTAGTCCAACTTACAATGTAATTACTCTTAATTACATTATATTTTAATTACTCCTTTTATAGAGTTTAATTAATTAATTGCTGATTACGATAGTGTACAATTATATTTATTGTTGAATATAAGTGAGACATATACAAATATTATTGAATGTCTTTGCTTTATTAAGCCCCACGTTTGGAAGCCATTGTTATGTACGGCGATTAATTAATTATGAGTTATTAATTAATCTTAATTAAATTTTGATTGATGATTAATTAATGTGTGGTGAACCTGACCACAGTTTAATGAGACTATATCTACTCTTGCCCTGCGTATGGTGCCATTGTTATTAGTGGTAATTATGCTAATTTGTCAATTAGTATAGATCACATCTGTAAGAGGTAAACCTCACGTATTTAGTATTGACAATGAAGTTAACAAGACATAGCTTGGCGTTATAATATTCTTGTGATCATAATCATCATAGGGCTATAGTAATAATGAACGCTTAAGCACATCTGGATTAGAATAGCAACTTATCGTTTATTAAACAATTCATAAATTACAATTATAGCTAACATTTCGTCATTCCTGAAAGGAAATCACAAATACAACATATATAACATATAATGGCAATATCATTACTAGCCTACAACTGCAAACATATATGAATTAAGTATTACATTCAACAAATGTTATATCTATAATGCGTTCATAGTTCCAGATGGCAATATTTATTCATTACTTTTAATTTATGGTTCATGATTATCTTGAAATTAACGTTCGTAATTATCTCAAAGAGTGGGGTCTTTGTGAGAAACAGGGTCAGTGGTAGTGATTATCAATAATAAATATTTTACATTACTTGGTATATGTTATCCATTAGTATTGGGCTGCAACATCCCGTGATTCCCTGTGTCCAGTGATGTCGGCGTAACTTCGCATGTTGCTTGCAGATAATATCCACTTTCACAAAACACTACTAAATTTTCATGTAGGCGTACCGCTGGCTTGACTAACGTGAATGTTCGTGTAAATATTAAGTATCGATTTTCTGTGTGTAGATCATGCGTGTCTGGTTATTTGTCTGCGTAAGATCATCTTTGCTATGATAAATATGTGCTTCGCCCCACAATGTGAATTGACTACAAGTGTTCAATGCAGTAGTTCGTAAACATTATTGTTACAGTTATACTTTGTATTTACGAGTGAATGTTTATGTTAGTGAACTCGAATTATATTTATGAGTGACTCGAAATGTTTGTCGAGTGTTACATCACTATAATAGCTTATTGTCGCGCACTGATCTTAAACGTCACTTGTTCTGTTGTTCTTTATCATTGTTATTAACACTGATCAAAGTTTTAAGTTAAATTAAAATAGTCTGAATATCACATTTATGTAACTGTTCACTTTTGAAATCAACGAGCAAAATTCTAAGTTCAGAAAATGTAATTAGTCGACTGATCAACTGATTGACTGACTAACTGATCAACTAACCTCGTCCGCGTGGCAAGTAGATAGTTTTATTAACTTCACCCCTACCAGATTTCCTCGTCAGATTCCTTCCACAACATCGTCCTCTTCATCATTGGTCAGACCACTCGATTTCTTTGAACAATCCACCCACCTTCTAGATTTCTCCTTGTGACTCTCTTCTGATTTGCCTCTGTCTTTCGTTGCCATGGGAACTCTCCCCTAGACTCGAGTCCTAGCTGAATTCTGTCTTCTGATAGGTCGTCTAACATCCCCGATATTCTTGCCAGTGTCGTTACCCTGTGTTCTAAGAAAAGTTGTAATTCCTCGCCTGTCGATTATCTACTTTGTTCGACTCCTGTCCGAGCTTCGCCCCACTGATGGATGTTTTGTCACCCCAAGTTTTCTATGCCGTTGGCGTAACGAATCGTCGCATTGTTTACCTTACATTCCCCTTTTGTACCAATTAATAATTCTTTTACAGACGTCTCCCAGTAAAGTTTCTCCAGCTCTCTCCTCGTAAATCGTATATGTCTCCTAAATGAGCAGTCCTGCTGTGTTACCTCGTCGTCTGCTATTCACCTCGTATGTGCCTTATTTTCCCTGTGAGTTAAACTGTTGTGAACCCTTTTGTGTCCGGGTACGTTTTGTCATTTCACGTATGGTGTGATGCAACGCGCGTGTCATTCGCCTCGTTTCGTCGTAACTGTATGAATGGAGTAGCGACTGCTTTGTTCTAATGTTATGAAGCAATAACTCCACGTAAACCCTCTTCTGACGTTTCAACTTTCAGATCAATTGTCTCAACTGCACGAAGTCGTCGCCTTTTCGCCCTGTCGTACACCAGTATTGTTTGACTGTCAGTTGATGTTCACCACTTATTTATTGCTTTACTCGCCAGAAATTAACTGCCTCAATGTGTCTCTGAAGTTTGAGAAATTTTCAAAAATTTTCTCGCTATAATGTCCCCAATTTGGGTTCGATAAGTTCCAGAGCCCATTGGATCCAAATTCTCGCCCTATCCTATGTCACTCTATATCCATTTTCCACTGGTGAAGGTATAGTATGCTCGATGTTTCCTCTACTGACCCAATTTCACTAGAGATATACCCCCCTTTGACTTTAGTCTAGATCTCGAATTTATTGCTGCACATCTGGAATGTTTGAACGTATTTTGACACATAATTGTACATTGGGCACCTATAAAATGCTTAAATTATGCTAATCATCTGTCTGTCATGATTCAATATTACAGAATTTTCAATTAATAATTCCTATCTGTCTAACATTCCTTTTATACCTCTGGAAAAGGATTTACACAATATTACCATAAAACATATTAATAATCAAATTACAGCAATTTCATCTAACATTTTTTAAGTCCTAACCACACGTTATTGACATTTTACCACAAAATAAAATTTATATTGTAATCACGACTATATCGTTTTGATATACTTGTACCTAATGTCTACTAAATCCTCTTATTAATTGAATTATAGATAACTGTTAGACCTAATATAATTTCCTCCTTTACTCTCATTCATTTCTATTCGAATTTTAATTGACCAAGTATATATACATGTGTTCTACTCACAAATAAACTCAATTTAATATTCTACTATCTTAAGTATGCAAGTTTATACATATACTCATTATGTATTACAAACCCTATTCACTATGTTACCTCTATCTTACATGGAATTCTTATAAGTAATAGTCTTTATTGTTCAAAAAAAATAATTTTCTTTGTAATTTATTGTTACACACAAGTCACTTATAACAGACTGTTTTATCGCCATACAATATATATTGTAAAGCAAATCTTTCCTTACGTTATTAATTATGTTCGAGGATGTTTAAAAGCCCCACTGTTGGTTTGCGCCAATCTGTAACCACCCGCCGGTGTTACGTGTTTTTAATCAATCTGTTATTAAGGAAATGTTTATATGTAGTCTTATAGGTGACGTCCTGTAACTCAAATTTAATAGACAAATATATTTACTATTGTGTTATTATAACTTTTATGTATACTATAACACGGGTTTACCTAATTACTCAATGTTTACGCAATATCAATGATATACTTCATGTATTTAACTAATGAATTAAGAATTCTCTCCAACCATAGTCAGTCCGTATTGTGTAATTCAATTCAAAAATTGTGCAGGAAACACGCTAGTTCGGTAATCTCACGTTCTACCAGCTGTTGACTATGAGCGCTGTTATTCGTAATTGGCTTGTTTCTAGGTTAACTGGTTCGCCAGATTTTTATCACCCTTTTACCTGTAAATTACTCCACCCACAACATATAATCCCTATTCCACAATAACATAAAACATCATCATATACAAGAAGGATTCTTTATTTATTTTGTACTTTAATTCAAACTAACAGTGCTTTTCATGATTATAATAGAGTGATATCGATTATACACTGATGGATCGATTGTTTAGTTGACCATGCTCCTTTTATTTTATACAAATTAAATATAATATTAACTATCTCTTATCCCAGGGTACGTGTGATTCTTTTAACGATTAGTAAGGCCAGGTAATGCAAAATTAAGGTTACTTAGTATTACAAAATGTTATTAGTTCTTACTATATTAAAATTAAAAATAAGCTGGTGTTACCGGGTTGATGATTCTCAAGGCAGCATTGTACGTCTGCAAACAGTTGAAGATTGACAATTTAGGTTACTTCCATCCAGAAAAAGTGTTCCGATTCTTAATAAAATTGACGGTGTGATGTACTGGAAAGCCCCGGGCACTCTTCTGATCTTCGTTCTTCTCTTGCGATCCTTGTGGTTGGCGGTCTCGGTGGAATTGTAGTCGTATTATAACTTCCTTCTGGAAAGTGAGGTTTATTTCTTCATAAACAAGGTCCTTGTATATTTCTCCTATAATTCCATTAATTTAGGCTTTTTTCTTCCATCAGTTAGTCTCCTGGTTAGATGGGAAATCGGGTTTAATACTAAATCCAACGGAATTATCTTGATGAGTGTAATATGAATTTCTCGACCTTTTTGGAAGTATATGGTTATATTTTGGAATCTATTTTATTTTATTATTCATCGGTTTGTTTTATAGGAATAGATTTTGACTTTAATTTATTAATTTTGATTCATTTTTCGTTAATTTGTGTCATCCTTTTTAAATTTGTCTCCTCATCTGAACTCAATAGCATATAACAATTGAATAATTGAAAATCAACAAGATTTTTTACATTTTAGTTACCCTAACAACCACTACTTTCTGTCATTGGATAATATTTGATATCCTAGAGCCAGAATTATAAAACATTACTACTCCTTTTTAATAAAATACTCCATGCTTGGAATTATACCAAATTACCTAAAACTCTCACCCAATCTACCTTATTAAACCGTATATATTTTACTATAGTTTCATTTGACTGGACGTATTAAAAAGGTATTAATTTCCTTTTACAAATATTAAATTTAGGCCTATAAGTTTTCTTACAACTGTTATAATGATTTTGTTGTTAACTTAATTTTCTTTACCTGACCTACTGTACAAATAGTCACTGGTTTATGGCTACTTACATTAATTTATATTTCCTGGTTTTAATTCATTATACTAATTAGTTCATACTTGAATCCTTCATTATTTTATGACATAACTATAAAAACTACTTGTCAACTTTTAAACACTTATTGCCATCCTGGCCAAGTTTACAAACATTAATTCAAAACACCTTCATTAATCAATTTCAGCCAATACATTTAACATAACATAATACCTAACACAGGTACTTATACTTAATTGTCTAAAGACAATTTTAACATAAATGAAAGGAGTACCACTGACTAAGTACTTCTATAAAACAACAGCTTCACTCTTACTATCCACAAAACATAAAATAAATATCCTGTAACCACTATATCATGCTACAGCATAACAATAAGTACAATTTGCAACACATTAAATACACTATGCAACATTTTAAAACTTTTGGTACGATGTTTTAAGACTGTAAGGTGATTTTAAAAGTATTTTTCATGCTGATTTCAAATCTGGTTTTAGTTTTTCTGTATCACGTAAGGTTTTTATACAATTCAATTTCGAAGTTTTAAAAAATCGAATTTTGTGAACAGGGAAAATTATTATTATTTGATTGTGATTTCAAAATTGTTTATGTTTTAATCCTGCATAAAATCACAACACATGGCGGTGCAGTAGACAATGGTATACACTCACTTAAAAATATTATAATTATTACGAAAACACAACACATATATGACAATTTAATTCCTCTTCTTCACTGATTTCACTGCTTCAAGATCTTTCTGACGTGGGTTGAAACTTCTCTTCCGTGATTGTCTCCCTTCACCAGTGCCGTCTCTTTTTAGCAGAAAACAGTAGTTGGCCATCATGTTGGCATTCCACCTTCCCTGGTATCTCTTTTCCATGTCCTTGATATCCTGGTGGAAACGTTCGCCTTGTTCTTCACTGACATCGCCGAGGTTCGCAGGGAAAAAGTCAACATGTGAGTGTAGGAAGTGAAGCTTTACACTCATGTTACATCCTAATTTCATGAAACTCTGCAACATTCTTTTAATCATGGTTTTGTACTCTGGATGTTTGTGGTTGCCCAAAAAGTTGACAACAACTTCTTTAAACGAAACCCAGGCCCTTTTTTCCACTGGATTCATTGCACTTTCAAACAAATTGTCTTTCATTAACTTTCTTATCTGCGGTCCCACGAAGATCCCTTCTTTAAGTTTCTCATAAGATACTTTCGGAAATCTTGTTACCAAGTACTGGAAACAGTCACCATCTTTTGGAAGAGCTATTGTGAACTGTTTCATTAATCCAAGTTTGATGTGCAGAGGAGGTAATAGTATCTTGCTTCGTTGAACAAGTGGTACATTTATTATGTTCTGTGAACCGGGTTGGAGGGTTTTTCTTTTGGGTCTTCTTCCAATGTTTGTCTCTGGCTCGACTATCCCATTCACAAATGAAACAAGGCATTTTTATGTAGCCGGATTGTTGACCAAGTAACATACCTACTACTTTTAAATCCCCACAATTTGTCCAAGAATGTTTTTCATAATTCACGTATTTTAGCAGAGCTTTGAGATTTACATACGTCACCTTGAGATGAACTGAATGTGCAATGGGTACTGAACCAAACAAATTTCCATTGTGTAAAAGTACACCTTTGAGGCTAGTTTTGGAGACTAAAAGGTTCAAGTCACGAGTAATATCATTAAGTTCATTTTGACTGAATAATTTTGGTGCAGAATCTTCTTCCGGGTTGTAATCATCAGCATTATCGCTTTCATTTTCTGAGCTGCTCGCCAGTGGCACATCTTCAAGAACGGGAGGTGGAACTGTGATAGGGAGAGAATTACAATGCGTAACTGGTCGTAAGGCCGAAGGAATGTTCGGATATTGTATATCCTTCTTACTTTTTGCATTATGACCTTGAATTTTAACCATACAAAAATAGCAATTGTTAACATGATTTTGTGGCTCCCTCCACACCTTTGGGATTGCAAAAGGCATTGATTTTTTTGCACAATTTTTCCACAGTCTCAGTCCCTCAACACATGTACGACATACCTTGTGTGGTGCCCAGCTTTTGTCTTCATCACCAAGCCTTATGCCGAAGTACGCGTAATACACGTTTCTCACAAAACTATTAATGTCCTGTCTTTGCTTACCAATTACGTAGCTACCACAAATATAACAGAACACGTTTGGGTTATTCAAACACTTCCGGGAACTCATTTCTACAGAAAGTTCACAAACTATATGACAGCACAAATATAACCTCACAGCACTATAGCATGTAAACAATGAACTACTGTTTCCCGCCTAACAGCCATCTGGGTGTAACAAGTGTGGCCAACTAATCCCTCCCCCACAATAAAATTTCCCCTTGTGAAACTTACGTGTAAATAAAACATGAGTTCATTTGATTTGCAAAAAAACTGTACGTGATAGAAAGAAACGGATTGCAGATCTGGAATCAGCGCAAAAAAATGCTTTAGGAACACCTAAGACTACAGAAACATAGAAAATCATGTTGCATAGTGATATTAATCTGAATAGTATTTTATATTCCATTACTACATATTCAACTCCTCCCATTTGATACAATGTTTATATTTTACACCCCATATTATTTATTAAATATTTTAAATTTATGTACACCTCAGATGTATTAATTACTTAGTAACCTTAATATTTGGGTATTGTTCTAAACTATAGTTACTTCGTTTTTTTATGTAACGTTGGGGACCTCAAATCTGTTACGTTACATAACATATATAGTCTTTAATGAAAGTTCACGTCTCTATACAACACTTTAGTTGTACTTGGTGTCACCCTTTAGATTAACACTTTTTTTTTCATTACATGATTTCTTATGTTATTTGATTTACAATGGTTCTCTTAGGTTAAGTTAGCTTTAACGATTTAGCCGCGTCATTCATCCTAACCTACTGACATGCCCTAATCCATTCAGCTAGCCTACCTAATAATCGATATGCATAGACTAATGTATGCTTTTGACTTCCGTCTATTTATCACTTTGTTCCTCCTTCTTCGGCGCAAAATATCTCTTCAATTGCCTGATATTGAATTTACCACGAATTTTACTTTAATCGTTGTAATCAACAAGTTTATATGTCGCGTCTCCCAAGATCTGCTGTATTTTGTAAGGACCATTGTATAATTCACAAAATTTATCGATCCGTCGTTGTATAGCATCTGATTGACAATACGTCCTGATCAGCACGTCATCACCAATCTCAAATCTTGTTATTTTGTTTGCTTCATTACATTTCTTCCATTGTTTCTCCCTCTTATTGCGCATCCTCACGAAGATTTGACTGTTATCAGTCTGACATTCACCTACGATCTCTTTGTCTACATATTTCTCCCAAATCCGTGTCGGTTTCTTTCCGAGGTGTGCCTCGTAAGGCGTAATTTCAATTGTTTCACGAAATGTCTCATTGATACAACTCTCGATTGTTGTAACATAGCGTGACCATTTAGTATGTTGGTCGCTTATAAATATCCTAAACAAATTTCCGAGTTGCCTGTTGACTCTTTCGGCCAGATTTGCACAAGGATTTCTTATCGCTGTATATTTAGGTTTTATTTTCAATTCATTTAAACCATTTATCCACTGTTTGGACTAAATTGAGTTCCATTATCCGTCAAAATTGCCCTCGGCGTTCCGAACTCTTCACAATACTGTCGGATCCTTCGTAATGTCGCTAAGGTTGTTGCCCTTCTCAATGTATACAACTTCACGTATTTAGTAAAATTGTCTATTACGACTAGCAGGTATTGGACTCCACCCGCGGAAGTAGGTAGTTGGCCATAAAAGTCAGCGCTTACTAGGTCATTCTTGTGTAACGGCAATAAGGGTCTCGTTCCTCCAAACAAGTTTTTGTTGTATGTATCTTTACACCTCTGACACTTCTCACACGTTCTCACATAATCCTTTATTCTCTTATACATTCCGTCTAGAGTAAAATACTCCTGCATCATCTTGGCGCACTTTTTTGTACCAAGGTGACCATACATCTTGTGTATTTCAGCAATAATCATACTAGATACACTAGCAGGTACGTATAGCTCCCACTTCCCCTTGCATTTTCTATACAATCTGTTGTTAATATAATTATAAAATTTACACAACTCCTTATCCTGACATTTATCCCTTATCTTCTCTATTATACATTTAAGTTTACTGTCTTCTAGTTGGCATTTCCCTATGTTTTTAATTATTTTACTAACGTTCCTATCCATTTTTATTACAACATGATTTATTAGGTATTCACAAACATCGTCGTTCACTTCTCCATCCGCAACATTCTCTGGGTGTCTACTTAAAATATCGGCAACTATATTATCCTTGCCCTTACAATGGATAATATCGAACTTATACTCCTGAATGCTCAAGATCCAACGAGTAATTCGCGAATTATTTAAGTGACATTTGTTCATAAAGATTAATGCCTTGTTGTCCGTAATTACGGTCAGAGGTTGTCCGAGTATATAAATACGAAATTTCTCTAGACACCGGATAATACTTAATAATTCTTTCTCCGTTGTGTAGTAGTTCTTCTCTGCTCCTTTGAACGTCTTACTGGTGAATGCAATGACACCAATTTTCCCCTCGTCGTCCAGTTGATATAACTGTCCGCCGTATGCAAAGTTGCTTGCATCACACTGCATATAATATCGTTGATTAACCCTTGGAAACTTCAGGATTACAGTTTCTACAAATAAATCTTTTACTTCCTGGAAACACTTATTTAGCTCTGGTGTCCATGTGAATTTACTCCCTTTCTTTAATAAATTTAATAATGGTTGTGTCGTCTGAGCGTACTTATCCGTAAAGCGGTTGTAAAAGTTTGTTAATCCTAAGAAACCTTTCAATTGTTTTTGGTTCTTAGGTGTAGGAAAATTCCTAATCGCTGCTACTTTTTCTTCTGTTACCTGGATCCCATTTGTTGTCAGGCGATACCCTAAATAAGCAATCTCCTGTCGGAAAAATTGTGATTTTTCTAAATTGATCGTAAGGTTTGCCCTACGCAAATTATTCAATAATAGTTCTAAGTGTTGAAGGTGTGTTTCAAGATCTTTCGAATAGCATAAACAATCATCAACATAAATAATAGTATTCCTTTTCACATCTTTGTCTAGCACCATGTCTAAACCTCTTGTTAACGCCGCTGAGCTTGTGCTGAGACCAAATGGTGTTACAGTGAATCGATAGCACTTTCCTTCGTATATGAAGGCGGTGAAGTCTCGGCATTCCGGTTTTAATGGAACCTGCCAAAAACTACTAGCTAGATCGACAGTCGACAGATATTTCATCTCCCCACATCTCGCCAAAATTTCCTGAATCGGTGGAGCTCCTTCATAATCTGGAACGGTAACACTATTCACTTTCCTGGCATCCAGACACAGCCTAACTTTATCATCTTTCTTGATAACAGTTACAAGTGGGTTTATATAAGGGCTGTTGCATCTTTCAATAACCCCATACCTCAACATGTTACCTATTTCATTATCATCTTTCCCCTTGTACGCTATTGGTACAGGCCATCCCCTCTGAAAATACGGCGTGTTGTCTGTCACTCTGAATTTATGTACATATCCGTCAATCCATCCAGGACACTCCCTAAATAAATTTTTATTCTTCAAGAGAATCTCTTTAAGCTTCTTTAATAATTCTTCATCTTCACAATCAATACTATCAATTTTTCTGTCGATGTTCTGTTCAATCTCTTCATCCTCTTCCGCATTCATCACCTCCATATGTATGATTGGTACTGTACATTCGACTTCGTCCGTTCTTCCTTTGAATTTGATGACCCCTTTTGCTATATCGATACGACACCCTTCTTCTTTAAGGAAACTCATGCCTAATATGCATGGTCTTACTAAATTTGATATAATTAGAAATACACAGTCACTCTTAATTTCATTTATATAGATATCGCATAAGATTTGTTTTCTTACTAACCTAGATTTATTTCCTAAGGCTCTTACAACTAAAGTATTTGTCATGGGTAGTACTGCAAATGGCATTATATATTGCTTATTTTGGTTAAACCATGTTTCCGATAACCCTTTTATCACGCTCCCGGTGTCGATTAATGCTGGTACAGTAATACCGTTATTAAATTTAATGGTAATTTCAGGACATTTCAATATTCTTTGTGCAATCTCTTCATCGTTGTCGCATAATAATTCGTGTCGTAGGTAGGGCAAAATAATGTTTACATCTTCAAGACGGCTACATAGTGTATTTACGGCTATGTCCTTCGTTGAAAGTTTAAACAAATTTTTGTTTCTAATTGTGTCGGGTTTCACTTCCGACTGTGAGGTAGACGGCTTATTGTTTAAAAAACTCAACAGTGTTTATTTGCTGGCGGTCGTTCGCCCTTGCGTACGGTCCTCGTCCGCTAACTTTCTCGTTTTTGTTACCCCACCCCTGCTGTGGCATTCCAAAACCTTTGTTCTGTGAGGGTGCCGGCTGGAATTTTTAACTTTCACTGCCTCGTGCTTTCAAATTTCCATTTGTTGTATCGAAACTGTATTCTCTGTTATTACGTTGGCGAATATTGGCATATTCTAAAATCAATGATTCGAAGTTGGGAATTGTGTTGACTCCTCTCGTCACGACGGCGATCTCGAGCTCACGGCCATAATGACGTGCAATCTTTTTAAATAATTGACGATCCGTTATCGCTGGTGTCAATTGTCGGCTTTCCAATAATATCCTTTCCATATATTGAACAGCATTAATTCCGCCACGCCAATTAAATCTCCCGAACTCAAGGTTATCACTTATGTTATCTTGCTTTTCCTGGCCCCAGTACTTCTAAGTAAAAGCCTCTTTAAATTCATCGAAGTCTGTTACCTGGCTCCTTATTACTCTCCACCAGATCCCAGCAGCCGCTTCCAAGTGTCGCCCTATCCATTTTATATTATCTGTGGGATAATATAGATCTTGCAGCTCCGACAACTCCTTGAGGAACTCCATGGGGTATCTATCTGTCCCATTATACTTCAGATCGACATGATTTGGTCCATTTGTTCTATTAATCAGTCCGCCTTCGCCTTCCGCTAATCGTCTTTGTAGTCGTTCCTGACTCTCTGTCACCTTAGCTAAGTGGTTTCTTAACTCTTCCATCCGCGTACTCTTCTCCTTATCTGTTTCATCAAACTTCTGCTCGGTCGAACGATGCCTCCCATCTACTTCTACGATCTTCTGCATTACGGTATTAATTACCTCTCCTTGCTCTTGCTGATTCTGTCTGAGAGTATTTTGTATCTCAGTTTTAAATTCTTCGTTCTTATTACAGGTATCTTTGATATGTGAATCTAGTTTATTGTTCATTTTCTTGATCGTCGTCTGGGCGCTGTGAATTGCCCCCTTCCACTCCTGGCGATCTGCTTCTCGTGACTCCCGTTGCTCTTCATTCTTCTTGTTTATATCATCTTTCAATTCTTTTATTTCGTTATCTTGGTTCCTTTGTACCTCGCTAATCTTCACTTCCCATGTGTTCTTGAACTCTTGTAATTCGGTTCTGATTCGTTCAAACTGCTCTTCGTTTTGTCGTTTTATTTCGTCCATATGCTTGTCTAGCTTCTCGTTTTGTTTTTCTAATCTCTCGTTCTGTTTTTGCTGTTCTTTCTTCATTTCTTCGTTTTGCTGCCTGATGAAGTCCGTCTGTAGTTGAAAGTCCATTTCTCGCGGTTGAAACGTTTGTCCCCGCGCCCTTTCCTCCTTTGGATTCTCGACACTATTCGTTTCACTAGGTGTGGTATCCTCTCCGGTATCCACTACACCTATCTGATTATTAACATCAAAATCAACGCTTTCTGAACTGTTAGCCATCCTAGCTCGCCTACGCGTTATCATTCAAGCTAACTTATTGCTATAATTTTAACTCTATCTTAATTCTACACCACTACACTACTGCCTGTTCTCAACCTACTTGTTTTTTGAGTATTAATTAGGTATTAATAATGCTTATCAAGCATCGCGTTGGGCGCCATTGTTATACAATGTAATTACTCCTAATTACATTATTTTTTAATTATTCCTTTTATAGAGTTTAATTAATTAATTGCTGATTACGATATTGTACAATTATATTTATTGTTGAATATAAGTGAGACATATACAAATATTATTGAATGTCTTTGCTTTATTAAGCCCCACGTTTGAAAGCCATTGTTATGTACGGCGATTAATTAATTATGAGTTATTAATTAATCTTAATTAAATTTTGATTGATGATTAATTAATGTGTGGTGAACCTGACCACAGTTTAATGAGACTATATCTACTCTTGCCCTGCGTATGGTGCCATTGTTATTAGTGGTAATTATGATAATTTGTCAATTAGTATAGATCACATCTGTAAGAGGTAAACCTCACGTATTTAGTATTGACAATGAAGTTAACAAGACATAGCTTGGCGTTATAATATTCTTGTGATCATAATCATCATAGGGCTATAGTAATAATGAACGCTTAAGCACATCTGGATTAGAATAGCAACTTATCGTTTATTAAACAATTCATAAATTACAATTATAGCTAACATTTCGTCATTCCTGAAAGAAAATCACAAATACAACATATATAACATATAATGGCAATATCATTACTAGCCTACAACTGCAAACATATATGAATTAAGTATTACATTCAACAAATGTTATATCTATAATGCGTTCATAGTTCCAGATGGCAATATTTATTCATTACTTTTAATTTATGGTTCATGATTATCTCGAAATTAACGTTCGTAATTATCTCAAAGAGTGGGGTCTTTGTGAGAAACAGGGTCAGTGGTAGTGATTATCAATAATAAATATTTTACATTACTTGGTATATGTTATCCATTAGTATTGGGCTGCAACATCCCGTGATTCCCTGTGTCCAGTGATGTCGGCGTAACTTCGCATGTTGCTTGCAGATAATATCCACTTTCACAAAACACTACTAAATTTTCATGTAGGCGTACCGCTGGCTTGACTAACGTGAATGTTCGTGTAAATATTAAGTATCGATTTTCTGTGTGTAGATCATGCGTGTCTGGTTATTTGTCTGCGTAAGATCATCTTTGCTATGATAAATATGTGCTTCGCCCCACAATGTGAATTGACTACAAGTGTTCAATGCAGTAGTTCGTAAACATTATTGTTACAGTTATACTTTGTATTTACGAGTGAATGTTTATGTTAGTGAACTCGAATTATATTTATGAGTGACTCGAAATGTTTGTCGAGTGTTACATCACTATAATAGCTTATTGTCGCGCACTGATCTTAAACGTCACTTGTTCTGTTGTTCTTTATCATTGTTATTAACACTGATCAAAGTTTTAAGTTAAATTAAAATAGTCTGAATATCACATTTATGTAACTGTTCACTTTTGAAATCAACGAGCAAAATTCTAAGTTCAGAAAATGTAATTAGTCGACTGATCAACTGATTGACTGACTAACTGATCAACTAACCTCGTCCGCGTGGCAAGTAGATAGTTTTATTAACTTCACCCCTACCAGATTTCCTCGTCAGATTCCTTCCACAACATCGTCCTCTTCATCATTGGTCAGACCACTCGATTTCTTTGAACAATCCACCCACCTTCTAGATTTCTCCTTGTGACTCTCTTCTGATTTGCCTCTGTCTTTCGTTGCCATGGGAACTCTCCCCTAGACTCGAGTCCTAGCTGAATTCTGTCTTCTGATAGGTCGTCTAACATCCCCGATATTCTTGCCAGTGTCGTTACCCTGTGTTCTAAGAAAAGTTGTAATTCCTCGCCTGTCGATTATCTACTTTGTTCGACTCCTGTCCGAGCTTCGCCCCACTGATGGATGTTTTGTCACCCCAAGTTTTCTATGCCGTTGGCGTAACGAATCGTCGCATTGTTTACCTTACATTCCCCTTTTGTACCAATTAATAATTCTTTTACAATCAGAATGATCACAGTTGCACACCACTATATAAAAATTATCCCGATTAGCGCTTTCAAGCCTCACAGCCCATCGTCAGATCGGAATAGGCAGAAATTATTTTAAAAACAAACCCTTATCGCAAAATAACAAAATCACAAATACAACATATATAACATATAATGGCAATATCATTACTAGCCTACAACTGCAAACATATATGAATTAAGTATTACATTCAACAAATGTTATATCTATAATGCGTTCATAGTTCCAGATGGCAATATTTATTCATTACTTTTAATTTATGGTTCATGATTATCTCGAAATTAACGTTCGTAATTATCTCAAAATTATCTTAAAATAATTTCTGCCTATTCCGATCTGACGATGGGCTGTGAGGCTTGAAAGCGCTAATCGGGATAATTTTTATATAGTGGTGTGCAACTGTGATCATTCTGATTGTGATTTCAACCACTAACACAAATTTCTTCATTAAAATTCTTTTACAGACGTCTCCCAGTAAAGTTTCTCCAGCTCTCTCCTCGTAAATCGTATATGTCTCCTAAATGAGCAGTCCTGCTGTGTTACCTCGTCGTCTGCTATTCACCTCGTATGTGCCTTATTTTCCCTGTGAGTTAAACTGTTGTGAACCCTTTTGTGTCCGGGTACGTTTTGTCATTTCACGTATGGTGTGATGCAACGCGCGTGTCATTCGCCTCGTTTCGTCGTAACTGTATGAATGGAGTAGCGACTGCTTTGTTCTAATGTTATGAAGCAATAACTCCACGTAAACCCTCTTCTGACGTTTCAACTTTCAGATCAATTGTCTCAACTGCACGAAGTCGTCGCCTTTTCGCCCTGTCGTACACCAGTATTGTTTGACTGTCAGTTGATGTTCACCACTTATTTATTGCTTTACTCGCCAGAAATTAACTGCCTCAATGTGTCTCTGAAGTTTGAGAAATTTTCAAAAATTTTCTTGCTATAAACTTTTTAATTTTATGTATGTTTTCATAGACATACACCCCCCCCCCCATGTCAAACACTTTTCACAAAGACGCATAACTGATAATAGATTGTAATGCCTTTATGCAGACATAGTCTACAAGCGTTTTGAAGGCGGTACAACATTTGCAAGTAGTGTTGAGAGATATTAATTTTACCAAATTATCAAAGATCCGATTTCCCAATTTGCATAAAATTCCTCACAATTTGATACTTTACATAGACTGTTACAATTTGTTGAAACTTTGTATTTCCATTTATGCTCCTAAAGTTAAACAATTTTCGAAGTAAACACTTCATTCAGATTTTGGTTAAAAATCTCTCAGACTGATACCGGGTATGGCTTTTACAATTTTTTCAAAACTTTTTATCCTTTTTTTCAGCCGCGTTGTCCTAAAATTTTGAATTCTCCAAATCTGGAAACTGTTATCAGGTTTGATTAAAATTCTCTTTAATTCGCTGTCCGGCACGTATTTGTAGAGTTTTACACCTTTGAACCGCTTTTTTAGCTCTGGAATTCCAAAATTCTGAAGACTCTCAAACTAAACACTACAATCAAATTTATTTTAAAATTCTCTTTAATTTCGCAACTCATTTGAATTTTTCTAATTTTTTTTTCCTAAATTTTGGCCATGATCGAGAGTATGGGTTTTACGCAAATACGTCGTGACCGAGTCCTACCAATGTCTGCGTGCCTTCCACTTTTTACTTCACAAAGACAGTTCAACAAGATCTTCGAGTAACGAAGTTCGAATGTAATAATAGCACAAACAAGATATGACCAAACGAAAAGTGCCACTTCGGTGGTTTTGACCACTTACGTAGTAGATGAAGTTCTCCTCGAAAAGTTCAGTATTTCACATTGCAGAAATAATGATATGTCCATTTGCCAAACGTAAGTAGATGAAGTCCATGCTTCCTCCGAAGACTCCGGTACTTCACAGTGCAGAATAATGATATTTCCATTTGCCAGACATAAATCGATGTTGATATTTTTCTTCTGCTACCGTAACTCCTATATATTATAGAGGCACGCGCGTGTACACAGACATACACAGATACGCACAGAGTAGTTGTACATTGATATACAGTAGTTATCGTTCACAGCTATGTCGACAGTATTCACGCACTAGCGGTCGACGCTGTCGTGTTCAGTGTGTTTATGCTACTCATGCATCATAAATATGTTGAACTTTGCCTTCGTTCACCTATCATCGTAGACTCTTAATTGTGGTGTATTCTAAATTACTGCGATTTTAATTGTGATTTATTCCCGTATCCTCGACAGTTCCCCATTATAACTACGAACATTAATATATAAAAAACTAAGTACTGTACTTTTGGCAGTAACTTGTAGGCTACGTAATGTGTTGTTGAGTAAAACTGTATACGTTGCTGCATGGCTGTAACTAATGTAAGGAATTTGTTTTTCAGGTTCCGTCAATCAGGCAGACACGTTCTCCCACAGTCAGCAGCAGATTCCGATCCAACAGCAGCAGAGGTACATTGTGGAAACGATAACAATGACTACTGTCACTGAAAGGCGAATCGTTCGCGAAGCTGATGATCATCAGGTCCATAAGCAGCCGTCGTCAGACGTTCAAGAGGAAAGTAAACTGAGCGGCATACTGAAGGGCGGCAAGTTGTGGAAGAGCACAGACAGTTGTAACCAAACCGACTTCGACGACAACATACAGAGGTCATCCGATTCCAGCGAACAGACCGAAGACGAAGATAACAAAAGATCTGTTAGATTTAATGAAACAAAAGATGAAACGCAGACGAAAGAAATTGGGGTTGAAACGGAGGATAATGATAAATTAAGTACGGAAAACGGTACTGAATTGAATTTGACATTTAAAGTAGGAAATCATTTGTTGATATCATCCAACAGCAGTAAACCTAATTCGGCCGTACGCCAGTTGTTCCCCAGTTCTAAATTTATACTAAACAAATCACCTTCGGACGAATGCAATGACGAAAACAAGTATTTACTGACTGCCGAATCGTTGAAATTATTTGAAGAAACTAAGAAAAATAAGTTACTGCAGTATTATAACAAAGACACTTCGACGTTAAAATCACCCCAAGAGAATGATGAGGATGAAGATGAAGATAGTTTGAAAAATAATTTGATAAAGAGGACAATAGAAAGAAATACGTTAAGGAGAAGTTTACTAAAATACCCAAATGATATTAAATTTAGAAGGAAACAAAACAAGGTTGAAAATTCTTTGGTGGAACGGATAAAACAGCTGACTTGTGACGTTGATGAAAATGAGCAACAGAAAAATGACGAAGGAAACGACGACAGATCTAACAATAAACTTAAGGAGGAAGGAGAGCAAATTAGAACAAATCCTCCGGGTGAAGAGTCTCAAAAACGGTTCGATAAAATTACAACTTCGACGTACAAGAAGTTTACAGACCTGTTTTCAAGGCGTGATAAATTAGAAGCTGTGCATCCCTCAGTTTTAACAACTCCGGTTCCGATACAACACCAGTATTCATATTATAAACCCGTTTATAACCAAACGTCGCCTCCAGATTTAGGAAATGGATCTAACATTATAACAAAGAACTTAATCTCGAGAAACAGCGTAACAACGGAAGCGAGGAAACAGTTTTTGTCGAGTTTGGCTCCGTTAACGGCGTGTGTCAGCGGCAACAGTGAAGACGCGCCGACAAACAAAGACATTTCGTTGAACGTACCTGGTGAGAGAAGTTCAGTAGCAAGCACAAGCACTGCCGGTACCGAATACAGTATAAACGATATAGACGAAGTACTCAATAACGACGAAGTGAAAACGCCACAGAAGCCGCCCGACGTACTGTGTGGAACTCCGGCAGGCAACAACGAACAAGATGAACTAGCGTTGTTCGTTCAACAGGATGCCAGTAGAATTGAACGTATTAAAAAACGTTATAACGCTGCGCAGAATAATTCAGACGACGATGAAAACGACGACTACGGATTCAACAGAAGGCCGTCCGTTAGAGGAATTAAACCGAGATTTGGATCAACAACAGAGATTTTACAACAGATGCAGTCACAACTACAGCCACCACCTTTAGCGTGCAGTTCCAGAGCCGGCAGTCACATCACATGGCCGTGTTACACGCCAGACACGACGAGAAACAGAACGGATCCAAGAAGCGTAATGCCTATGGTGAAAGACGACGACGGATACAATTACATACCCTGTGCCAACTACGACCATGAGTCCAATGATACTCGTTTGTCGTACCAACAACAGGTATTATATTCCACAAATTTACACCAACCGATGAGGATACCGGGCGGTGGTGATTTTATTTATCAGAGACAGTTACATCATCCGATTCATACGGATTCGCCACCTCGGACGTCGCCAGTTGGGAGCATGATGATACCCTACCAAAACGATAACCAAGAGTATTATCCGAGGCAGACGGCGCCCATTTACGCGCGCAGATCTATGCCGGCAAACATATTACAGATGCGCGTCACATCGCAGCCCATTAGGTTTCCAATAAATCCTCAGTACATTGAATCAGAACCTCATTATTCCACGCAGCCGTTACAAAGTGCGTCTATAATTAGGCTCGGCCATCAGCAGACAATTCGTGTGCCATATCCTACAAGCGGGCCTGTACAAGTGCACCTGTTGGCGACAAGAAGAAGTGAGAGTCCTCAGCGCGTCGGCAGTCAGCCGTCAGTCGGGTATCAGACGAATCAGTACGTCGTGGCGAGGGGCACGCAGACTTCCATGTACTACCAGAACCAACCTCGTGGCGGACCTTATTACCACCAGGCTTTACAACAAAATGGACCAAATTACAATAACCGAACGTTATTGTATGGAGACAGCACGACGAAACCGACAAGTTTACAATACAACAATAACTATCCTTTAAATCCGAACAGACCAGCGTCGCCGATCCCGTCGCTAACGTCGTCTCCGACCAGAATGAAGCCACAAGTGGAGAGAGGTGTGCCCGAAGGAGCGGCTAGCACGTCGCCCGGTTTTCCACAGGACAGCCTCTACCATCTGTCTCAGTCGCCAAGCCAGGACGTCCCTGTCGCTGTCGTCGACTCCACTACGTCACCCATCACCTCTTCTAATACGCCCATCACTTCGTCTTCTTCAGTGTTTTACTCAATGAATGTTTGATATTGTATGGAATACTATCACTACTATTTGAATACAAACGGATCTTAATTGAATATAAAAATTTATATTTTTAAATGTAATATTTGTATGTGATATTTCTTGAAAGCCAAGATGTAATCTAGAAATCAGTTTAATAATATCTACATAGAAAACTTTTTAGGTTTTTATACATTAATTTTTTAAAGGACGGTATTGAATTGCTATACATAATTTCCATGTGAGTGAATTGAAGTGCGTAATACTGCTGTCACTTTTCCAATGTCATTGAGTACTTATGTAATTATGACAGGTAATACTGGAAAATTGTAATTGTTTTCACTGTAATTTTTATGTTGCATGTTTATCATTAAGTTAATATTGTATTAAGGCTGACTTCAGTCAGCGTTTAATATTTTTATACTTTTGTTTATTCTGATGTTCAGAAGTAATTATTATAAGAAAATAGTAGTAGTTATTTAAATTGTAACCTGACAAAATAATTAAAGCGGTTCATTTTAAAAACAGTGTATGAAAATCAAACATAAACACACGTATATGAACACAAAAATTGCTTACGCTCGCTAAAGTACAAACGCGTGTAAATATACAATTTAAAGCTTAGTAATTCAATACTACATGTCAGTGTTTCCCTCAAAATACAAGCAGTCTTGCTTAAGGTAAACAGGGATTTATTATGGTTTAAGCCTACATAAGTAAGATAGAATACTTGTGCCATGACGTGGTTTGTGGTGACCTGCATCCTCAGTGCTTTGTTACACCTTTGTCTGATACTTACCTGTACTACCAAACCATGCTTCAGGTGTACGTAAAAACATCTTATTTGTAAACTTTTGTGCATTCCACTATTAAGAGCAGTGCTTTTGGAGAGTTTAACACACGTTGTATTTTCAAAACATTTCGCCCATTAAAACATTTTCATCATATCTCAAACAACTGAGAAGAGGTAACATGGTTCCATTAAGAAAAATAAATTGTGTGGTGAACATATAAATGGTGTTCTAACATGACTTCAGTGTAAACAGTTTCTGTCAGATGAAGTTTTAGACGTAATAACTGTGAATACTTCCATATTGAATACAGACCTCTTAACATTTACAGTCAGCTACCACGAACATAAATTTGTATAATATCATCATTTGACATTGTACTGTACTTTGTTACATCAATTGCATTTTATTTTTTTTATCTTTCCTATCAAAAAGTAAATATTTATAAACAATTTGTTGATACTATAATGTACACGTATTTTTCAAGTTGGTATTATGTTTGTTGTGTTGGGCAGCTTGCTTTTTCTGTTCCCTAGAATAGGAAATTAACTGTTTCTCACTTAGCTAGATGGAGTGAGTTCAGTTATTGGTACCAAAGTTTTCATCAAACACAAGTACTTAATATTTATTGGTCTACAAAAGCAACCATGAAAATAGGTGATAAGATATTAACTGAAGCTCCTTAATTATAATAATTATTAAAAAACTATTGTGAAGCTCTTATTTACTCTAAACCCCTTTGCTCATGCTAGTAATGCAATAATATGTATCAGTATTATCTCCTTAGAATCACACAAACTGTTATTCTGTAGCCATTACATTCAGAAAGACATGTCACTGCGTTAAGACATTATACTGATCACATTATAAAAGTACATATATTAAATAATACAAGACTTGTGTAATTCTTGTTTCATTCAGTAAAATGTAATTACAAACAATACCATAAAATATGTTGTTAGGTTAAATTTTTGTCTGTATAACTTTGGAATATGTTAGTAAAATTATGAACATAAACAGAAGTAGAAATGTGTCTAAAATGAGGTTGCTGATCAGAATGACAGTTTTGGTTACTACACCAGTCACGTATTATGCCAGTCAAATTTAAAAATTTTGATTTTTTAAAAAATAGTTTGTATGTAGTAGGTAAAAAATTTAATTTGTCAAAAATCACTGTTGTTTTCTGCTACAAGGCAAGCAGTTGTAAAAAGTTAAATTTTATTCTGAATTAAGAAATACAAAAACTTCAGGATATTTAGAGCCAACATTGCAAGAACTTAACAAATTGTTAACACCATAGAGCTATTTAGATAATTTTATAGTCTTATTTTGTGAAATATTTATCTAAAAAAAATGGGAAAGTGGTTTTAGTATGTTTTCATGCTTCAGACATTTGTTATTATAGTCATATTGTACAGGAAACTGAAGACAGAGTATATATTGCATAAATATATAATAAAAATCATCCACAACCTGGGAGATGAATCCATCCATATGGTTTTCATTACCTTAAAAATATTGTTTTGTTTGTATCATATTGTTTAAACATTCATAATTATGTATTTCTTTTGGAATTCTGTGCATAGTACTGGTTAAAGAAAATTTGGAAGCAGATGATTTTCTATTAAAAAAATAATAACAGGAAAGGAAATGAATGACATACAGAATATGTTAAAGTGACATGCTGAATTAATTATAGTTGTGAAACCATTGCCATACGCTTCAGGTTTAACTATGTTATGTGTCATCTCAGGTCAGCATTTAAGATATGCATCTATATGTAGAAACTGTAAAGATTATCTTTGTGGTTACATTTTGCTATCTTTTGTAGCAAACATTTGAAAGTAACACTTTATGGTGTTGTTTGTGATTTGTTAGCCTGTTCTACATACCATACTTATACTGATTAGTAAACGTAATGTATCATCTGTGATATGTATTTTAATTATGACATTATTTCATTAAGAGTGTCAAGGAATATTACAGTTTAGCTTATGTTAATGTTTTTAATAGTGTTTAGTTAAGAAGTGTGATCCATACTCGTTTTAAGTGATTGGGCAAGGAGTCACATTTGCTGAGTGTGTATTGTAGTTTTCTGGTTTAAGGAAACAAATGTTTGAATTGTAAAAAAAAAGTTATGTAAACTTGAAAGTTGGAAGTTGGAAGGTGGCCTAAATTTTTGCTTTAGATGTTAACTTTAAAACATAAGTTTGTGCATAAATTATTTGTATTAAATGGAAAGACATACATGTACACGTACGTGTACACACTGATATACTAACCTTTATATTATGCTCATGTATCATGAACACAAAATCTGTATTAAACAACAGAATTGGTATAGATACAGTCATACCAGTACACACTAATAATGGAAACACATACATGTACATGTACGTGTACACACTGGTATACTAACCTTTATATTATGCTCATGTATCATGAACACAAAATCTGTATTAAACAACAGAATTGGTATAGATCAGTCATACCAGTACACACTAATAATTTGTACATTTATAAACAATCTCCCTCTTTTTAAAAGAGATATAGTTTACTATCAGATCAGTCTGAACCAGTAAGAGTAGTTTTATCTCATTTGTGATTAAGGTTGTGAAGAAAGTTGATTTGTGAAGTAAAGAGGTGTGTTTAATGAGATTTATGTAGGTGAATATAGATTTTATAACAAATAAGATTAAAGTATATTTATAAATATATATTTATAAACCCCTTTTGTATACAAGTAAGTCATGTTTAACTAAATAATTGTGTAATTATAGTAGTAAAACAATAAAACATTTTTAAAATTGATGTAGCATACATAAAGAATGTGTGATTTATTTAGACAATGGATAGTACAATCTAGGAACAATTTACTGTTAAACAGTTCATAGAATATTTTATATGAATTCTGCATAAGTTATCATAATAAAGATTCCGGTAAATTCATTAAAATATTAATAAGTTGGATGTAAACTATAAAAAAAGCAAAATTGGAGATTTAATAGTACCAAATTGAACCCAGTTGAATTTTTACTTCAGAAATTTATTGTCTGTGAGTAGAATGTAATGAGATACGATTGAGAAAATTACGTGTAAAAATGTGTGTGTCCCACTAAAACAGGCATACACACACATGCACACATTAGTGTCAGAGAAGACACATTTTATTCAGACATGCATTGAGTATTTTATAAACATTTTGTGTGTACATAGCTTCAATAAAGTTTCTTTCTGTCTTCCTTTCTTTCTGTTTCCTGTAATCTGTGTCTTCCATTAAGATACACGTTTAAAGATAAGTCACTGCTATTAACATGAAAGCAGTACTGTAAGTCAGTGGGTTCAATTATTATTTTAATTGAACGCCATGGTTCATTAAAATGCTGAATGCTTTTAGTGTTGCAATGATAAACTAAAAAAAGTGTATTCCATCCACATTTTAACGTATACGTAATGAAAAATAATAAACATGGACATTAAATTCACTTGTTTCTTTTTAATCCTCATTTCTAAAATGAATGGGCAAGCCAATTTTGTGTAAGCATAAAATAGGGACGTAATTCAAAATTTAATTATTTTTTAAATGGACCAAATAAAATGGAAACTTCTTCCGTGTATATTTTTTTAGTATAGGCCTAATGTGTATACTGTACAACTAGAGGGTATTGATTAAAATTATTTGAATATTTTAAATGAAATTTGAATGTAACAAACAATAACAGTTGTTAAATATTATTTAGCTAATTATTATCCATTTACTATGGATAAAGGAAATTCCTGTATATACATTACTGTATAGTATACTGGTAAATGTGTTTATATGAAAAGTGAATAAAATTTTCATAATTGTTAGTGGTCAGCACAAGTAGTAGGGTGTCAACAGCATTAGCTTACATAGTTACTTGAATCAAAAAAGCTGTTTGAACTTCCAGTGTGTAAAGTTTAAAATTTATTGGTAAAAAAGCAGTGAAAAATTCTTTAAAAAAATTTTTAACATTCTTATACTACTTACGGTGTAGGCAAGGTTGTGCATATAAGTAAATAAGACATAACCTTTCAGTAAGACATATTAATACATTACTTTTAGTTGGAATTGTAACATTAATGTAATATCTGTTGCAACTAATTCCATCTGCTACTTGCACTACATAAGAACATTCTTGTATGTTTATGATTTGTGTATAATATTTATAAGTTTGTAACATCCAGCTATAAACACATTGTGATTGCACCAGCTCAGGCAGTATTTCCTTTTTCAGGGCAGATTGTTGTGGTTAAAACTTTAAAAATTAAATGTAGAAGAACTTTGTTATTTGTTATTTATTTTATTTTAATCAAAAAGATAAATGTGGGTACTTGTTGTTATCATTTTGTTAATAGATGTTAAAAGTTTTTAAGGATGTCACAAAACAATAAAGAGTACATCTTGCATTACAATCTGTGTAATAAATAAGGAAACTTGCACAAATTTTTTCTCATCTGCTGATACTGTAAAATGTTTCCTAGGACTTTTTAAAACTTTGTTCGTGTCTACAAACATGTGCAACAAATGGAATTAAATTTGTCTATTAATTTTTACCACAGAAATAATAAAATATTTTCATAAAATGGGAATACAAGTAATAAAAATCAAACATTTTAAAGCCACACAATTGAATGTGCAAGTATGTGATTGGGCACACATTTATTGAAGTTGCCATACAAATCAGTTAAATACTGATAGAAGCCATGGCTTGTAAACAGCACACATTTTAAGATTTTAATTGTTGAGTTGTTTTTGGAATGGTAATAAACCACGAGATTAAAAAATATGAAAAACTTATTTGGTACAGATAAAAACCAAACATGTACAACAGTAGGCACATCTGTATAAGAGACCAGTTGCAAGCAAAAAACTGTTTACAATAGAACATTTTAAGTTGATGTGGAATAAATCACTGCATTATAAATATTAAATCCTTAAATTTTTAGTGACCGTCAATCAATGAATTTTTCAGTGAAGGGTTAGTGAGGATCGGTCAAAACTAACCGATCCTCACTAACCACCCTTCACTGAAAAATTATGAATATTGCAAATTGAGTTAGATACACTGTGAGCTTAATACAGATACTAAGGCTATGCCTTTGCTACTGCCTGCCAGGGTATAACCTTAAAAATTATGGGCCAGATGGGAAGATCTTTTTCCTCAAGATACTCTGAACATTTAAAAGCCCTCACCACAAACTACATACACTCCACATTCGCCACACATTTACAAAATGAAAATGAAAACCACGGTTACACAAACATAGAACACTACATGGAAATACTACACTACTTACCCAAAAGTAGAAAACTAAACACAACAGAACAATATGAAATATACAGACATCACACACTACAACCAAACAACATATTAAATGATCAATTACACTATAGATCACATATACTTTTTGATACACTTGTCCAAACACACACTTTGAATCCCAGCGCCAATTCCCTCCCACCAGCAACCCCCACCACACACACCTATAACCCATAACGGTTACTTTGTACTGACACTTTGTATTTCAAATCCCACTGAGGAAGATGGACACCACGTCGAAACGTTTGGGACATAAAACCAAAAGTAAGTGTTCACTAGTGAAAGTTTGAATATATATAATACTTAAAAATTAGGATAACATTTGAAGGATTCCTCAACCAAAAGACACTTAGAAATGTTTATGTGAAGTGATTTGTACTTGCAAGATGCCATAAAATAATTAAAATTGTCCATACTCATATAATTAGGGGTACTGTAACCTAATCATTTAATTCAGCCTATATAAATACATATTTACCACCACATATTTTTTAATTTTTGCCATTTATTTTTTCTTTTTCCCTTTGGTATTTTTAACCTCCCCCCTCCCAAACAAAAAATTCCCCTTGCTGTGCTACTGGTGAGTGTAAACATGAACGAGTAACCTTACATGATATTAGGATTTACCTTATGGCCAGAAACAACTCATCATCCCTGTAAATCAGACTTTTAGGAAGTATTGCTCCACAGTGTTACATACAAGGAAAATTAAAACAAAACACGCATACACTCACACAGTATATTAGATACAATAGAGTGTATATTATTTTAATTTTTCATTATATGAATAGCCCTATTCATATATTACAATATGCACCCTCCTTTGTAGTTGTGCCAAAGACAAAGTTAAAGCCTGGCCTTTTCATTATATGAATAGCCCTATTCATATATTACAATATGCACCCTCCTTTGTAGTTGTGCCAAAGACAAAGTTAAATCCTGGCCTTTAGACATGTATCTTAGTATTAAAAAAACTAAATATTTGATATTATAGTGTAGATACAAGGATGTGTAAAAAAAAACTTCCATATTATAATTAAAACAAGATAAAAAAGAAAAATATCTCATAATTATTGTATAATGTATACAGTATTTTCTTTCTACGTAATATTAAGACACTGTACTTTAATATAATTTACTTCATATGTATATAAGCGTAATCTGTGCATTTTTCCATAAAAATTTAAACTTGCATATATAAATTTCAAGCTAGAATTTATAATTGTAAAATACACATTGACAAAATGGTATAATTACATTTTACTGACAAATAGTGATACTGTATTTGTTTTATACAAATTAAAAAAATATATAAAAATACCGTTTGGTGTGAATGTAACGGTTTGTGTTCACCCTAGTTGTTGACACCTTACTGCCTTGCGTTGGCCTTCGTTTAATATTATATTTGGTGCCAAAGATGTTGAAGCATTGAATGTATGTATGAATGCGAGTGTGTTATGTACTTGTATTTAATAACAGATATATTGTATTTTTTATTGTTTATAGTTTAGTGATTTAGAAATATAGTACATACATAATGCCAAAGTTTTGGTTAGATTTAGTGTGATTTACATGTGGACAGTGTGTCCCTTTGTGTACATACAAACACACGTACACAATGTACACATAGATAAGAAAATAATCCTTAGGCCTAAATGTATATGTATATCTATACATAAATAAATATGTATCTATATACATATAAGTTATGAATGTTGACATTGTAATATAAACAAAACAAAAATACTGTTTGTTCATGATTCGTGAAAGACAAAAGAAAACAATAAATATTAGTAAACCTGTAAGTGTGTTCGTTATTGTAAACCAAGCTAAAATGTAATGGCTGTAAGGGAGAACTGCTGGTGGGGACAGTTCACTGCCTCACTACTTAGTCACTTTAATAACCTTATCTAGGCCACAATAGGTGCAGTGTCTGGGCGTCTTCATTTTTTTTGTTTTGTAAGTACGACGATATTGAGCATAAGTGTGTTAACAGGAACCTGTACATCTGGGTGCCAGGAGATCAATATGACCCAGTTTTGTTTGTGTCAAGGCTGCGGCGACATTGCGCGTGCCCCCTCACCAAAATATCAGGTGTACCGATCTATACAAACAGTGACTGCATTTTGAAATTACGTGCATACGCCTTCCATTTCAATGAGATGGGTTATTTGACGCGTAAACGTACAGTGTGGAAAGCTTGCACATACCGTTGACAGAAAGACAATGTGGTTTCACGCACAGAAACTTCAGTTTTCACGAATATGGAACGATATTTTACTTCATTACAGAGTCATAACATAAAAAATGTTAGCACGTGGAGATTCATAGAGATGTGACCTGCATTAGTTAAAGGTCCATATTTATCTGGTATAATGTAGAGTCGGCGACACTCTCCTGTCTGATACAATTACTGAGAAACTTCTGCAACTTGTTAACACTGTACGCTGCTTAACGCCTTCAATGCTATCATTTGTACAGCATTTGTTTATTGTTTTTTTACAAATCAACGTAAGACGATCGTACTTAAAATTTGACCAGAAATATTTTATTTGTTTTCTTTAAAGTCCATACTTCTATCTGCAGATCTTTTCCCAATATTTAAAAATAAAATAACCACGCGGGCGTAACATACGGGCTTCGTTAATAGGTGTGTGTGTGTGTGTGTGCGCGCGCGCGCGTAATATGAACTAAGTCGAAAAATAAAAATAAGGAAATAGTAGGCCTAATTACAGTTTTTACTTTTTTTAATCAAATGGTTAATTTGAAAATGTGGATGGAGTGTAAAGCGATGATGGCAAACTGTGACAAGTAAACGGACTACAGATAGGCTAATTGTTCAGAATGTCAGACATTTGTAGGCTTACACAGAAGGGGAAATGTATCGCTTGTACAGAGAGATAACGTTCAGAGACAGATAATGTTCAGAAAAACATATATCTAGGCAGGCCCAGATTTCCCACTAGGCACGTGCCTAGGGGCGGCTGGCTCAGGGGGGCGGCAGGAGGTGAAAAATTATTTGTTAAAATTTGATTATTTCGGTTTTTTAATTACAGTATTTGCATTGGGCACTTGCATTATGCCCAAATTGAAGAAAATGGTTTTGAAATAACCTTTAATTATATCATTGAAAAACATGGTATTGACACTGGGCCTCTCAATTCTATTTATTCAATTTACATTACTTTCATTGATTTGACTATGTTTGATGATAAAACCAAACCATGTAGGTCTATAAATAAACCTATAAAAAGAAAGTAGGCCTACGTATATATATATTACTTGTTATAAAACTAATCTATGTGTTACTAAAGTGTACACGTAAATAAATATTAATAAAAGTTAAAAAAATGTACCGGTAGTCTTTTTCACAATTCCATCACATTTCCCTTTTAGATTTAAGATCAAATGAGATATTTGCAAAAGAGATAGTTGAAACGACTCTATTTTCAGCAACTTTTTTCAGCGGTCAAGGAGAATTGAATAGGCCTCTATAGAAGTTACTTGATGGGGGGGGCGCTAACAATAGTGCCTAGGGGCGGCAGGACACCTAATCCGGGCCTGTATGTAGGTCGAAATTGACGTTCGGAAACGAGTCGTGAAATAAGAAATCTATGAAAAGTACACAGCATCAGAACAGCTAGCAGTATGGAGAGGTTTATGCCTACCTCATAGTGAGCACACACGGCTCTCACACATGCGAACAAAATGGAAGTGTTTTGCTTGCAGCATTATGAACGTTTAAGAAGTCGCACTCAAGAGCCATCAACATATTTCAGCGCGACCACAACATAT
The DNA here is from genome assembly GCA_034769895.1 of Magicicada septendecula. NCBI lineage: Eukaryota > Metazoa > Arthropoda > Insecta > Hemiptera > Cicadidae > Magicicada > Magicicada septendecula. The sequence goes on from CM068367.1 coordinate 409,151,339, forward strand.
GTGAGAACGTGCGACTTTTAAAAATAAACAAGTTTCTGTATAAGTCTGCAAGGAAGTCATAGTAAAGTAGGTGTCATTACATACCTAAGTGATGTGTAAAAAACATATACAAGGGTAAGTCAATAAATATCCGCAAACAATTTTAATATCATTTATTATAACAACAGTTCAAATCTGACAGTTAGCTCGTTTTTCAACATAGTCCCCTTGCTTTTCAGTACACTTGTTCCATCGTTGCACAAGCTTCCTGATGGCCCTTAGAAAAAAAGTTTTTCACTGAGCAGCAAGCCACGTATGCACCGTTACCTTCACTTCTTGGTATCTGGAGAATCGACAGCCCCTTGAGGCAACTTTAAGTTGACCGAAGATAATGTAGGCATCATTACCGTCGATGGAAATCCGACGGGGCGAGATCGGGTCTGTATGCAGGGTGCTCCAACACCTTGGAACACAATTTCTGAAGAGTTTGGACAGTGTGGGCGCACGTTGTCGTGCAACAAAAGCATTCTTCTGACAATCGACCTCGGCGTTTGGATCGAATTGCAGGCTTCAGTTCGTTGGACAGCTTCTTACTGTAAATTACACTATTTACTGTTGAACCCTTCTCTAAGTACTGTTGCAGTATTGGCCCTTGTGAGTCCCAGAATACTGTGAGCATCACCTTTCCTGCAGAGGAAAGACTCTTGAATTTCTTTTTGACTGGAGATTCGGAGTGTTTCCATTCCATGCTCTGGGGGTTGCTTGGTAGTGTTTCCAAGCTCAAAGTAGTGGATCCATGTTTCGTCTGTAATGACTGTCCGCTTAAAAAAAGCTTCATCTTCATTAGTAAGCGCTGACAGATGGCCACACGATTGCGCTTGTGCTCTTCAGTGAGCAGTTTTGGGATCCATCTTGCACAAACTTTACGAAAGCCAAGCCTGTCATGGATAATGTCGTATACAGAACGATAACTAATTCGCAGATTATACGCCACATCATCGATAGTCACTGTTCGGTTGGTCTGGACCAAGGCATTCACTTGTTCAATAATGGCATCAGTAATGAAAGAGTTTGGGAGTCCTGATCTTTCCTCGTTCTTGACGCTTCTCCGAACGTTTTCCAATTTTTCGATCCAGTCATATAAACTTCGCTGTAGTAAAACATTATCCCCATATTATTTTGAAAGTCTTCTATGGATTTTGGACTACGAAAACCGAATCACTGGACGCTGTTCTTCATTTGTGTAAACGAAGAGAGGGGCAGCCGTATTTATCGTACAACAATCCACAGTTGACTGACGCGAGGACGGTCTAACAATCCACACCATATGCCGGCGTACAAGAGCACTAAGTGGTACTGCCACCTTACAGACGATTATAACAAAATTACGGATACTTATTAACTTACCCTCGTAAATGCATTTCAAACTAACAAATACGTTTATAATAAATTGCTTACGAATTAAATCTGATGGAGGTCTAATTAGAAATTCAGAGACTGAAACATTACACAGTGGCCAATACTTCATAAAACAAAAAATAGATGGAACGTTGGAGGCAGTGAAATGACTAGACTAGGCTACGCCAATGATTACGTGGCAAGACATAACCCGGCATTGAAAAATCAATTGATTTGGTACTCAATGTGACGCTATACGGTAGCTTATAAACACGACCAAGGCCAATCAGGACATGAAAGAAGGTATTAATTTATATGTATAAATACTTAAACGATGCAATGGATTAATCTATTGGCAAATTAAACGCTGATGGTGCTGATGATGCGTCGTGTATATGTAAACTGCTACATCGTTTATGGTTGATGGTGGTAAATGATTAAGGAAAAACAAATCCATTGAGAAATAATTTCCATAAGTAATAAATCGTTTTCTTCCTTTTCGCTAAATGTACAATGTAAAAGACGTACGATACAAAGTTGTTGACTTCAAAGCCACACCGTGTTACGCAACTCACAGCCTGAAATTCGTGTACCATGATCTGTTATATAATACTTCTGCGTATTATTCACAAATATCTAACCGCCTGTCTCTGCCTCATAAACACACAAGCCAAGAGTGGACAATTCTTATAATCCGTTTCCACTCGTTCAGGACGACTGTAGGTAGCTACACAAAACTGCAGCACTTATGTCGAAGATAAAATTCTCGATTCTAATATTAGTAACAAAAAAAAAGATAAAGATAACAGTAATGAATAGTAAATAATGGCCACCACGACTTAACGTTCAGTTCGCTCTAATAAAAAAATTCCAAATAAAAACAGTAATGTTCCTTTCCTTGTGTGCCGAACGCTCACTAAGACAGCCGGACACTGCCTACTTCCTACATTGCTTAAATGGTAAAAAAGGAGCCACTACTATTATTATTATTATACAGTATATCACGAATAAAATAGACTAGAATTAAAAAAAGATTTCATAGATGGTATGGTATTTTGTTGTTGTTGTAGGCATGTTTAGTTAATACAATGCCATGTTAATTTCACGCTAAACCACAGCGTTTATTCGTGTATCCCGATAATTTAAAAATCTGGCTAATACGAAATTATCGATTTTTTTACCGTTTATAAAAGTTGTACCCCACACACACACACACACACACACACACACACACACACACACACACACACACACACACACACACACACACACACACACACACACACACACACACACACACACACAGGTGTACAGGTGTGCACATAAATTTTGTGTGTGTGTTTTCTTGGCAATTTCGGGTTGATATCCATGTGGTTCTTGAAAGGGCTGATGCAGATGTTTTTCCCTTAGAAGGACGGACACGTCATTATAGGGCAATAACGATTTTGTCCATCCTTCTAAGGTAAAAACAAGGACGACGGTCCTTTCCGTGAGTCTCTCTTAGGCTTACGAAAGGAAAATGAGGGGAATGCGAAATTACGGAGACATTTCGCCAGAGAAGACAAAAAGTAACGTTGGTCTGTGTGTGTGAGCGAGAGAGAGTCAGCGTGTTTATAATTCTTTCGTGTTAGAAATGTATTATTCGTGTGGGAGGAATAGGCATGCGGAAAGCACGGGAGCTGTCTCTGTCTCTACAGTGCAGTCTCAGCGTACGGAGTTATTCAAAAAGAATGAACCGATTTCGTAACGCAGTGTTAAGGAAAAGTAATACAAAATTCCAACCAAATCACAAGTTTCTACACATAATCAAATTTTATTTCCTGTCTTACAAGTGTTTAAAAAGAATGAACAGATTTCATGACGCAATTTTTCAGTTCTAAAAAACATTATCATGGAATGAGTCATTGATCATTTGAAAGAGGGATGTTTCTAAGTTTCGACTGGCTGTCTCAGTGTAGTCGCGTCATCTCCTAGGCAACGCTTTTTTATTTGTTTACACTCGAAATAGTGAGTCAAAAGCAAAAAGTGTTCTGTGTTCTCGCGTTCGCGAAAACAAAATCGGCTGTCACAGTGTAGCCTGCTTTCCGAAGGCGATTCGACATTAATCTGCCCTATCCGAAGAACATTAGACAGTGGTTTCGACAGTTTTAAGAGAGTGGGTGTCTGCGTAAAGGAAAAAATCCAGGACGACCACGAGTTTCAGAGGAACAAGTGAAGAGAATTCGTGTTGCGTTTGAGCGGAGCCCACGGAAGTGCACAAATCGAGCTAGCCATGAGTTTGCGATCCCACAACCTACTATCTGGCGTGTGCTACAAAGACGTCTACATTTGAAACCATACAGACCGCAGTTCGTTTAGGCACTTACCAATAACGACAAAAGGAAGCGAATGGAATTTTGCGATTCGATGCTGGAGATGATGAAGACGAAACCATCATTTCACGTTTATTTTCAGTCATGAAGCGACCTTTCAATTGAATTGCACAGTCAATCGTCACAATGTGCGCATTTGGGGAACAAATCACCCACATGAAACAGTTGAGCACGAACAGTTGAACGTCTTCTGTGCTTTGTCTAAGGACAAGGTTTATGGTCCCTTTTTCTTCGAGGGAAACACCATTACAGGACAAACCTATCTCGACATGCTTCAACAGTGGCTCCTCCCGATACTGCAAGCAGATTCAGATGACTTCATTTTACAATACGATGGAGCACCGCCCCATTGGCACCGGCTGGTTCAAGCTTTTTTGAAATTAAAACGTGACCCAACGATGGATTGGTCGGAAGGGAGCCCAAGACTTTGTGCTTGGCGTGCGAGATCTCCTGATCTCACCGTATGTGATTTTTTCTTGTGGGGATATGTGAAAGACAGTTTTTCTTCCACCGCTACCCACCACTACCCACCTCGATGACCTTAAACATCGAATAACAACAACGATCAACTGGGAACGCCGTCTGCTGTTACGCGTCTGGGAAGAATTCTCATATCACCTTGATAGCAAGTGGTGGCCACATTGAACACTTGTAAGCCAGGAAATAAAACTTGATTATGAGTAGAATACTTGTGATTTGGTTGGAATTTTGAATTATTTTTCCTTAATAAAATATTCCGTTATGAAATCGGTTCATTCTTTTTTAATAAGCTGTGTATATATTCTCTTCGTTTACATCTGTTCTGCGCCGTGTTTGAAAATAATGTTTTTCTATTTCGTATTTTTTAACGTCTTGTATTATCTTTATCCGAACAAAACTTATTTGACACAATGAAATGTCGGTGGGCGTATGATAAGTTCGTTCCCGTTACTGTCGTGGCTTCGAAACGCACAATGAAATATAAATATACACTCTCTTTGGATTAGTCTCCACCGCTTGAGTACAGTAAATGTAAAACGTAGGCTTTTGGTCCTTCTAGTTTATAATAAATTTAGAAACATATTACACACTCATTGCTGCTTTCCGTTTAATTTAGACAATTAATTTTATGCATTTCCGTTTCATTTTCTAACGTCTGTTGCTTTCCTTGTATTTCGAATGCTGATATAATTGTTTTAATTATTATTACTGTGACAGTTTATTCACTTATGTTTAGATTTACTCACTTAACAAGGGCGAACCTAGGATTTCATTTCGGGGGGGGGGGAGATTTTTCAACCACATATCGATTTGGCAAATAATAGCTGTAATTCACTAATTTCATTGAAATAAATTAAAAACACATCAGATAGACTTCCAGTTTTTGTCTTGCAAGCCTAATAATACCTTTCTTTGGAATATAAATACTTTAAAGAGAACGTTAAAATTAAGAAAGTGAGGGTTACCAGCATGTATATAATTGCTGTGTATATAAATGTGTCCAACAGGCTTGTGGATATAAATTTTACAGCATATAAAATAATGTTAAATAATTTTGTTAAAAAATATAATGATTGTCAGTCTTTTTCAATTAATTACATTAAAAAAACACGCAACCAGTTTAAAATTTTTGTCCCAAAATTTTCGGATTTCGGGGGGGATATATCCCCCATATCGCCCCCGTAGGTTCGTCCCTGTTACTTAAATTGCTGTGACAGTTTATTCAAGTCCTTATTTTAGTTTAGTCGGCAACTGCATGTAGGCTAGGTTGATAAATGAAGACGTGCTAATTGCATGCCTTATCGTGCGTCTTCAACTAGGTGACGCCGATACACTGTCACGCGTAAACTCTAATCTGTACTACATGAAATTGATTGATGGCTGTTACATTCCTTCAATGTGTCAATTACATAGTGACCTGTAATGCAATAAAGAAAATTATTTTTTCAATAACTCAAAAAAGTTAATGTATTTTTTAAAAATAATACATAGCAGAACTGTTACTGACCGCTATCGAGAGTATGGCTGTTACTGTTGTGCAGATACCGAATGTCCACAAATATGAATGTCCACAAGTTATACGTGTAAAGGTGTTTGACTCCCAGCATAGCACCTAAGATTAGAGTACACTCCACATCTGACAACACGCTCCGTAATTACTTGGAACCGATGGCGGCTGGTGTTATGGTTGCAGCGTTGCACAACCACAAATATAGAATAACTAAACTACAAAATAATATACGAAAACACTAAGCAGCTAATTTATCTGCGACGAAACAAATATAAGGCATAGTATTAAAAACACAATAATAATAGAGTCTTTTTATCTGGAGTAAGGTACCTATATATTTTAGACAAATTTAAAAATGGTCTGTGGTTGACAAAAATTATTTATTCTAAATTTAATAATGTCTATTAATGATTAGAAAGTTTTTTTCCTTAAATGTCTATTTTACTTGGTCGTTGAATTCCTTTTTCGAAACCGTTGAACCGTTGCACTCCCACCTCTCGCGGCCTGTTGAATCTGCTAAAAAAAAAAATTTGTTTACATGTACACAAGTTTTTTTTAACATAAAATAATATCACCTCCATTTTATAATAATATAATAAAACTCAAAATAAATAATTAATACTTTTCAAAATCTCTCTTCTCCAATAAATTTGACATCTGTCACTTTGAATGTAAACAATCCATACACGTGGTTGATATCTCAGTTATCATTTGACCCAGAAAGATTAGCTAATATAAACAGTTCATGACGTCATACTACCTACTCCCACATCAACGCTCAACACATTTACTAACATTTTTTTCAATCATACATGAATTTTATACACATTTTATATTTAATTTAACAATTAATTTATAACATTCATTCTTTATATACCCAGATATACGTGAACACATTAACTTTTGACATAATATTTTCATAATGACGACGCATGGAATCTCCCAATAGTTTTGTTTGTAACATGATTCGTAACAATATAAGTATGTTTTTCCACCTGTTCAGATAACATGAATGGGTATATATAGTCTATGGAATTTTGCTATTGTATTATCAATACTACGACCAACGTTCAAAGCTCTGAGTAATATTAATTCGCCGACTCTAAATGATTGCAGCTTATGCTCGGAATTGAATTTTTCTGTACGCTGTTCTGCATACTTCTTTATCCGCTCCTTCGCATCCAAACGCTTAATCTCGTTCAGAACAGGCAAATTCTGAGTGGCTATACGTTTTACACATTCACTCCAAACACGCTTCGGTTGAACATCCGATTGCAGCTCTAACTGTGTATATCCAGTAGTGATATTGTAACTACCATTTATGGCGTTCTCGAAAAACTCAAGATACTCCGGCCATTAGCTTTGGTTTGTGTTACAATATGTTCTGAATAATCGACCGAGCTCCCTATTGACTCTCTCGGCAAGATTTCCTTGAGGTCTCCTAATGGATGTAAATACCGCTTGAATGTTCCTATTCTCCAACTCAGCTTTCCAATTTTTATTTTGGAATTGTTTGCCTTGGTCGGATAGGATCTTCTTGACATGGCCATACTTAGGGATGTATCTTTCTAGAATTATTCTAAGTACAGCATCCGTCGTGGGTCTACCTATGGCATACAGACTTACATTGTTTGTGAAAGCATCAGTGCATACAACCAGATTTCTCATACCCCGAGACGCACGTGGTAATGGACCAAGGAAATCGATACATAATAACTCATTCTTACCCTGCATCACTACGTTTCCCATTTCTACATACGTGTGTTGGTTTGGGTATTTGGCTGTCTGGCAGGTGCGGCAGGTACGAAGAACTGACTTGACTTTCCTGGCCATGTTCATCCATATGAAGTCCTCACGCAGCGTCAAGTAGCACTTGTATGCTCCTGCATGAGCAAGACTTTCATGGCATGCCCAGGTTAGGTCCTCCACAAGATGATCCGGAACCATTATCTTCCATTGTCCGTCTATAAGCTTGTACAAAACATTGTTAACGATTTGAAATTTGGGATTTTCTTTAATTTGGATTTCATTTATGATTTTTTAAATTTTTTCGTCTCGTTGTTGCTCATTATTAAAGTTTTTAAGTAAAGATTTGAGCTCGTTAGGTAACGCATATTTAACAGCTAATATTTGAATTTCATTTTTATCCGAGGTATAAGTTTCCTGCTGCACAGGTGGATAACGACTTAGAGTATCCGCCATCTTGTTGTCACTGGCTTTACAGTATTTAATACTGAAATCATACTCTTGCATAGCCATTATCCAGCGTGACATGCGAGCATTAACAAGTTTACATTTTAATAAAAACTACAAAGCTTGGTTATCAGACAGAATTTCAAAATGTTTACCTACTAAATAATACCTAAATTTATTAACACAATACACAATCGCTAAAGTTTCTTTTTCTGACGTAAAATAATTTCTTTCAGCACCTTTTAATGAACGATTAACATGCGCGATAACTTTAAGCTCCCCGTTATCATTCCGCTGATATAGAATTCCGCCAATGGCATAATCAGATGCATCACAGTTCAGTACATATGTCCCTTCCTTCTCGGGGTGAAACACGTGTAGATTTTCCTTAAATAACTCATTTACTGCATTAAATGCCTCTTCGTGTCTTACCTCCCATCGCCATTCGGTATTTTTCCTAAGTAGTTCCAGCAGTGGTTCAATTGTTTTAGCATATGCAGGTGCGAACCGACGGTAATATCAGGTAAGTCCTAGAAAAGCTCTGATATCCTTCGCTTTTTTAGGTGTTGGAAATCCCGTGATCGGGTGTATCTTCTCAGGGTCCGTACTAACACCCTGCGCTGATATGTTCTGACCTAAAAACTTTATTTTGGATTTCCCAAACTCGCACTTTTCGTAGTTGAGCACCAAGTTGGCCTGACGGAGTTTGCTGAACACTATGGCAAGATGTTTTAAATGCTCGTCAAACGATTTGGATATTACCAAGATGTCGTCAACAAATACACTAACGAAATCCTCAACCTCAGGACCAAATGCTAACTCCAAACATTTTACCATCGCCGCGAGGCTGGTTACTAATCCAAATGGAACTACCTTAAATTGATAGCATTTGTTCTTATATAAGAACAAAGTAAATTTTCTGATATCTTCAGCTAACGGTATCTGCCAAAATCCACTCTTAAGATCTAAACGGGACATATACTTAACACCTTGGCATTTTGTAAACAAGTTCTCGGCATTAGGCGCACAGTAAAACATTTTTTTGTTATGCTATTTAAATTTCGCATATCTAAACATATCCTTATTTGATTAATTTTCTTCTTTACAATTACCATAGGATTAAGAAAATTACTGTTGGAACGTTCAATGATGTTATCATCCAAAATTTTTTTAATTTCCTCGTCCACAAGTTTTTGGTAGTGAAGTGGAATCGGATATGTTTTACGCACGAATTTATTTTCGTCAGTAACTTCTATTTCATGAGTGTATACGTGCGTTGTAGTGTGATTGTTTTCAAATGTTGCCGTATGTTTATTTATCAGCTGGTTCAGTTTGTCACGCTGCACTGAGGTTAATTTATCTGTATTATTATTATTGTTTTTGTTTACCACTAGCTTGGCCGTAGGTTTGGTTATGTGGATGTACTTCGCCTCCGACTGATTATCAATGTCAACATTTCCTAACTCTACACTATGCTCCTTATTAGGCCTACTAACAGTACATATTAATTTATTATTTTTAAAATCGATAAATGCATCTATTTTTTTAAGAGTGTCCGTTCCTATAATAACATCATAAATTAAATTTTTAACAATTAATACAGGTGTTTCAAGTTCCATACCTTGAGATGAAATGTTTACATATGCTTGTTTATTTACTTTTTGTAACTCATCAGTGGCGGTTTTAATGGTGGTATTGTTTATAGGTAAGATTGGTACCTTTTTAAATTCCACTATGTTTTTGTTTATAAAATTCTCACTAATTAATGATATTTGTGCACCACTGTCTATTAACACATTACCTATACAATTATTTATTCTCGCTCTTAATACACTGCATCTACTTGCTAACTTATCACTATCTCTAGGTATGTTATTCACATCGTTATTACTGTCATTCACAAGTTCACTACGTATATCGTCTGGCTATACACCGGATACGCAGTAGGTCATAATCATGTTGCCATTTTCTATGCTTTCACTGGACTTCTGATTCTGACTGGTTTAGGCCTACATGTTATTAGTTTTGTTTGTTTTGCACGGACACACGCCGTGCAACCTTATGCGTTTTTTCTGACCGTGTTCATTATCTTGGTTATCTTTAGCTACGGACGCGACTTTATGATTACTAAACTTCGAGGAATTTTGTTCGCGATCATGCTTTTTCCACTGTTTACTTTTATAGGCATTCTGTTTTTGTGTGTTATTGGTGTTTATTTGTTTATGTGCATTGTAACTTTCAACATTTCCATCAACATTTTCCCATTTTGTAAGTAGCAACAGCAGCTCTTCTAAAGTTTTAATTCCTTGGGTAATTACTCCTATCTGTACTGCTCTACTAAAATGGTGGGCCAGTTTGTTGACGATTTCAGCTTCCGACATCTCAGGCTCTAGATGTTTTGCCTTCGTTACAAGTTGAATCAGGTATTTCTCCTTGGTACCTTTACTCGGAGTATACTTACCGAATTCAAGCTGCACACGTACTTTACGCTGGATTTCGTCATTCCAGTAGCGTGCCTTAAAATGGTCAACCAGATCTTCATATACTACTATTTTGTCTTGTATGATGGAAAACCATTCTGGAGCTGTACCCTTTAGATGTCGAACTACCCGGTTTATCTTGTCAACATCGCTAAGATTGTTGATATTTTCCATACTACGTTGGCATTGCTTAAGGAACTATACGGGATTCTCGTGTTCAAGGCCATAAAACTTCACATGTGTGTGTTTATGTCATCGTGAGTTTTGTATAGGCCTACATAAGTAATCTGGATTGCGGATGTAGTAGTTTGCCGTATTTTTTCATTTGTTGTTCCAAAATTTCTAATTTGTTTTCATGACTATTTATGAAATCATTTATCGCGGTCGTCTGGGATTGCATTCGATCTTCTACTGATAGCATACGCGTTTCACACTCAGTTATACGCGAGTTATTTACTTCAAGCGCGGCTTCAAAATCAACGCGGATAGACTCAACCTTTTCAGTTATTTTCTTTTCGGCCGCTTCAACGATATTTTTATTTTGTTTAGCTTGTTCGTGTACGGCAGCGAATATTTTTTTATTTTCCTCGTGAATAACTCTATTTTGATTTTTACTGTCGTGACGTAATTGTTTATTTTCGTCGCGTACGGATTGTATACTTGCTAAAGTCGCATTAATCGTGGCCTGTAAATCAGCTGATAGTGCTTCTGCCATAATTATTAACGATAACAGATCACAACAAAGTTTATCTTAAAGCCTTGACTTACGCACGGGCACACTTATTCTTATTGTAAACGTTTAATGTTCAACTGTTCTTATATATTATAGAAACGCACAGTATCAGTCAGAAATCATACAAATACAATGTCCACACAAATACTTAACCTAACATGCACAAATTAAATATTTTACTCCAGATAATTTCCCTATATTATGCTACAGTTCTAACCTAAAAACAGTCTTTCAGAGTATATGTAAAATATCAAGTATACACACTCTAAAGATAAATTAAACAGAGCTCAAATAATAATAAATTTTTAAAGACAAATTAAACACAGTTCAAATAATAATACATTTTTACAATAAACTATTTACTCGTGCCCAGCACGTTGACGGCACCATTTAATACTATGCGACAAAACAAATATAAGGCATAGTATTAAAAACACAATAATAATAGAGTCTTTTATCTGGAGTAAGGTACCTATATATTTTAGACAAATTTAAAAATGGTCTGTGGTTGACAAAAATTATTTATTCTAAATGTAATAATGTCTATTAATGATTTGAAAGTTTCTTTCCTTAAATGTCTATTTTACTTGGGTGTTGAATTCCTTTTTCGAAACCGTTGAATCGTTGCACCCCACCTCTCGCGGCCTGTTGAATCTGCTACCTCTCACTGCCTGCTGGAAACTGCTGCTCTGATGACACGTGGACACTCCGCTCACACGCACGCACGCCGATACACCGATAGCATTTATCTCTTTACTCAGGGCTCGATAATGGGTTTTAATTTAAATTAATGTAGTTTGGGTGTATTGTACGTACACCTTCCCGAGTCTTGATTCTTGATGTGTCCTCGCGTTCACACAGATGTATTCAGGTAAATACACCTGCCCTATGAGGAAATTTTGACTCTTGCGAGAATAGCATTATTTAATTAATAATTTAATTAATATTATTTGAGTTCTAGTACCCAATAGGATTTTAGCAAACGGGCAACTCGTTGCTAAGATTCCGTACTCGTAACCCTTATATAGGAACGTATACTGATACGAAAAACTCGCACAGAGAGAACGTCTGTTAAGGTCGAGCTAATAGGTCGAACTGGCCGAAGCTTCCTTCACGAGAAGCCAGTCTGAAAATTGGGGCCTCTGATTGGTCAAAACGCCTAGCACGTGATTGATGCGTTAGATTGATAGATAGAAGTCCTGATCAAATTTGCTGAAAACTGCAAAAGCAGGTATAGATTTTATCAAAAAGTTTTATGACTTTCAGAAGATAAGGATTCTTTAGAAAGATTAATTCTGTTAAAAAATACATATTAAAATAATATGTTTTGAGTCTTTGACATAAGAAAAATGTAGCGCTAATTTAGAAGTATGAGCTGTCCAAGTCTCAATTCAATACGTTAATTTTCACCAGAGAGTTATTCATGTAAATATGAATAACACGCGCACACGCGCACTAAATTTGCACTTGACATGACAGAAAATAAATTTATGGGTATTTTGACAAACAACAGTTATTTACCCATTTCTTAATTCAAAACTTATAGATATTTTAAAAAATTTAAACAAAATCAAATTTTCTATAACGTCATAAATTGGTATAAAAGCATGTAGTCTTAGCTACAAATACCCTTTCTGCGATTGTTCCATTGCAGTATCATAAATTCAACGGAAAGCATATTAGATCCTATGCGGGAATGTTCGCGTACAGTTCAAATGTGGCGCGCAGGCTGGTGGTTGTAGGCCGTTTGCAACTTCAACAGTAGGCCTATATGGCAGAGCTTACTACACAAACATGTGGAAGAACGTGCGCTACTCTTCACAACAGCCCTATTTCCATAGTTAGCTAGGCGGTTGCAAAGTTTCTGTAACACTTCACTAGTAGCGCTGTAGGGCAACTTTGTGTCATGAAATCATCACAGCCTTCTTGATTTATAAGTTATGTTAGATTTAGTGTTTACGTTGGTTCAAGGTAAACGTTATCCGTTGTTTGAGGTTATAAAATTATAATAATAATTTTGTATAACTGTGATTATGACAGTTTAATGTCTTTTAACCGATCTCCCATCCACTCAACCAACTACTGCAACCACCAAAATTTGGAACCACCAGCCGCCACTGCTTGGAACCTGAGGAATTTAGTGCTTATCGTTCCGGAATTTCATGATTTATTTCAGTACGGGTAGTATTCTTTCTATACGATTTTCTATTCTTTCTATTTTATAAGAGTGTGACATTCAAGTTGATGATGATTCGTCACGGTAGTAATACTCCTGTTATTCTTATTTGACACTACCCTATCGAGCATTCATCGATGTCTTAGGTACGTCTCATGTTGTGGATATTCATAATTACTCGCTGAAACAGAAATAGACTTCACCGACGCTTACGTGAGAGGCATACAGAATAAAGCGTAATGTGACAAAACGTAGCATGTTTTGTGTACTTTAAATTTTGGAAGTATGTAACTTCAGAATATAATGACCAAAATATGTTTACACACTTTTTCGGGTTAATTTTTAGAATTGGAAATTATAAAAGTCAGTCAAGTTGTCAGTTCAATCGGATAAATCAATTCAGTTCTCGCAATCCGGGAAGTCAGAAACTCTCATAAGCCTCAAAACGATGTTATGAAGAAAAACAAATATATACTATAGCTCTTAAGAACGTACACCTCTTAGTTACTGTATTAAAAAAATATATATATAAAACTCAGGTTTAAATAAACTGTAGCCTATATGTACGTACAACAAAGGTACCTATGTACAACCGCACACACTGCGTAAGTGAAAATTAAACTCTAGTAGGCCTAATTACAATGATTTCTTATAATCTGAAACACGATACTAGCAGTAACCAATTTCTATAATTAAAGATTAGCCTATGTTACATTTATGTTTCGATAGTCACACATTTTATGTTCAATACTCGGAACTACTTGTACTTAATAACTTGTTTAAAACAAAGTAAAATTTACAACTGTGACAATTTCGAATGATAATGCTATCATTATGCAACACAATATCATGATAAAAGAAAAATGTTAATAAGCTATAACGTATACCATGGACAAAAATAAAATTTGACATTACTAAAGGACACGAGCATGAGTCACAAATAGCATTTTTTCCTGACGTTTGGTTTATTCGTAGTACCCTATCTTCAAACAGTTTACGCTAGTTTTAAAAGGAAAAAACTGCGACTTTTCGGATTTCACTTTACTTTTAATTATGAAAACCCTAGTACAGCTGTAGCTATAAATTATAGATAACTGCAAATTATGATAATGCGTCATATGTGTTAATAATTAGAAACTTATTCGCATAGAATAAAATCCTTATCCATTTACAATGGTTTATTCTCTTTTATAGAACAAAACCGCAAATTTACAAAATTGAAACCTCGTCGAAGTTTGGAACAGATACGTTCTAGTTACCACGGATTCGACCAGTTGCGACCAATTGAAAGTTCGGGATGCAACTGACCGGGTAAGAACCTCGTATCTTCACACTTCCAACTTCCAATCGTGGGACAGCTAAGCTGGTCGTGCCCGGGCAAACCCGATGACTGCCTGATGCGTCTAGACTCATGAATACCCGTGTGCGTGACTAGATGGAGCTCTCCTGCAAGGAGGGTGGAGGCTGTTAATGTGATGCTAAACCGCAGAGCGATTCGCAACGGCTGACGGGAAGGAAAGGGTGCGTGAAATCTGTTTTATTTCTTGTTCAAGTGGAGGATGAGAGGGAGTTTCACTTTCGTTTCTGGGTAAGAAAAAATAGAGTGTCAAGCGTCGCAGCGGTGGTGAGGGGCAAATGAGCAAATGAATGCTTCTGGGGGTCATCGAGCAGAGCTCGTGGGAGTTAAAATTTGCGAGGAGGTGGGCCGTCATCTGTACTAAGGCGGCGGAGGTGAGGGTAGGATGAGGTAGGTAGAGGAACGTGTGAAGAGTTTAAGCGGCAGAGAACTCACGAGCTCATCAACAGAAGGAACCTTCAACCCCCGTCTGATAACGTCATTGCGGACGTACCAGGGAGAGTTACGCACAGGCACTAAACTCCGATTTGAGAGAAAGGGAAATAGCTTGGCTTTAACGCCGCGAGTTTTCTGGAGACACTGAGAGACATGGATTGCAAAGCTAAGGCGCCGGTCAAGAGTGACGCCCAAATACTTCATAGACCGTTTCCATTCGATCGGACTCTCGTTAAAGGAGAGGGGCTGGCATCGGGAAGTAAGCTGACGGGAGAAGGCAATCGCCTCGGATTTCTACCACCCTCTATTTCCTCAGCCAGTCCGGATGAATGACGAGCTGACGATGCACAACTTTAGCGGCATGACCAAGATTGGCCGAACTAGAATGATACATGGCGTCATCCGCATAGAGTGAAAGAGTGACTCCAGAATGTACTGGCAGGTCGTTCGTGTACACGAGGTACAGAACGGGGCCGAGGACAGATCCTTGAGGAACGCCTGCGGCGATCGTTCGGACGGATGAGTACGACCCATCGACGGATACCCTAAAGAAGCAAACGCAGAGATCTGACCGCAGAAGATGAACGAAAGAAAGAGGCAGGTAATGGGGACTGGGCCAGTTTGTAGAGAAGGACTTCGTGCCAGACTCTATCGAAGGCCTTACTCATGTCGAGCATTACTGCTATGGTGGACTGATGTTTGTTGACGGCGTCCGTCAGTTGGGTAATAACCCTGACGAGTTGAAGAGTCGTCGAGTGCTCTCTGCGGAAGCCGAACTGTTCCTGCCGGATGGTGAATATCCAGCAGGGGGACAATCCCACCAAGCAGGAGCTGCTCGAACACCTTCGAGATGACTGGCAAGAGAGATATGGGGCGATGGGTTTCTGGGAGCAAACGCAGCTTCCGAGGTTTGGGAATCACGATGATTTTCGCACGTTTCCAGGCTGGGGAAATAATGAAGCCGAAGACATCCATTAAACAGCACGTGTACTAGCGAGATGAGACTAGGGGGAGCGTGTTGTAGAGCCGCTGCGCCGATACGATCCTCGCCGGATGCCCGCTTAGGGTGCAGTCGACGAACGGCCGATTCCACATTAACCAGGTCGAACGGGGGAGGGGAGTTATCGTGGGGGCGGGAAAAATATCCAGATAGGAAGCCTGCGACCACGGCCGAGTGGTCGGAATCGCAGACGCCTCTGTGGACGGTAAATTGCTCCTCCATGGAGTCAGCAAAGACCTCAGCTTTTCCCTCCCCAGAGTACACAATCCCGTCTAAGGGGATGGCGGGTCCTTTTTTCGCCAACAAGTCGACTCGCAGCCTGCCAAACAGACTCGGGCCGGACTTCCAGAGACTCGAGGTACCTACGATATACTGAAGCGTCAAGCAGAAGCTGCGTTTTACGGCAAGGACCCGCAGTACGTTTCCCGGGTTCGTTGCCGTCTACGGCGGTCGTCGCAACTGATCGAGACGTCACTTTATCAACACGTGGTTTAAATCTCGGTAGTGTTAAAATTTTAGCCTCATAATTCAGCAACAGAAGTTGACGTCTGAAATGTAGCGACGTCATTCCTACAAAAGCTTTGTGCTGGGCTAGTACGAAAGTCCCCTGTTGGCATAATAGAGTAGAACATTGTGTACATGATTTAACTTCTTTAGACATGACTGCCTGGTTGAAAAGTACACTGCGTATCCATAATCCATTTTTGATAGCACTAATGCGGTGTACAGACGTAAGAAAACCTCTTTACCAGCATATGGGAGACAGCATATGCGTTTTAATGACGATTTGAACCTAGCAGCCAGATCATCAACATATTACCTCCACGTTAGGTTTCTATCAAATATAACGCTTACGAATTTAGTTTATGTTGTATACTGCAGCCGAACACCATTTATAGTTAACATCGGGTTCGGGTACCTCCTTAGTTTTCGACAGAATGGACACAGGTAACTTTGTTACGGAAAATTAAAAGCCTATGGTTTAAACGTTTTCTACCAGCGTGTCTATAGCGCTTAATCATTGCCGTTGCTTTAGCTAAGTAGAACGGTCGTCAGCATACAAGCATTTATCAATGAATATGTCCTCAGAGAACCCGTTGATCGCTGTAATAAGATCCATGCCGTTCTACAGAGCTCATTGCAGTACTCCAACTCGTATGGGCCCGACCCGAACACGGAAAGTGCTGCCCGTGAGAAAGCTAAATATGAATTTGGGCAGGTTACATACGATACTGCCAATCGTGTAATTTTTTCAGGATATCGTATTTCCACGTTATACTGAATGGTCTCTGCAAGTCGGATAATACAGCAACTATGCATTTCCTTTCATGAAACTGTTTTGATCTGCATTTTCCTGATATTCAGTTGGTCAGAAGTTGAATGGTGCTTCCGGTATCTACGCAATAATGCAATGGTGCTTCAGTTCGCAATAATGCAAAGTACAACCATTTATGTTCGACTGAAGGATGCTCTCGATACTGGATGCCAAAGAATCATTGTTACGGACACTGTTTACTTTCGTGGTATCACTTTTGACCAACATTTCTTTTTCTAGTGCACTTTGCCAAGTTCTGCAGGTCACCAAGGTCGGTGAGTTCACTGGTCAGTTCTCTGGTAACTCTGAACATTGCGGACATTCTCCCCGTTTCGGATTTCAAAAATACCTGACTGGTGTAAACTTGGGAGGCTATCTCTTTCTCGACTCCGCTGAAGGTGGCCGCATCCACAACTTGTAGGTTTGATATTGCCCTTCTTGTCATGTGAATTGAGGGTCTTTCAGTGGACCCAGTATTAGCAACTGTCCTCACGCTTGTCACCTGAGCACCTTCTTTACTCGTTTGTAGTTCTGAACACATTTCAGCAAAGTATCTCTCGATGAAACAGAAACTGCAAGCAGTATCTCTTTCAGTACAGGTATGAGTATCACTGTAGATTTTACAGTAAGTGTGTATTCCACTTTTACTTGGTTCTCTGGGCAAACGACTCCTTGGCTTCGAGGTAGCTGATTCTCTTAAGTGTTTTACTTCTCGTATAGCTACCTTTTGTTTTTACACAGGACAATTATATGTTTGGACCCGGAAACATCTGGATGCCGTGTGCCCAAAACGCGAACACTGAATGGCCTGAGAGATGAATGCTCTTACACTCAACCTACGAATTTCTGCTCGTATTTTCTCCGGCAGTGTTGTCTTATTGAAGGTCAAGACGTGGTAGTCGGCAGAAGCGTCTGTCCCTCCCTACAAACCGTAAGCCTCCGACATGCTATGACTCCTTATATGGTGTTCCGTTGCAATTTCCTCTTCAGTCCAGTTGAGTAAGTTAATACACACTACCGCCCACTTTGTGGTATTCTGAGTGGTATGGGGACTCACTTTAACGTCTGTATCACCGATCTTTTTCAGAATTAGTAACCTTGCCCCTTGCTAGTCGATAAGGGTCTTGATCAGTAGACTACCAGTCGTTTTCCTAACATCCGTGACAGCTGATCCAGCGCAAACCGTTACAGCTCTTTCAATTACAAAAAAAATCACTTTTGTGAATTCACCTTCTTTCCTTTTCACGATTAAGTATTTTGCACCGCAGTTGTACTAACCGACAATGTCAAAAATTTCTCTACACTATTGTTGTGTAGTGCCTCATTCTCTTCACCTTCCAACAAGAGCTCTTTTCAAGATAAGAGTCTTTAAGGGAGCCCTCAATTCCTGAATTTGCATGTGACTCTGTCATGTAGGTCCTACGAGTACCGGCACCACTGCAGCAGAGCTCTGGCACTAAACAGAACATGTTGCATCCTATTGCCCAGGCCATCATTCCCGAGTCACTACCGTAGACAAAATGCTCCTTCCGTAAGTTGTGATGTGTTCTCGAGCGGATCACACTGGATCATTGGGCTGTTAGCCAGCTGTAAAGTGACATCGTTTGCCCCCGCCCCAAAAAGGCCAAAATTTGTAGGCTTGGACGTAGGGTTGGATTTTCTGGAGTGGGGGCTTTGTCACGCTCGAAAAATTTTAAATACAATTCTTGTCTATTCTTAAACGGCGTTTTCTGCACACTCAAAATAAACCTAACTTAACATAAAAATAAAATAATTTTCTCTCAGATTTTGGAAAATTTTAAACATTTGGAGGAAGGAATTTTTTTATTCCCTCTCCCCTCTTGGATCCGTCCCTGAATGTCGTTTGCCTAACTGTGACCATAGTGCTGTTTTTTGATGTCTAATGTTGTAATTTTGGGACTCAATCGAAAATTTATGGAACATTTTAATTCACACTCGTTCTCTAAGAGTTTAGTGAATACTTTTATGTTCGGTACAGTTATAGTGAATTGTGTTAATACAGTAAATGGTTATGTAATAAACCATTCAGCTGGTGATTGTTTTAATACAATTTTATACTAGTACTCAGTAGGCCTATAATAAGTTACGTACTTATTACACAATATTGGATATGTAATACAATTCAGTACATTATTTTGGATAAGATTATTGTAGATGACAGAGGAGGCTATAAACTATATTTATGATAACATAATTTCGTTTTCATTTGTTATAGGCATGTGTTTTTAATGACTAATACCATGTTAATTTAGCTAAGACATTTCACAAGTGTTGTATTGATATATGCCTCCCGGTAACCTGAAAAACCGGAACGGTATAATTTTTTTGTTTTGGTTTTAGTCTGTACAATTTTAATTTCTGTCCTTTTGTGATGACTGAGATACTTCCATCTAAATATAGTCAGCTAATAAAAGTGTACTTAAAGTCACTCATTGTAGAATAAACAAAGAAGACGACCACTCATCTGTTTGGGAAATTAGAGCTGATGTGACACAGATCCTATTACTTTTGTGTTGTACGCATGTGACATTTCAAAAACAGATGGAATCACTGAAGTAACTTGAGAATACTACGACAACAGGAAGCGGTAAACTACAAAATGCCGTAAATGGGATTAATATATGGACTAACAGTCGGTCTGATTGAATTAAATGAAAGTAAGTCAGTACATAAAGTTTCACGAATAAAAGAGAACGATACATTGACAGGCTAAAGGTAAAGTAATACCGTACTGTAACACTGCAATACACTTGGACGTTGGATATCCGGCTTAAATAGAAAGGACGTGTTCAGAAGTAACATTAAGAACGTAACATATAAGGTTTGACCGAAAAATATCCGACCATTCTGACTATTACGGGAACCGGTTGTGTAACTGCATTATACCTCGGTAGCCAAACAGATGAGACCTTTTGACGTATGCGTGAACATTCATTAAGGTATTTGATCTACGCTGTGACTGTATTGTGTAAACACGAGTTGTCTGCGACTGTCGTATTCTGACAACTGCTATAGGACTGGAGTTTTCGGAGGTATCGAATGCCAGGACCTGAATCTAAGATACCGATATGGAACCTTCCTTTTATGGATTCCCTAAGGTCATCCTAATTGACAACCTGAATTAAAAACACCTTGACCCAAGTAATCGTTTGACTATTGTTACGATACCAAAAGCAGCCCCAATACCAGAGAAGAAATATAAAATAAAAAGGCATGAAAATAAGAATTAACAATTTTAAATCAAGAAAAATAAAAAGACTATAACTTATACAAGACAAATGACAATGACCCAACCCAAGTGATTGGCCAAATGACCAAATCAATATAATCAAACTTATGATAAAATTCATAAAATTGACATTTTTTGAATAAATAATTGAACCTTGAAGGTACAAACCACCATCAGAAATGTTATAATTTTATGTATGTAAATGTAGCCTAATGAAATCAAATGATAATAAATAAAGGTATAATAAATAAAATGTGATGGAGCTAGTATGAGATAATCACAACATTCATATTAAATTGAACCAAGAGTGCATAAAGTAGGTAGGGAGTGGAAAAAAAAAAAAAAAAAAAAAAAAAAAAAAAAAAAAAGTGAACAACACTAGGTAAAGCAAAGTAACCCAAGTGCATGTGTAAAAAAGTATAAAGAATGTTAGTATTAAAATATTAAGTTATTAAAGTTAAAGGGATAAACAAAACTTAAACAAGTTATATGTTATCAAAAGGAAAGTAGACATCAAAAGATGGATACTCAATTATTGAAGTTGTGTTATAAAAAGAATAGTAGAAGGTAGCAGTAGTATTATAAAACTATGAAATTGTTATAATTGTAAAAGAATCTTAAAAATAATTTATGTTATGTTGAGTTGGGAAAATAATACTAAAAAGCAGTAATAATGTGTTGAAAGGATGAAGAAATCCTAAAAATATGCACTGTTAATTTCTTAAGTATAGGCTAGATGTAAAAGGCAATAATATGTCTGTAAGGAACTACTCATCATAAACCAATGTATGTAAATTCATAATAATTGTAAAACAAACTAAGACAAAGCAATAAGAACATAGGTACAAGAGCAAAATTAAATTATAATCAATGTCAACCATTGTAGGCAGGTGTAGGCCTAAAGAAATATGAGAAAATTGTAAAATGTAAAGAAATAACAACATTCAGTTAGGAAAAAAGTTAGGTAAACATAATATATTGAGCCAAGGAACATTAAGAGCACAAAACTCTTTCAAAAACACACTTATAAACCAAAATAAGTATAAAAACCAAAGGTATCAAACATTAAATCAGCTTATATTGGATAGAACATAGTCATGTTGGATCTCAAAATAATATTAAACAGAAATGCTATTCAGTGGTAGTAATAACAGAAGTATTAATAGTAATACAAGCAAATTATCTTAAATAGAAAATATTTATCCATTTTGGGCGAAAACACAAGCTATGTCTAACAATGGGTACAAAATTATTTCAACCAATGAGAACGATAGGTTTAGCAGTTAGAACCAAAAAACCGTTACAAATTTATACACAGTCCATTATTAGCATCAGTAGAGTACAGATGAAAAAATAGCCGCTCCATATAATTAGAAAAAAGAATCAATCAAATGAGAAAAACCATATAATAATTATTGAAAGATGGAAGACAAGATGGGCAAAACGTATTAACTAAACAAAATTTTGAATTAAAGAAGATAAAAAATATAAAACAAAAAAGAAATAAAAGAAGGAAAACATAGCTACGAGCATACATGGAAATAAATTATCAGACGTTAAGGAAGGATTAAAGTATACAATTCATTTAATTTACAAAACAAAAGACTGGATTCACTACACTTTAACACTGATGCACAATATATTTAACTTGGTTCAAACACTGAATGGTTCTTAAAAAACCAAATAATAATTATCAAAAAACTGTTCAATTAAATTAATAAGACATTTGGAAATACCAAAATATTTTGTCAACGATATAAACCTTAACCTATAGTTACGAGTTGAACTCTCACAATTACGTTAGTTAATAAGTAGTGGTGTAAAGAAAAAGCGTAATATTTAATTAAGTCTATGTGAAGGATTGTACTTTCTCGAATCATTTTGTTAACTTTTGCTGTAATCCAAAGAACTTTTGACTGAATAAACATTGTAAAATTAAATTCGACATTCACGCTCGATACTCAGTCAACGACCCAAACCAACAAACATAGCCAACCGCTGAATTATAAATCATTAGAAGCCGGAGCATAACTTTATATACTTTAATAATTTCCTGTAATAACCAATATAAAAGGTAGAACCGCTATACAATAAACCAATACTAAGAATTTATACCTGTTTATTATTTCATGTGACAATATTTATGTGTTAATTTATGTCATATAGCACAGTGAAAATTTTTTACCATAATTACAGGTTGGTTACCGCGAGAGAGCGAATTTCGAATTCAGCCGATACAGCGCGGTAAGTAATACGGTTTATTGTGAAAGAAGGAAAAGTTACGACAAATTTTAATTGTTTTAAAACAAACAATTTGGCGCCTAAAATCGGGAAAATAATAGTTAATTTAAATCAGGTAAGAAGGAAGAGACAGGTATTGGCAAGGTCACGAGAGCGACAGATAGCGGGAAAATTACGAAGTTTTGGACTTCGTTAATATAACATCCGAAAGAGTCGAAGTAAAACGATCACGACACGATTGGCTTAATACACGTACAAGATCTTATTGTTACAAATTGACGCACAAACGTGTGGCTTAAAGTACATACAGATTGGTATTGTTACAAATTGACGCTCCATCGCGGGGCTTTTACAGGACGATAACAGTTTTATTGTTACACTATGTAGGCCTATTCATACCACCTCCCCTCATCTATGCGTCTATTACGCTTCACTGTCCATACATTTATAAAAACATGTAGGGAAGATTTCTCCTATCTTCTGGAAAAGATTATTACCTCTTCTATCGCGACAGTTTCCTTGTCTGAACTACTGCCCAATTATCACTCACGCGGCTACCCAGCACACTGATGGAAGGAATGCAGTCGAACAAGCGAGGAGACTCGATGTGATCTCGATTTCTTTCTAAGGCTGTTGAAAAATTCGAAGAAGCCGTTGTCTCTTTCGTGATCTGTGATCCCATATACCAGGCCAGATTATCGCTGGATGCCTGAAGAAGGCCGTTTTCTCACTTCAGTGAAATTACAAGATTTAGTAAACGGTGGCACCATATTAGAAGTCCGACTGATAAACCCGATTTCAATCAAACTGCCGGCGTGTTACGTCGTTACATGAAGGGTTTCCAACGAAGCTGAAGGGAATTCGCGGATCCTCGGGCTGACGACGGTTTTGTCTGGCAGGGAGGAGCTACTGCCCTTCACCTTCCTCGAAACGCTAGATCTTTCAATTAAAACCTTCCTAAAGACGTGAAAACAGCAAATTGTGTTCCGACTTGTGTTCCAAACTTTCGGTCCGAATCGGCTTAATAACGTGATTACAAGGAAGCAATCTCTTACTGTCTTACTTCTGACTGCGATAATTGCCCAACTAATAATTTCCGTGGAAGAGGCTTCGTAGAGACTTTCAGAACGTCGACACCGAAAGATCCCTGCACTTGAAGACGTATCATCGCCGTCCTACAGATGTTTCCGGACAAGGAAATTCGTTTCCTACTTCACCTCTTGAGTTCCTGTTTTCAGTATTCGTACTTCCTTTAGACCTCAAAGTACAGGTCTCAAAATTATCGGAAATCCGAGGCCTAAAACTAAGCCTCCTGTTGTCCACGACGAAATTGTTCAAAGTCTGATACAGCGGCATATACTGGAACATCTGATCACGAGCAATTCGCCTTTCAGAAAGAACAGTCTTCGTTCCTTCAGTTGACATGGCTTGTGGATACAGAGGAAGGTTAGATAGTGCCTGGCACGAATGCTCTCCAAAAAAGGTCGTCATAATCTTATTGAAACTCTCTCTCTCTCTCTCTCTCTCTCTCTCTCTCTCTCTCTCTCTCTCTCTCTCTCTCTATTTATCCACCTAAGCATTCAAAGAATTTCGACGAAACCGAAACATCAAAGCATGATAATGTTTTTAGACTTTTGAAACGTATAATGTGGATTACGTTTGGTGGATTACGTAATTTATACGTAATTATAATTAAATGATATACGTAATTATCATTTCCAAACCACAGACGATCACAAACAGAGCATGTAAAACCAAATTTATTCTCACTAAAACGTTTGCTAAACTCAATGTCAACAGCGATTATTTCTGTCTTGATGCGTTTACATATCAAATTTCTAGACTGTGGGGAATCGAAAGCGTGGAAGCGTTACGTTTTTCGATGACGATTTTTGTGGAATGACCCCCAGCCTAAAAACATTATCATGTTAAAAAACGCCGAATTATAACGTTCACTAGATAGCTACGGGACAGGAGAGTCGACAGTGTTCTTTTCCATGAACGAATGACATGTCGAAATAGTATCAATTTCTCGGTATACGTTAACGAGTCAGAAATTAACTATTCATGTTTGCTAACGAACGGTCTCATGGTTACGTACTTCGATTACACTGACAATTGGAAGTTTTGTTAACGCAAACAAGAATCAATCGTGGTTTTCTGCAAACCCGGAAGGTTATCCAGACTGCTGTGACATGACCCCGTGGTCAAATAACGTCTAATTAAACGTTCCACTCGCTCATTTCAGATCTGCCATATCAATTTGTGCCAGATGTCGGAAAACGCTGATTCTGTAATTTAAAACAATCATATGTTGTATGTTGTTATAACCAGGGGTGACCATCCCCCCCCCAAAGGCTATGGCGCATGCCCCCCCCAAATTCAGTTATCCCCGCAGGCTACCTGAACGGCGCCCGACGATGCATGTGCTCACACATTTGATATTTAAATGGTGGTATAAAGGTAACCAAAAAAAAGTAGAAGTGGTTATACCCTTTTATGAATAATTAAAATAAGGAGGGTTATTACAAGTTTTTTTTCAAATAGCCTTTTATTTATTTGCCCCCCCCTTTTATCATCAAAAATGCTGTAAAAACATGCCCACCCCAAAACTTTTGATGGCGCAACTTGCGCCATGCCCCCCCCCCTTCTGGGCACCACTGGTGCAACATAGGTAACAAGCCACACGCAAACAGCTATGCTCCCAATCCCTGTGGCGGGAACTCAGACTACCATTCGGTGTTCGATTGCGACATAGAGTCATTGAGCGCCATATTGAGGACGTCGAACTTGCTTGTCGTTTTGCGCAGTTCTTCAGTTTCACTAATTATAAATGAGGTTTGTTTCTTTACTACTGTACTGAAGATGTCACAAAAATCGTTTAAAATTAATTGAAATTTAAAACACAACTCTGTTAAAGCTGTTGTGTATAAAAAAATTAAACGTACTTAATAAATTATATAGACTGGTAAATCATATAGCCTTTATCTAATTCCTTCCTTGCAACTTTTGATTGTTTGCGTAACGGCGCGTTTCAGGAACACAAAAAATCATCAGGTTATAAAAATGAAATCATGAACTAATCACTCGTCGTTAAGTTTAAAATAAAACCATTGCACAACATTCGAATTCACGCGAACACAGCTATGTGCATTCACACACGTGCGCGTCGTCGTAAAGTTAAAAGTCGACTGATTTTGTTATCGTAAACTTACACAGGCAGTCGTCTGCTTTCTTCTTGTTGTGTGCGTATTACTGTGTCGTAGAAGACGTTGGATTTAAATGACAACATATCATTCAATAGCTCGTCATGCTGGAATTTACTTGCTTTGTAAATTATAAATTCTTCTATTGAATCCCTGAAGCGTCCTTTCTTACAGTAATGTAGAGGTTTTAAATTTTGTGCAAAACTGGTACAATTATGGTTGTATTCTATTAAGTGCTGCGCGTAACTGGACTTTATATTATTGATATTCTTCATGGGTAGATGTTCTATACATCTATCTTTAAAACCTCTTCCTGTTTGTCCAATATAGAATTTATCGCAGTCATCACATACAATTTTATATATGCCGGAACATGTTTCAGGATTTTTGTTTCTTTTTGTTCGTAATACGTTTTGAATATTATTGTTTGTTTTAAAAGTTACTGTAATGTTATATTTTTTTAATTGATTTTTAATGATTTGTGGTATCAAGTTAGTGTACTCAACGGATATAAATTTATTGTCATGTCTCGGTTTGTTTGTTCCTAGATTCTTTTTGCGTCTGTGTTTATCGATCAACTTGTCGACAATTGTGCTGCTATATCCGTTGGTGATTGCTATGCTTTTTATGGTGTCTATTTCTTTGATAAAATCCTCCTTCTCTAGGGGTACATTAAGGAGTCTGTGGACGAACGCGTTATAAGCAGCCATTTTTTGTGACCATGGATGGTATGAGTCTGCATGTATGGTAATATTGGTTGTTGTAGGCTTTCTATAGATATTAAACTTGAAGCAATCTTTCTGTTTAATTAACGTTAAATCTAAGAAATTCAAACAATTATTATCTTCGGTTTCTAGAGTAAATTTGATGGGTGTTTATACTGTAAATGATTTTCTCATGTTTTCAAGTTGTCTTAATGAACCGTTAAAAACACAAAATGTGTCATCAACATATCGATGATAGGCTATTATATTCTTATGATGTATATTGTTGTTCGATAATAGATATTTATTTTCAAAATGGTTGAGATACACTTCTGCTAATATACAGTGCCGGATTAACCATATAGCAGGAGTAGCAAATGCTACGGGCCCCGCGCCGGGCAGAATAAAAATCAGAATTCTTATTAAGCACCATACGCGCCTTCGGCGCACCACACTCTCCTTCGCCATACTTGCAAAACGCATAAACGCTTAAACGATAAAAAGCAAATTTTGTGAAAAATCGAAAAAAGTATCTGAATGACGGTTTTAGAGATTTTTTTATATCGGAATCTGAAAACCGCACCACAAAACTCCTATAAGTTAAATGAAATTATTCTTAAATTGCTCGTGTGTTGACTAAATGGCAAGCATTTAAATATACTCTCTAAAAATTGTGCATTTGAGCGTTAAAGAGTTAATTTATACAAAAGGCGAAATAAATACGTTAGAAAATTTCATTCATTTATGAAGATTAGAAAATTATATTAATCGCATTAAAAGCATTCGAATTCTTTTATTTTTTATATTTAGTATATTTACAATTTGAATTCGCGCTCTACTGCAAGGTAATTTTGTGCTATGCACTTTGCGCCCTAGGTGTCTCTAGCTGTCAAACAATCATAGACCGTGAGCATAGCGCCATGTGAAACCATGGATGTTAATATAACTGGATGCCCAACATTGCTCTCTAGTGAAGCAAGTGTGACGTCACGCCGCCATCTTTAAAACGGGCAAAACAATGTAAACAGACGTGGTGTTAGGTTGATTTGTGCGGACCTTTTGGAGTGTAAATTGATTTAATGCTTGCTTGACTTATCACTTCGAAAAGAAGATAAAATACCTGACTCTTGTTGTGCTGTAGGTTGCACAAATCGACGGAAAAAAGGAGAGAACATGCAGGTTTTTGTGTTAAGTGGCATGTTTTGTTTTGCAGCGATTTTTTGTCATCCACCTCCTTATATAGTGCAGGAAAACTGTCGGCGTAAGCCTGAATTGAACAAAAAAAATCGAAGTAGTCTCGATTTTTGAGGAGTAGTTGTTTATAATGTATACAAACATTTTTTGTCTAATCACCTGCCAGCGGCGCCCGGGAAAAATTGTTATAAACAAATTTAAAAAAAATTCAGTTTTTCGCTCATATCTCCGTTAATTTCGCCCGTAGCTTAATTTTACAAGAGTTAAATTTTAAAGCTGAAGAAATTCTACACAAATTTCATCTTAAAAATATTTTTGTGCGAGCAAAAACAAGCGCGGGAGGTCTAAATGTTTATAACGTATAATTCTGTCGTGGTGGGGGACGAGGCTAGCGAGCGGAGGTACGCGCGCGCTTCATTAAACGTTATAACTCTTGTTTAAATTGAACTATTTTAACAAAACAAAGTGCCTATCGAAAAATGATAGTTTTTTACATGCGACTATTATGAAGAAAGGTTTAGGATTTCATTATGTGTATATTGTACAAGAGATGAAATTACAAAATGCTGTTTTTTTTAAAGAATATGAAATTAAATAAACAATTAATTTTATAATGAACTTTCACGTATAAATTCATTTTCTAGACCCTTTGGTTGATTACTACAAGGAATAAAAAAAATTACAAAAATTTAGTTTTTAAGATTCGCCATTTTTAAAATCCACTTTTTTGGAAAAATCGTAACTAAAAAAATAACTTAACTTCAAAATATAATTGTGCAATAATCAGGACACTTCTTTTTGGGCTATTTAGAAAGCTTAAACCTTGCCCTTTAAGATTTAATTATAATAGGTATGAAAATTTACGGTTAAATTGGGATAATTAATAATAATTAGTTGCTACTTCAGCCGATAGCTGCGCGACTCCAAAATTTGCTAAAAAATCGATGCCTGGAAAAGTTATAAAAAAATATTTTATTTTTATGCAACTTACAGGTGTTGTCGAGCATGTTGTGACGTTCAAATAACCACCGTTTTTATTTAACCACCGGTTACAAACTTTAAATTACAAAAATTTAGTTTTTAAGATTCGCCATTTTTAAAATCCACTTTTTTGGAAAAATCGTAACTAAAAAAATAACTTAACTTCAAAATATAATTGTGCAATAATCAGGACACTTTTTTTTGGCTATTTAGAAAGCTTAAACCTTGCCCTTTAAGATTTAATTATGATAGGTATGAAAATTTACGGTTAAATTGGGATAATTAATAATAATTAGTTGCTACTTCAGCCGATAGCTGCGCGACTCCAAAATTTGCTAAAAAATCGATGCCTGGAAAAGTTATAAAAAAATATTTTATTTTTGTGCAACTTACAGGTGTTGTCGAGCATGTTGTGACGTTTCAAATAACCACCGGCTGACGTTTTCCTGCCTGTGTATCTTTATTTATATAAAAATGGATGGTCTGTATGTAATCTAGAATCTATAATGCGTTGTGTAAAAATGTGGAAAAATGAAAGATGACTCATACTGATGAAATTCCATTATTTTTATTGGTATACATAGACGATCAACTATATAAATTTGTTATGAATAATTCACGTGAATGAACAATATTTTTGACTATTCCATTCGCTATATAATTGAACCAACTTAAAATAATTGAAACTAATACTAACATCTAGCGTAACGCAAGTGGATAAACAATATTTTTGGTTTTCTGATTTGGTGTATAGATGTACAGAGTTTCTGGATTTCCTACTCTGGAGCAAGCAACATATAGCTGACCATGCGAAAAACATGGATTTTCTAAATTTAATCCGGCAACGCGCAGCGACTGCCCTTGAGCTTTGTTGATTGTCATCGCGAAAGCAAGACGCACAGGAAAGTGTAGTCGTTTGAATGTGAAGGGCAAATCAGTGGGAATCATTGGAATGCGCGGAATCAGCACATCTTCTCCTTTACATTTGCCATTAATTATTGTTGCTTCAATCACATTCGGCATCAGTTTTTTCACGGAAATTCTGGTTCCGTTGCACAACTTTGGCGTGTTCAGATTCCGAAGGAGCAGTATTGGTGAGCCAACTTTCAAGGACAATTTGTGCGGTGGCATTCCAGGAGGCTCCAATGAATTGAGAAATTCGACTAGATAATTAACAGCTTGATCCTCTTCTGTAACTGTGTCAATGGATTTGTATTCCGTAACCGCACCAGGAATTTTCAATTGAATCTTATTATTGATTCGATTGACGTCATCATTTTTTGGAGCTCGCTCGCAAAGCCAATCGTGATTCCTGAAGTTGTTGGCGATGTTCGGGAAAACCTTCTTTTCAAGATCTTCAAGTGATGACAGAAGTTGACAGAAGTTCGGTGGGAACGATATCTCCTGTGTTGCAGGATCAACCGGAAGTTTGCCGTCGCCTATATCCAAAAGTTGCTTGGCAAATGTTTGTGCAGAAACATGTCCAAGTAAATGCACACGCATATTGGTCGACAGTGTAATTTTCTTCACATGTCTCCAGATAGCCGAATTCTTCAGGCATGCGTTCAGCTCGTCTGCTGGTGTTGATCTTGGAATGACGGGCAAAATTTGACGGAAATCACCGGCGAGCAGTATCAGAGCTCCGCCCATTGGACGTTGATCGTTTCTGAAATCTCGCAGAGTACGATCAAGTGCCTCAAGTCCTTTCTTATGGGCCATGGTACATTCATCCCAAATAATGAGTTGGCATGTTTTCAATACAGTTGCCATTCCAGATGTTTTTCCAATGTTGCAAAGAGGATCTGCAGCTAGATTTAAATTCAATGGAAGCTTGAGAGCCGAATGTGCCGTGCGTCCTCCATCGAGTAGCGTTGCTGCAATCCCCGATGATGCCACAGCCAGAGCAATCTCATGCTTCATTCGAATTTCGGCGAGTATGAAATTGAGTAGAAATGTTTTTCCTGTGCCTCCTGGTGCATCAAGAAAAAGAAGTCCACCATTTGCGCCTCGTACATTCTCCATAACTGTGTCGTACGCAAGTCGTTGGTCGTTTGTTAAGAGCCTTTTCTGAGCCTCAACATAAACTTGCAGCGCATCGACGTCGTATTGTTTTTCTCGCAATACGTCTCTATCGACAACATCATTTCTGTCACGTTCCGGTGAAAATAGCCCAAGCTGATTGAGGATTTTGTTGTTAATCGACATGCACGTATTCTCAAGTGATATCAGTGCTTCATTGAAAATGTCTTCCGAATACTGTACATCGAGGCCGGGGTTGTCTCTGCGTGCTCGGAGAAGTATGTCTTCGCTCATACTCTCTTTGTGTTTTTCCCATAGATCTTTTGGATCAGAAGGCGCACAGGTTGTCAAAATTATGGCGAACAGGGTTCGTATTTGGTGAGCATGACGTGTTTCAGATGCTTCTGCCAATGTGTTGTCCCAATGTTGATCATTTTCAAGCAAACCAAGTTTGAAACATGCTTCTCTGTATGTCTGACACACTTGACCATCGATGGTTTTGATTGCTTGAAACGATGTTGGTCCTTTGACCACGTGAAGCAGCATTCGCAAATAGTAGCATTCACAATTATTCGGATGAACAGTATATACTCGTCCCAATGCGCCAGTAGAAAATATGCCAGGTATCGAAGAATGCCTGGCGCCTCGTTTTCTTCTGCAAAATTTCTTCGTCGATTGATTGCAAGTGTAATAGTGCGGGACTTCGTGATACAGCAACGTTTTTGCGAATTCGTCAGTTGCACACAATTGGAAAAAAGCGGTCAACGTTGTGTTTGGTGGATCTGCAGCTCTCTGGGGTGCGTTCTCTTCCGTGAAGTAGACTCGTTGACCGTTTTCCAAGTGAACACTGAGATGCATGACAGCAGGAAAGCGTTCATGAATGTCGAAACCAAGAATTCGCCATACAGCTTCATTACTGCTAATATAACGTCCCATTTGAAATTGTTCGACTTCATTGACGGGTGCATTGGGATTCGTAAGTCCGAAAACTGCCATATCGCTGCCTTTATTAACGTATTTACATATGTATTTTATTGACTTAACTGAATTGCAAGACTCCACGTTGATATGCGCATTGAATGATTTCAAAAGCATAGGAGAGTAGGGCACAATCCATTGGTTATCAATTTCGAAATCAACGTTATTGATTTTAATAGTTGTTGTGTGTCCTCCATCATCTGGTTTTCGTCGTCTGTACAGCGGATAACCATCGCCACCAGTTTGTGTTTCTGGTAACAGCTGACGTGGATACTTTTTGGTGCATTTTCCATTTTTCATGCATGGCGAATGTGGGTTGTGTAGTCCACATGGTCCGTGAATCATATTTTTTTTTACAATTTGAAATAATTCTGGATCTTCTTCTGGATCGGGCAGCTCAGCAGTAATGATATCGTCAATCTGAGCTGGAACAATTTTTTCAACCAACCAAATTAAGATATGAGCATGTGGTAGACCTCTTTTCTGCCATTCAATGGAATACATCCAGCAGCGAGTTTCTCCGTATATATGGTTCTTAGTGATGAGATCCATGAAACGTATCAATTTTTGTTTGAAAACTCTCGCTGTGAGGTCATGCCGATGGGATGGTTGCTGGCCAGGCAGAAGTAAATCTTTGATTTCAGTCCAAGATGGATTGCATGTGTACGTGATGAAAAGATCTGGACGTCGATATTTGCGAACATATGTCAGAGCATCCTGAGCATATTCATGCATGTGTCTTGGACTTCCAGTATACGAAGCCGGAAGTATAACCATTTGTCCAATGTTAGCAACTTTTCCATCCTTCGCGATTGCATCTCGCAAATGAATATACTCTTCGACTCTAAGCTTCGATTGATTGTAACGAATGTAATTGAGTCGTTCGCTTTCGACTTTAGCGTACATATCAACGATGAATTGTTGGAAAAGTTGACGACACTTCAGGATGTGGTTGGATTGTTGTGCTCGAATCATGATACGATATGCATAAAAATCCATACAACTGACATTTTTCGTTGTCGCAGCACCTGTGACGGGATGAGTTTGATACAATTCGAGATGATATCCGTCTTCTCCTCGCGGAAACAGTATTGGATATTGAAGTGCGTCGTACGATCGGTGTGTTTCAGCAACACGTTGCTTGGTTTGATCTCGTCTGCTGATAACAATATCTCGCCGGGTAATCTCTGTTCCGACAATAACAGCTGCTACTTCAGGGGCCATTGGAGCATTGAAGCGTCTTTCATGCCCATTCGACGGCGTTTTGTCTGCCCTGATAATGACTTTCAAGTCATCCGCTCTCGCATTCTCCAATGCGGATTTGAAATCTCTGACCAAACAGTTGTGCTCGTGGAATAATGCTCGTAATTCAGCAATAATTTCCCGATCTGTTGCTACACTAAATGCGCATCGTCGATCAATCTCTTCCTCTACATTGTCCATAAAATAAATTTGCAAAAACTGCGGATCTTCTTCGGGTACTGGAAGAAGTGAACCAATCTGATGATACACTTGTCCTTGCACTTTGAATGTGGGCATGAAATTACCATATCTCACAATATTCGTCGCTGCAAACGATGTCATTTGAAAGCATGAGTTGTATTTCCGAATATGCTGTAGAAAGTGTTTGGACTCCCGAGTAGTTCCAGCCACGTAGGTTAGAAGTGGTTCTGGTGGCTCAGCCAGTGGTGGCAAATTGACTTTGCCATTGGAGCAACACATGCCAGGTGTTTCTTTCTGAAACTTCGAAGCGCGACAATGTAAGCACAATGTAGCCATTGGACCAATGACAACATCGCGATGCATTCTGTAATCGCAGTCTTTATCGTAATTGAACGCCGCTTTCTTGAGATCGATTCCCGTTCTTGATCGAGTCTGCCGTGAGCGTTCAGCTTCACGTCGTGTGTCTCGCTCTTCGGGTGTTGCAGCAGCTCTTGAAGTAGAAGCTCTTGCTCGAAGATCTGCAACTCGCACGTCATGCTGTTGAGATGATTCGGCAGCTCTTGAAGTAGA
Source organism: Magicicada septendecula (assembly GCA_034769895.1). Lineage (NCBI taxonomy): Eukaryota > Metazoa > Arthropoda > Insecta > Hemiptera > Cicadidae > Magicicada > Magicicada septendecula. Next base: position 409,185,353 of record CM068367.1, read on the forward strand.
AGCTCTTGCTCGAAGATCTGCAACTCGCACGTCATGCTGCTGAGATGTTTCGGCAGCTCTTGAAGTAGAAGCTCTTGCTCGAAGATCTGCAACTCGCACGTCATGCTGTTGAGATGTTTCGGCAGCTCTTGAAGTAGAAGCTCTTGCTCGAAGATCTGCAACTCGCACGTCATGCTGGTGAGATGTTTCGGCAGCTCTTGAAGTAGAAGCTCTTGCTCGAAGATCTGCAACTCGCACGTCATGCTGTTGAGATGTTTCGGCAGCTCTTGAAGTAGAAGCTCGCACTCGCAGGTTTTCATCTCTTGCGTCTCGCTCTTCAGATGTTTCAGCAGCTCTTGAAGTAGAGGCTCTGATCCGGTCAGTTTCCCGGCGCGCGTCTCGCTCTTCAGATGTTTCAGCAGCTCTACTGGCTGACAGTTGCCGCGCATGTCTGGTTGATCTTCCAATGTTTGATTTTTTGGGTGGCATTTCAAATAATTTCAAAATCAATTAATGTTTGGTGACAGATGAGGCTTCCAAAGATAGTTGCGTTGTGTGTGACCCAAATGTCATTCGCCTATAAACAAAAGAACAATGGTTATGCATATTGTAAAGAAATCTTGTCTATGGGTGTAATTAGTTATATGAGACTCCCGTGAATCAACGTTAAGCAACACGTTGAAGGTGGCAATTTGTAACAATTTAAAATGTTGTTATCTGGTTTAAGTAATGTGTTATTAATTAGTAGATCTATTCGGTTGTGACCGATGAAACCTCCTGAAAATATGTTATTAGACAAATATAATTATAATAATGTTTTTTCTTAACTTATAATCGTACTACGATAAAGATCTAACTTAGTATTCAGTAGTTGGGTAATATTAACGATATGTATCGTATATTAACTGAAAGTAATGAGTATTCTTGTCAACCCTAGTCACTCGACGTCAGGAAATTCTATTCAAAGTTTGCACTGAAAACACGCTAGTTCTGCGATCTCCCGTTCCACCAGCTGTAAGTATTAGCGCTGTCACTTGTAATAAGCATATTTATAAGTTAGTCGTGCATCGGGTTTGAATAAACCTTTTATGGTAAATTATTATCCCCACTACTTATAGTATCTATTCTGCAATAACTTCAAATATTTTCTCATACAATCAAAATCCTTTATTAATTTTATCTATTAATTCACAGTACCCGTGATTTCCAAAATAACAATATAATCAAATCGATCACACCAAAATATATCGATTATCAATCAATCCAATTCCATAGACTTATACAAATGAAAAATAATAATACATAGTTCTTATCCCAGGGTTCGTAAAGTTCTTGGAACCATTAGTAAGGCCAGGTAAAATGCATAATTAAGGTTACTCAAGTATTACAAACAAAATTATTTACTCTAAATATAGTGAAATTAAAATAGGTTGTTTTTTTTTACCGAGTCGACGAAAGCTTCGACTGGCGGTGTAATAAGCATATTTATAGGTTAGTCGTGCATCGGGTTTGAATAAACCTTTTATGGTAAATTATTATCCCCACTACTTATAGTATCTATTCTGCAATAACTTCAAATATTATCTCATACAATCAAAATCCTTTATTAATTTTATCTATTAATTGACAGTACCCGTGATTTCCAAAATAACAATATAATCAAATCGATCACACCAAAATATATCGATTATCACTCAATCCAATTCCATAGACTTATACAAATGAAAAATAATAATACATAGTTCTTATCCCAGGGTTCGTAAAGTTCTTGGAACCATTAGTAAGGCCAGGTAAAATGCATAATTAAGGTTACTCAAGTATTACAAACAAAATTATTTACTCTAAATATAGTGAAATTCAAATAGGTTGTTTTTTTTTTACCGAGTCGACGAAAGCTTCGACTGGCGGTGGACGTCTGTAAACAGTGGTCAAGATGCCGCTTAATTCCTCTTCATCCAGTAAAAGTGCTCTGGCGTTTAATAAAATTGATTATGGCGTGTACTGGGAAGGTTTTTTAATTTTGGTTCATTTTTCTTCCAAATTTATTATTCAATTTTTGTTAAATGTATCTGCCCATCTCAACCTAATAGCTTGTAACAATCAGAACGAATAAATCCAAATCAACAACTTCAGTTGCCTTAACAACCACGTTTTCTAAATATCCTTGAGCCGGCATTATAGAATATTACTACTCTTTTCCAAAAAAATACTCCATGCTTGGATTAATATTACATTACCTAATATTCTCCCCTAACCTTCCTTCTTAAACAGTAAATGTTTTACCATAGTTTCGTTGGACTGGATTTCTTAAAAAGGTATTAATTTCCTTTCACTAATATGGAATTTAGGCCTATAGATTTTCTTACAACCATTATAACATTATTTGGTTTTTTAACTTAATTTTCTTTTACCTGACCTACTGTACAATTAATTATTGGTTAATTGGTTAGTTACATTAATTTTATTTTACTGGTGGTTACTTTATTACATTAATTAACTGGTTCTGGAACCCTTCATTAATTTATAATATAATTGTCAGAACTACTTGTCAAACATGAAACACTGATCACCCTCCTGGCCCAGTTTACAAACATTAATTAAAACAACAGTATTATTCAACTTTATACAATACTTAGAACTTAGTATAATGTCTAACACTGGTAACTATACTTGATTGTCTAAAGACAAATTTAACATAAATACAACCATAATCTTTGATGAAGTATTACTATTAAGCAACATCAGTTCATTTTTAGCATACTCAAAATACAACATAAATACTCTGTAGACCTCAACATGTTACAGTACAAAAACAAACATTTTATTACATTCAACCATTCATTGGTCTGGCTCTTTTATATTTAACATTAGTCATTGCCTCCTTTGACTTGAGGTACTTCTCAGATATATTAACTACTGAGTAACCTTAATTCAGGGTATGGTCCTTGATCATGTTTCATTCAATTTTTATGTAACGTTGGGGGACCTTAACTCTGTTACGTTACAATATCGACGTCCAACACTCAACACAATTCGAATGGAAATGGTATCCCATTTTAAACTCACTCACCAATTACTAATCACAGTCACAATCACTATTTGTTATAATTGAGGATTGAGGACAATATTATTGACGATTGATGACAATATAAAGGTTAGCGCGAAAATATTCTCCGTGCTGAAATACCTGTGTATACCAATTTTCATGGCGTTCGGTTGAACGGTGTAGAAGTTGATGCGCTGCAGCGCCATCTAGTGGCAAGTTACAGCAAAACAGATAGCGCGAAAATATTCTCCGTGCTGAAATACCTGTTTATACCAATTTTCATGGCGATCGGTTGAACGGTGTAGAAGTTGATGTGCTGCAGCGCCATCTAGAAGTTGATGCGCTTCAGCGCCATCTAGTGGCGAGTTACAACAAAGTGAACAGCATAAAAACTTTCTTCATGAAACAATACTTATATGTGCCAACTTTCATGGTGATCGGTCAAACGGTGTCGGAGTCTATAAATCTCAAACATACATACATACATATATATATATACCAACATCCATTTTTATATATATATAGATAATTCTGTCGTGGTGGGGGACGAGGCTAGCGAGCGGAGGCACGCGCGCGCTTCATTAAACGTTATAACTCTTGTTTAAATTGAACTATTTTAACAAAACAAAGTGCCTATCGAAAAATGATAGTTTTTTACATGCGACTATTATGAAAAAAGGTTTAGGATTTCATTATGTGTATATTGTACAAGAGATGAAATTACAAAATGCTGTTTTTTTTAAAGAATATGAAATTAAATAAACAACTAGTTTTATAATGAACTTTCACGTATAAATTCATTTTCTAGACCCTTTGGTTGATTACTACAAGGAATAAAAAAAATTACAAAAATTTAGTTTTTAAGATTCGCCATTTTTTAAAATCCACTTTTTTGGAAAAATCGTAACTAAAAAAATAACTTAATTTCAAAATATAATTGTGCAATAATCAGGACACTTCTTTTTGGGCTATTTAGAAAGCTTAAACCTTGCCCTTTAAGATTTAATTATAATAGGTATGAAAATTTACGGTTAAATTGTCATCTATTTTGTCTTTTTGCTTGTTTGGTGGTTAGTAATTTTGCAAGGTTGCCTTTCTGTCTGTTTGGAAATACAAAAGTCTTGTATTCATAATTTTTGATATTTTTTTCATGATTTGATAAATCAAAACTTTCTTTATTTAAAATTGTACGTTCAAAATGTATACTCTTCCTAATTTTTAGCTATCAAAATTTTTGACCAAACCCCCCTGGAGAAAGAAAATTATATATATATATATATATATGTGTGTCTGTATGTATGTATGTATGTATGTATATATATATATATATATATATATATATACATATATATTTCAATCACTTTCTGCTACAGTCCGTTTCTTGATGTATATAATACTATAATACTTATAACTATTTTACCTCAAGATGTATTTTTTCTTTAGGGACATGTTTCGGGAGATCCTGTTCTCCCATCTTCAACCTTCGCCATCTTGCTTCTGGTGCAGTATTTGTGTGTTGGCTTCTGGATGTTATTATGGTGGTTTGTTGGTCTTTGGTCCTTCAATGTTGCATTATTGTGTGTGGTTGTGGTATCTGTTTTTGTATTTTGTGTATTTTCAATGTTGAGTGCTTTGAATATTGTGTCATGTTTTGTATTGATTTGTATTTGTTCTGGTATTAATTTGTTTTGTGTTTTATGTTTGTAAATCTGTAAATTTTCCCAAATGTTCATTATGGTGCCTTTGTGTGGTATATGTTTTATTAGTGTTACATTGGTTATGTCTGGGAATTCATGTCCTGTGTTTATTGCATGTGTGGCTAAATTGGATTTATATATGTTTGGTTTTTTAAAAACAAAATTATTTAAAAACACAGATATAAAAATAGCATACAAAACTAATAAAAATAAATTACAAAATCTAAATAACTCACACAACAAAGATAATACAACAACCAACGGTATATACAAAATTGAATGCCAAGATTGCAATAAATGTTATATAGGACAAACAAAAAAACAGCTGAAAAAACGTTATTTTGAACACCTAAATGCATACAAAAAACCAAACATATATAAATCCAATTTAGCCACACATGCAATAAACACAGGACATGAATTCCCAGACATAACCAATGTAACACTAATAAAACATATACCACACAAAGGCACCATAATGAACATTTGGGAAAATTTACAGATTTACAAACATAAAACACAAAACAAATTAATACCAGAACAAATACAAATCAATACAAAACATGACACAATATTCAAAGCACTCAACATTGAAAATACACAAAATACAAAAACAGATACCACAACCACACACAATAATGCAACATTGAAGGACCAAAGACCAACAAACCACCATAATAACATCCAGAAGCCAACACACAAATACTGCACCAGAAGCAAGATGGCGAAGGTTGAAGATGGGAGAACAGGATCTCCCGAAACATGTCCCTAAAGAAAAAATACATCTTGAGGTAAAATAGTTATAAGTATTATAGTAATATATATATATATAAATTTTTTATGGGTTTCGGACCTCCCTAAGAAATAATTCTGGGTGCGCCCCTGCCTAAAATCAAACTAAGGGCCCCACGCAACATTTGCTACAGGCCCCGCGCTGGCTTAATCCGGCACTGCTAATATACCACTTAGGGGAGAACCCATAGCGAGCCTCTCACTTTGTGAATAAAACTGACCACTGAAGGTGAAATAGTTCTGTTTTAGGATTTTTTGAACCAATATAATGAGTTCATTTATTTCTTGAATGTTCATTGTGGCTTTTCTTATTAAATTTTCTTTCAGAATTTCAATAGTATCTGTGACTGGCACATTTGTGTAGGCCTATAAGTTTACTATGTCGAAAGAGGCAATTTTATATTGAGGTAGCAATTTTGTTATCTTTATTTTATTTATGAAATCAATATTATTTTTAATAATATGATCATTTTCAAGAGTAATATTATTTTTTATAATTTGTTGTAATAACTTAGCTATCTTGTAACTTGGGGCTGTTGTGTAATTAATAAGCGGTCTTATAGGGATATTTTGTTTATGTAATTTGGGTAGGCCTGTAAGCTGTGGGGCTTGTGCGTGTATAGGTTTTATGTATCTGCGTGTTCGTTCGTCCAACAAATTAGTGCATTTAACAATTGTTTCGTACAAAATCTTAACATAACGTTTAGTAGGGTCGTCGGCCAATGTCGACATTACTACTGTTTGTCGATATTATTACTATCGATAAACTCATGGATTTTATGTATGTATTCTTGTTGTGGTAATAAAACTACTGTGTTGCCTTTATCTGCTTTTGTTATTATGACATTACTATCATTTCTTTTACCTTTTATATGTCTGATGTGTCTATAGTCGCTGCTGTATTTATCTTTAAGTCTTTGGTTTATATTATTAATTTTCAATAGTCGGTTGAGTTTATTATTTATTATCGTACGGGCTTCGTTTTGTGTATTTGTATCAGATAACATTCTTATGGTAGCTTCTGCATTCACAGCCTCATGTACAAGGTGATCTTTATCAAGTCTAGGCAAATTGTACGTTAAACCTTTACTTAGTAATATTTCTTCTGTGCGTATGCTTATATTGTTCTGTTTATTATCGTGTAGAGAACGAAACTTTTTATTATGGGTAAATAATATTTTACATGTGATGCGTTTGATCTGTTGTTTGATTACTTCGAACACATTGTTACTAACCGCAGGATGCATTGAATTAAGCAATTCCAAATGAAGTTTATATAACTCATGATTGAGGTTGATTTTCTTTATATATAAACTATTAATCTCTTGTTTTATCCAAGTTTTTTGCGCTGTTTGTTGAGCCAAGTATGCCGCCTTTGATTTGCTATTGATGTTGATAACAGCGTATTTAGGGGTTATGTCGTTTCGCAGACACATTTTGTTAAATTTAATGTTATTAGTGGTTTTTATTAACTTAACTTTGGTGTTCTTGTATTTATAGACCAGTAATGCCGGATAGGCTTCAAAGTTTATTTTTAGTTTGGTCTCCAAGTTGCGTATTTTAATAAATTATATAGACTGGTAATTACCTTCATCTAATTCCTTCCTTGCAACTTTTGATTGTTTGCTTAACGACGCGTTTCAGTCCCATCATCAGGTTATAAAAATGAAATCATGAACTAATCACTCGTCGTTAAGTTTAAAATAAAACCACTGCACAACATTCGAATTCACGCGAACACATAGCTATGTGGAATATGTGCGTTCACACACGAGCGCGTCGTCGTAAAGTTAAAAGTCGACTGATTTTGTTATCGCAAACTTACACAGGTAGTCGTCTGCTTTCTTCTTGTTGTGTGCGTATTACTGTGTCGTAGAAGACTTTGGATTTAAATGACAACATATCACTCAATAGCTCGTCATGCTGGAATTTACTTGCTTTGTAAATTATTCTTCCATTGCATCCATGAAGCGTCCTTTCTTACATTAATGTAGAGGTTTTAAATTTTGTGCAAAACTGGTATAATTATGGTTGTATTCTATTAAGTGCTGCGCGTAACTGGACTTTATATTATTGATATTCTTCTTGGGTAGATCAGGTAGATGTTCTATATATCTATCTTTAAAACCTCTTCCTGTTTGTCCAATATAGATTCTACATTCTACAATAAACGTACTTGCATTCATAAACATCTATATCAATATTTTTATTTAATATTTGTTTCATAAATGGGACGTAACTGAACCAGTGAAGCAACACGTCAACCGTGATGTCCGTGTTGACTGTATACCACGCGTTGAAGTGTACGTATTTGAAATTCAGCGATTTCTCAACAGATAGCACCACTTCCCACGCTGTTGTGTTTCATAGTTTTTTTAAATGTTGTATGTTTTCGCCCGATACTGGAGCTATTTTGTTTTTTAACAGATAATAAATCCTGATAAAATCAGAAATGAGATAATTTGATTTAATCTCGAAATACACAGTACATACGTGTATTGCAAACGTTACATTAGTTTATAATAGTTTACATTCCTTAGGTTCCACAGTTAGTTAGTCATCAAACTGTGTATATTGTTATACAGTTACTAATTTTGCTTTTGATACAATAAAAAGTTATAGTTGCCATCAATACAATAATCAAGATAGGAGGCTGCAATGAAAATAGAATGTGTGTGCTGATAACAGTAGTGTGGCTTCAGTAAGTGTTTGTAACACATTAGCATTGCTTCTACACAAAATGGTAAGTTTGATACACATAAATTTTATTTTTTTGAATCGTAGGAAATTAGTGAGAGTCTAGTCTTCCTTAAAGTTAGTTATGAAGAAGTTATACAGTGTTTTTACAATGCAATTTTGATAGACTACACTATTGTTGTGTGTGTAAATTGTTTTAATATCACATTAAGTTGGAAATTCGCCATCATTAATATAATTTTTATGTCACATCATTGTGATCAGTGTCAATCTATCATCATCTTCAGATAACTAAAAAATAACTATATAATAAGTTAAGACAGTACACACAAAAGTAACAAAATTGTTTTACTAAATATTATTAAATCACTACCGACTCGGAACACAAAGTTTTTATGAGTAAAAACGTAAAAATTTTACCTTATATCCTGAACTAGTTTTTGCTTTTAGAAAGCTTCTTCAGATATAAGAACTTTACGTTTTTACCCATAAAAAACTTTGTGTTCCGAGTCAGTAGTGATTTAATAATATTTAGTTAAATTATTGGACACGTCATGGACAATGAAATTCAAAAATTGTTTCATAGCAACAAATTATTAGATAGAAATAAAGAACTAGGTAGCTGATTATAAATACACATGACAAAAATAAAATTAACCCATTAATTACATTTACCTTGTAAATAAAAACTAACACTCTCTAAACACAACACCACTACTAAGGTCTGAAGTTTATATAAAAAAACACATTCGCTACTCCTCAGAGTTAATCAGAACCCACCATGATATTTTAATGTATCTGTTTCCTTTATTTCCTTCAACCATATGGTAGGAATATTTTTGCTCAGTTGGATAATGCAAATATTACTTCTGGCGAAGAAATACGCTGATTATTATTTTCTGCTTAATACTATTATTTTGCCCAATAATATCTACGTGGTACCACAAGATTTCAAGTTGTTCATTTCAACTGTGTTTAGCTAATCTGATCACATTTCCTTTTATTCCTTAACAGTTTTCTTGCATTAAGTAACAAAAAAGTGTTATATTTTTTGTGTTACTTCAAGCTATCTACAGTAATTCTCTGAAGTGACCCATGCTAATGTAGAGGGAATGCAATATTTAATTACTACAGATATGAAAACCCCTCCTTTTCTTGGTTTCTTCTCCATCCTTTGTGACCTTGACCAATCAATCCATTGGAGACTTCTGTCTGTACATCCATTTTGCAGCAACGGGGTGTAGTGTAAAAAACTAGTCTTTAGATAGTAGCTAATAATTTTAATATAATAGTAAGTTATTTCCTAATAACCAGATGTTGCCTAGTAGCAATAATGGTTTTGGAGCTAATAATTTCTGTACACATGGATACTGTTTAGCACCCACATAACAGCCAACGATTTGCACTTAGCATCTCTGCTGACTTTGTACCTGGGAAACCTCTAGGGCAACCTTCCATGATACTATTGTTATAGAGATGGCTAAAATTAACAGTTTGTGTCTTTTGTGCAACTTAGATTTGAATCACATTGTGTGCCCATGTTAGTGTTAGAGTTGATCAGTGTTTTTATGCTATCATTATTACACAATTTATATTATAAAGCAGTTTTCTATTGCTTTTTCTATATTATATTTAATATCTACTTTCAACTGTTATTACACACTGAGAAAAGAATAAAAAGATAAAAATTGGATATAGGTAATCTAAAATATTTTTCAAATTCCATATTCTAATTTTAACCTGAAAGCCCAACTTAAAAAGCTCATGGTAGTATATAGAATTAAAACTCAATTTGAAATTATTGTTTTGAATATATTTTTTTTACTCATACCTCTTTTTTGTGTATGTATAAAAAAAATCAAACTCATAAACAATGGTAACTTTAATGGTATACCACATTAGTTGCTGATCGTAATAACAGGGCTGTGTTTCAATGTGTAGTCAGAGAGTACACAATCAGTCTGACAAATTTAATTTGTGTTAACGTAGGTTTGTTCAATAATAAAACTGTGGTCCTGTACCACCAGTACAATAATGTGTAAAAACAAGAAAAATTATTTTAATTTTTCTCTAAAATGCGTTGTAAAGCTAATTAAAATTATTTATATCTGATTATTAAATATCTCTACAGGTTTTGACTTGAATCACTAGTATGATCTGCTTAAGTTTTGTTATGATTCACTAAACACTGTATGAATATATGTGGCAGTATCAATGTTGGTAGTGGTGGTGGTATTTGGATGTGTGTGGGTGTGTTGAAAGAAAACTACTGAAGAACAGCATAAACAACATTATTATATGCTGTGTTGTTTATGTGTGAATCTTATCTTATCTTCATGAGATTCTGTCTTTAACAGAATTATGACTACTATGTACTATCAAATGTTAAATATTTTAGTATTATTTGGGTATGATAATGTTGAGCAGTTTGTGTATTTTCGTGGCTTGTTGAGTGTTTTCTTATTTTATTTTGTTTTAAAAGTTCATTTTATTAAAAAAAAGTGACAATAGTGTAATAAATTAACTAGTTTATAAGTAAGAGTCATCAGTTAACTTTCTCTGATATTGTTATTATTTTTAACAAATCATTTTTGAACAAATGTGATTAGATATATAAATACACAGTCATGTATGAACAGAAAGAGTAAAGAACATAATTTTAAAAAAGAAGTACGTATCATAATTCCTTTAAAATACGGTAGTATTAAAAACAGCATTTAAAATTTCATCATAATTGTTTGATAGGAAGTCTATTAAATTTTTAATGTAGTCATGTGTTTTCTGTTTGCTGTGTATATGCAGAACAGAAGTATTGTTACTACACTATTACAAGTGCACATACAGTAAGCCTATAGTAAATACAATGATCAGTAGCAAGCCATATTCCACTCCATACACAATGTTGTTCTCACTCCCCAATGGCAAGAGTTCAACTTACTCTTCCAACTTTCCTTCATCTTATACACACCCATAATAGTGATTACACGGTCTCATAGCCAAAATTTTGTAGTCTCATTACAAAACTGTGTTCTCTGATCATCACTGTAATGATATTCTGTGCCATCATTTTCCTCGTTTCTCTTTGCTTACTCACCTCGTTACTTACTCAGGTGATAAACAAGACTGGTATTATTTACAATACTAAAATTGTAGAGTATTTTACATTAATTTTTATAGTAACTAATAGTTGTTTACATTACTTGTGTAGGCCTACAGTTGATAAGATTGATAAGGAATTGGGTTTTCTTGATAAACTCATTTTCCATCCTACCTTGGTACTAATTCCAGAACTGTCTGTCAGTCTCTTATTAAAGGCCATTCTGTTTCACTCCATTCTAGGTAAAATAGTTACTTTTTAAGTTTTTAACAAAAGATGTACATGTGGATTATCAATTGAAACAACATATTATTTGTTTTACGTAACAGTAAAACTGTGTGAAACACATCAATTAAGCTAATTTTGTGATGCATGTTAAGTAATTCTTATAGAGGAAAATGCACTGAGTGTGGGAACATGATAATTGTTTGTTCCAAACATGCAATTCCACTTTCGGTTCCTTTTTAATTGCATAATAATTTAATTCTGTATCATAAAGAATCATGAGACTAGATAAACAAAAGAAATACAGTTCTGTGATTATAGAGAAGTAATTGGGAAACATTATGAACCTTCACTATACAGTAATGAAGAGTACATTATAAATAATAACGGTGAATAATCATGGCAGTAGTAATAGGTGTAAGGGTTTGTATAATATTAGTTAATTAAAAATTCTCAATTTTGACAGTTTCTTTGCACAGTGCATTTGTTAATTGTGGGAATAGAGTATTCAAACACTTAAAAATTTTGTAATGTTAACTACAAACATAAATTCACATGATTACATGTTCAAATTCACTTTGCACAATTACATAATTTTACAATGACATTTTTAATAAAAATTAAAGTATGTTGTAAATGCACTAATATTAAAGTGCATTTAATATAAGTGAAGGTACGTACATGTTTGTTATTATATGTTCTCATAATCGTAATACAACACATAGAATATTCAAATAACAGTAGCTGTATTTGTGATTTTATGTATATGATTCAGTTCCCTTGTCAGTTGTCAAGGTGGATTGTTGATTTTAAGACATGAGAAGAATTGTAGATTTTAAGATGCAGTGACATTAAGACTGACCTATAAATAATATTTAACATATAAAGCATACTTAACATTTAACTAATGAAACTAAACTAAACTCAACTAAACATTCTAAACTAAACAATTTCAGTACAAAAAAATTACTATCAGAAACTAATGTTTCTGATATTGTTGTAAGATTTGCTGGCAAAAGAAAATCTGCAAAACATGCTTTTTGCCAACTTCTTAAGTATGCCAGTATTATTTGCTCGATATTATACTCACCTGCATGAATTGTTAGATACTCATAGGTATTCACAGATATTCATAACTCTTAAAGTATATCTAGTTAAAAGTGTATATATGGAAATTTGAGAGTTGAACATCACCACCACCAAAATTATATTAGTTATATATTATAAAAATCTAATTCAAATACAGTACAAAATTGATGAAGATTATAACGTAATTATATGGTAATTTAATGATTATGATAATGACAGCTACTACAATAATTACAATACGATGATCTCAAATGAGGAAATAAAAGGAATGGGCTTTCACGGAATGTCAATCTTATCTAAAATGCAACTGATGATTATATCATGAATCCAGTTAGTAATGTCAGATATTTTAAACTGTGATATCTTTTCATGTTATAAAAGGGTTGTAGATTGCAAACCTGGTGCCACAAAAACTTTGTAGTAGTATCTTGAAGAAAACCATTGGCACCTGGTGGTGTCAAGTATAGTGGGGGTTGCAAGTTTGTAGAGAACTGCCACTTTGTATGTTTATCAACGTGTTTCCATGATTGTCTGTGAATATAGAACACAGATATTGGTATAGCTTTTTAACTTGTTTATTCTTTAACTTTTATAAAAATACCAATATTTATGTAGTTATAAAAATGAGTTAAATTTTGTCAGTAAGTAAATAAGTTAATGTTAATGTAAACACACACACATAAGTGTAAGTTATATACCTTTATATATTTACAAATTTGTCATTTTGAAATAAGAACCTTAAGGGTTTATAAACACTTAATTACTAACTGCACATGGATGTAAACACATAACGGAGAAAATACACAATATGCTGTAATATTAATGGTCAAAGATTACACCTACCAGAAGGTTGCTGGGCTACTACAGACCTCACTGTGATCTTACATTGTATGTTACTTCTGCTATGCTTGACTGTTAAATGTACAAATTTGCTTATCAATGTAAAAGTTCCATAAGTGATGTTACGAAGCAAGGTTTGTTGTGGGACTGCAAACCTCACCAAGAGTTTGAATAATTATCATCAAAATTGGCAGCCCCTCCACCCAAGTAGGCATCATGTTTAGCATAAGTTTTGCCAATTGAAATTACAATTATGTCCCAGCAGGCAGGTGGATTGAAATAGTTTTGTGTGGGAAGAATGTCTGTAAATACATTCCAAAGAAAACTATATAACAGAAGAAGAAACACTGAGAAACATCCAAACAATGGAATACATGAAGCAAATAAAGAAATACTCAAAGCAGACAGAATAATTGTCAATTAGACCTAGACAGAAATGCTAAAGTGGTAATCTACAAGACTTAATGAAAGATAAAGATGTGGCTAAAATCACTTTTTAATTACATTTGAAAAAAAATGTTAAAGAAGAATAAATATTGGTAGAGTGTCTCCCACATGTGTATTAAGCAACAGAATCTATGTAATGCATATGACAAAAATACGATAAACCAATGCTGAAGCTAACACAATTGTGAGAACAATTTAAAAACAAAAATGGTGAATGGTCCAAATTGCTGGTTACTTGTAGAACAGAATATGTTTGATCTTAGTTAAGAGGCAGAGTTTCCTAATCACACAAACAAAGAACAGGCATAATAATGTAACTATTCAGTTTTAAAGGGACAACTAATGCAAACCAGAAACAAGAAATTAGTTGTAACCAAAGAAACAACAACCATTATGTACAGAAATATTGGAAATTTGTAAACCTGACATCAGTTTTTCTCCAATAAGAATGGGTACAGATAATTTTAAATAAAAAAATGAATGTAAACAATTATTATCATTTATAATTAAGGTTAACAAAGGCAGTGTTAAAACACATTTAAGAGGAAAGGTAAATTCTTGGATTTCGTTGTCCATGAAATGTGTCCGTTACTTAACTAAATACAACTATTATATTAACGACTCGGAACACAAAGTTTTTTATAAGTAAGAACATAAAGTTTTACATTACAACCTGAACCGGTTTTCACCTTTAAAAGGCTTCTTCAGAGGTTGAAGCCTTTAAACCTCTGAAGAAGCCTTTTAAAGGTGAAAACCGGTTCAGGTTGTAAGGTAAAACTTTATGTTTTTACTTATAAAAAACTTTGTGTTCCGAGTCGTTAATATAATAGTTGTATTTAGAAAGGTAAATGTTTACTGTCTAAGTCACATAAAGGAATTTAAAAAAATATGAAAGTTAGGAGCTATAGTTGTCAATTATATAAAGCTCCAAAAAGTAAATTCTTTACTGGAATTGAATAAATGCTACCAAGGTAAACAACATTACAACATAAACAACATAACTGAAGTAGCATTGAAATAGGTCCACAGCAGATCATTTTTTACATATCTTATCACCGCACCTTTCGATACTTTCAACTTAATATCTTATAAAATGGACTTTTTTCTGGTCCTGGCTCTACCAAAATCATTGATTAAATTGATAAAATCTGTGCTCAATATAATGTCGCTTTGTATGCACGTTTTAGTGATGGGGAGTGGAAGGGATGAGGGAGATAAAATTTGTGGTGGTTGGATAAAATTGGAGTAGGAGGGGGACACAAAACATATGTAGCCCATAGATGGCAAAACATAAATACATCTCTGACTGGAATAGCTTACCCCAACCATAGCAGGACTTACCCAAGAGGTTCTTCTCCTTTGGTACTCTTTTTTCAGAATCAGCATCCAACTTGGAGCAGATGTAGTACAATGCCCGTTCCGTTGCTACATTGTCACTGTGTTCTGATAATACAGACAAATATGATTGACTCGCATCTTTTGTATTTATCATATTTTTTGTAAGTTTAGTTATTTTTAACTGTCTTTTTTCCTGGAATGGACGTTGTGCCCCCAGCCTTTTGCACCCCTGGGAACATGCCCAGTGTATCCGTTTATAAAATTTGGGACTGGTCAACAGTAGAGTCTTTGAGATAAAACCTGAAGGCAGAATGTGCCAGCTTATTAGCACCATAATTAGCAAAACCACTGTATATCACCAATGTCTATACCACCACTAACCATCACTAACCACTACTATAGGAAAATCTAGTCTGTAACACTCATGGAAAAGTCCTGAATATGCCACTTTTAAAATGAAGTAAAAGCACCACTTCATCCTAGCATCAAGTTAGGCCAGTTTCATTTGATTGGAGATGATATCACATCTTATAATTATGTCTTCTCTCTTGTCACAGCAGAATGCCAGCAATTTCTTTTGGTTAGACCAAAAATGTTTCTTTCCATTCTCCCCTACAGGTGATCAGTTACTTTCATTTGACGTTTTGTCATGAGGGTCCAAACTCAATTTTGAATTCAAATTCAAACCTCTAACATCAGAAAAGTACAAAACATTAATTAAATAATTAGAGTCCAAGGAGTGCAATAACAAGAGATATTATGTACGGAATAAAACCAATGTTGAAATGTTAAAACAGAGGTTGAAAAGTTAAGAAACACTGAGAAAGAAACACGCCTTCCCACTGTATCATTCATTACAGGTTAAGGCCGAAAATATTATGGAAGATATATGTAAAGAGTTGCATTTATTGCATAATACACTCAAACCTATCGAAACACACACAGTGTTTAATTGAAATAACAAAAAATACGTGATTTCAGAAATGCTACTGCACCGAGTAATGGCAACTGTGGAATTTCTTTTAAATAATTTTGAGATTTTTTAATAAGTGACTTATATCTGCAAAATAGAACATTTATAGGAGTCCTAATACACCATGAATTATGATAAAGATGATTTTAAAAACTACACAAACTTTTTGTTGCTGTCATCTCTTGAAAACTTTAGAGGAAGTTTCTCACTAATTGAATTAACAGAGAACAGTCACTCAGCAGTCTCCTGTGAACAAGGTTACCGTTGTAGAACATTTACAAAAATGAAATGACATTTTTCCACTGCATATTTTGTTTGTTTCATTGTACCATGCATTTTTCTTGGACACCTTGCAAAATATGATTGTAGCTATCACTGTATATCTTTAGCTCTCCAATGAATAACTGTTGTTTTCTAATTTCGTCATGTTAAACCCAAGTCTAATTAATTTTCTTCTTGGATTTCGTTGTCCATGACGTGTCCGTTACTTATTTTTCTTCATTCCTCTACCTGTACCAATAAGCGGAGCATGGAGGAAACTTTGATTTCTGTTGATCGAGCTCAGCCTGCATCAGAATCCCATCACCCAAGTCCCCTGTCATAAGTATCTTTAACTTTCGACTGTCAATGGATTCAGTGATGACCTTTAGATGATAAATATTGCAGGATTGCACTTTTCTTGAAGGTAAAATTACATATTTTAGAATAGCTTCAGTGTTGGTTTAAATACTTTTACAGTGTCTGTTTGTATAATAAAACACACTATTTGACACAGTAAGAAACAACACCTAAACAATTCAAACTTCAGCGCCAATCCCCTCCACCTCCACCCACACACAACCTGTTAAATAAAAACCGTTATACATAAAACTACCGACAGTTTGGGCATTCCGTTACCAAACTCACTGAAGGAGAACACCACTCCGAAACGACGTATGAGAAAATACAACAAGTAAGTTCACAGTGAAAGTATCAACAATACTAATAATTATTATAGTAGTGAACAAAGAAGTGATGAACATTCAAAATAGAATAAAAGACCTTTCGGCAAAGCCTTTTTCTTCCCGGATATTTAACAAAAAAACTGGCATTATAAAAACTGGTAGGCCGATCCCGGACTTTTAAAAACCCAACAAATGCACAGAAAATGTGATTGGTTGGCTGATAGAGCTGATCTAAATGCACTATTTTGTTGGTATTGTTTGTTGTTTGGAAAGGACAGGAACACAGTATCTGAGCCAAGACCAGATTCAAGCATTTATAAAACCTTGTTAAATCTATTGCTGACCATGAAATTACTGTGAATTATCTTCGTTCATCATTGTGTATTGCTGCTTTTGGTCAAAGTAGAATAGAAACTTCTTTAGATGACCAATTTAAATAGGAGGAATCAGCTCATAACCAGCAGGTTCGACGCAATAGAGACATTCTTAGGAGACTAATTAATGCTATTTGTTTTCTAGTTAAACAAGAACTACCATTTCAGGGACACAACAAAACGAAAAATTCAGTTAATCGTAGCAATTACGTAGAACTTCTAAAGTACACACCCAAATATGATCCTCTTTTTGCGGATAATATGGAAACATCTACTGTATTCAGGGGACTGTTTAATCGAATAGAAAATGATCTCTTTGAAGTGGTTAGCTCAGCTCCTTTAGTGGCTATAAAAAATGAAATAAAGGAGGCAAACTTCGTAGCTGTTTTTATTAGTCTATGAAATCACAGACGTTTCAAATAAAACACAGTTCTCTATAGTTTGCATTATCAGTATGCTTACTATGAACAGTGGCGGCTGTTGGTTCAAAATTTTGGTGGTTGCAGTAGTTGTTGAGTTGGTGGGGAAGATGATGGGGGAGGGGATAAAAGGGCACATTAAACAGGCCGCAGAGCAACATATCTGCATCATACATAGTGGTGTCGTATGGAAAAAATAGAAAGTTACTGTTTTCCCCCAAAAGAGAGCTGCTAATGATAATGGAATGATTCTATCAGTATGTCTACCTATGCCAGATTCCATGTTCCCACATACTTATGAATGATTGCCACAAGCATCACTAACTTTGCAGTAATCAAATAGCCTACTAAATATGCAGAGAAAAGAGAAAGATAAACAGAATTATGCTTTTTATACCTATAAAATAATACACTGATTTGAAAGCGATCCTTGTGTTTACGAGAAATAAAAAATAAGAACAGCAAATTATTTTGCTCGTTACAGCAAAATACAGGCTAGTTAATTTTAAATGACTGAGCTATAAGAACAGATTTTCCCTGCATATAAACTGCAAGGCACATCAATTCAACTACATAAAACATTACTTGAAAACTCTACTCTAAAAGAGGAGTGGAATACTGCCTGCTTTCATTTACGAACAACAAGAAAAATAAATCAGTATAAAATATAAATTTCACAAATCTTTCAATTTTTATTTTTGATTGAAACGTAATTATCACAATTACAGTTATACATTATAACTATAATTTTATAACCTCAAAAACAACGAGTACACGTTTAAGGATGTTTCACACTATCGCTCTAGGCTCTAGGTACGGTCACGCTCTCGGCGCGGTCGAGGTAGTGGCGCGGAGTGTGTAGAGGCACTTAGTATTCACACCGCGACGCTCTCTCCGCATACTCACCGCGGTTCAACCGCGAACTCACTGCAGTCGAACCACGGACTCACCGCGGTCCAATCGCGGTCCTTTTAATACCGCTGCCCCACTGCGGTCATCGTCCGAAGCAGTCAGTAGTTAGCTTGTTCATGGCCGAAAAGATGGATTTCACCGACCAATAACTGCTTATGATAGCGGTGCTTCTGGATGAAGATGAGGAACGGTCCAGTACCAAAAAAAGGAGAATATGGGTGCATCCTACTTTACAAAGAAGATTGACAGAAGGAGAATTTCACACGTTGTTTCCTCAGCTGCTTGAAGATGACACCAGATTCCACCAGTATTTCAGGATGTCAAAGGAACAGTTCCAGATATTGTTGTGTAAAATTGACAGTGACCTGGTAAAACAAGACACTTCATTTCGAGCGGCCATCTCACCAAGGGAAAGATTAGCTGTCTGTTTAAGGTAAGCTAAAAAAATCCTTTAGCATAACTAGTTTACAAACAGGAAATGCTTTACAAACCATTGCATTCAGTTATAGGCTGGGCACATCAACAGTACAAAGCGTGGTTAATGAGGTATGCGACGTCATCATAAAGAAATTACTCCAAGAGTTCATGCCCACTCCAAAGAAGAAAGACTGGAAAAGAATAGCAGCCGAGTTTTGGGGGCAGTGGCAGTTCCCTAACTGTTTAGGGGCTTTAGACGGAAAACACGTTGTAATTGAAGCCCCGAAAAATTCGGGTTCGCTGTATTTTAATTATAAGAAAACATTTTCTATAGTTCCCCTAACTTTGGTAGATGCTAATTACAGATTTGTATCTGTTGACCGGTACATACGGTAGGAGTAGCGACGGAGGGATATATAGCTCTTCCAATCTGGGAAAGCGGTTGGAATCTGGAACTTTAAACATTCCAGATGATACACTGCTGCCAGGGACCCACCAGACAGCACCGTACGTTATTGTTGGTGATCCCGCCTTCCCGCTGAAGAATAATTATTTAATGAGACCGTTTCCAGGTCATCAAATAGAAAATAAAATAGGAGAATTTTTAATTACAGATTATCTAGGGCGCGAAGGGTTGTAGAAAATTGTTTTGGGATTCTTACTCAAAAATTCAGAATTTATAACAGGCGATTAAAAATAGATACCAAATATACAGACAAAATCGTTCTGACTACATGCATCCTGCATAATTTTATTCGTCAAGAGACGGCTATGCCTTCGTTGACTGCTCACGATCTTCCGATTGGGCAAAATTTAACGAACATCCTGAGACAGGCCGGGAATTGTTCATCTAAAGCATTTGAAGTACTCGAAATCTTTAAATCATTCTTCAATTCAGAAGCCGGCGCCGTCCCTTGGCAAATAAATATGATATAAAATTCCAGTTTGTTCAAGGAAGAATTGTTTGTTAATACTACATAAAAATAGGAAAGATACAAAGGAAATTAATTGTAAATTAGTTCCAATAAATATAATGTTGAATCTTACCTGTTTCATTTAAAGCTTGTCCAATGTCTTCCCACACTTTCTTCTTCCTCACATTATCACTGTAACACCGGTGTGATAAATCGTACAATTCAGGGTAGTGGCTGGCGAACTAATTCTATTAATTTTTCATCCATCGTTAAATAACAAACTGAAAATCACGTGAGGGCGCGAGGCAAAGTGTCAAAGGGTCTGACTCTTTCCGAAAACGCTGCTCGAATGAAAGAATCAAGGGTTGACCGCGGTAGCAGCGCGGCGGCCTGTTCAAACTTCCACAACAAGCACGGGACGGCTCGAGACCGCGGTCCGGCCGCGGTAAAATATCCGTCGGCCAGAATCGTCACGAGAGCGCGACTGGAGCGTGATCGAACCGAGCCTCATAGTGTGCACACTTCCATTATAATACATTGGATTAATTTTGACCGTACCTTGAGCGAACCGAGACTGGAGCGCGAGCGTCCCTACAGTCTGAAACACTCTTTTACTTTGAACCAACGTAAACACTAAACCTGACATAATTTACAAATCAAGAAGGCTGTTCACACTTCATGACAAAATTAAAGATGCACTACAGCGCTGTTAGTGGAACGTTGCGGAAACTTTGCAACCGCCTATCTAACATAGGAAACATACGGCAACTGTGAAGAGTAACGCATGTCCTTCCATATGCTTGTGTAGTAAGCTAGAAGCTCTGCCATATACTCTTCAAGTTGCAAGCGGACTACAACCACCAGCCTGCGCGCCATATTTGAATTGTACGTGAACATTGCCGCATAGAATCTAAAACGTTTTCCGTTGAAATTTATGACACTTTTAACTGCTTAATGATTTCGTATATTATTTTATAGTTTAGTTATTCTATATTGGTGGTTGTGCAACGCTGTAACCATAACACCAGCCGCCACTGCTATGGAGAAGTAAAAGAGAGATTATTGGATTTACTGTCGTAAGATGTGATCGACATGCCCAGGATATTACAGAGCTCATTAGCCAGTTTCTGATTGAATTTGAATTTGCAGTGAAAAACTAGTCGCTCAAGCGTATGATGGAGCATCAACAATGGCAGGAAGTTTAAATGCAGTACAGATCTAAGTACGGTATCGGATATAATTCAGCTTCACCAAATTTACCCACTGCACGCCACTGCAAGTTAATAATTACAGGAGATTAAACAGAGTCCAGCCGGCAGTGTGAGGCGTGTACTGACAGCGAGGACTAAGCTTTTGAAACTTGATTGTCTTACAAACAGCTTCACTGGTTGTTTTGTTATCAACACCGTAAATTCTAACCGACTCCAGTTCTGAACGGAAACAGATATAAGTGATAAGTAACTCCAGACACATTCAATATTAGGTTATTAATTTTCATATTCTTTTTCCGTGTTGTTCGAATTGTACACCAGGCTGAGAAACCCTGTGTAATTAAAACAGTTATGATAACAAAGTTATTTCCCTTGTAAAATGAAATTAGTTTTTCTTTAATAGAGTGAATACCAAGTTTGTGTATAGTCGTCGGTACTGCATCTGTCAAAGCTCCAAGCTTGTAATTACAATAACCGATTGAACTTTGGTTATTGTTTCCGCCATATTCTTGAACTGAGACGACCTCGGGGGCAAGCCTGTCGACTACGCTTATACAGCGTCGCTCCCGCTGCGACGGCAAGCAGCTGTTGGGCAGCAATTAGACTATGTGTAATTCAAGGCAGGCGTTCAGGTCTGACGAATTTGTGCAAATGCAGGCCGTCCACTGTCACAGTATTTAACCAAATTCAGTAATTCCAGCCTCGGCTCTGATGCAAGATGTTTGTGATCTCTGTTCTGATGCTGTGGAAACATTTCTATTACGAAGGATTGGGCACAAGAAAAGGCTACAAGAAAAGTGGAAGAATAATATTTTGATGTGACGGAAGCAGTTTGGCGAATTTTCTTATTTTTGAGCGATTTATACAATGATGAGAATTAGCACTTCGGGTTTATTCGTCTTAAATGCGAAACATTCCGATATCTATTGGACATAATCAGTGATCAGTTGGAGAAATGCAGTAACTTCCGAAACACTCTGAAGGACAATTGGTTGTAACTATAAAGTATTATAAAAATAATAAAGTAATAAATAAAACATGTCAGACTATCTCTCTACACCTCGTCTCACAACTTATTTTGAATAGTTAGATTGTCATAGTCTCTCCTGGACAAAGGATTACCACCCATATATATCATTACCCACATGCCTATACATTATACCCAACGCAAGCAAAATCCGAACACAACTGGATGAGTTCGCAGTTCGCAGCTACACACGGAAACGGACGGGCTTGTCGCTGCCTTTTGGATCCTCGCGTATTTATCCGAACTCGTAATTGCAACTTTCGTAGGTTTCTACATCCGGTGGACGAGAGCTCTTAATGAAATGAGCTACCTGAAATTCTTGAAGTTCCTTTTGGTTTTTGTGCATAATACAGTGCCTCATTCACCGGTATTAGAGAAATAATCTTGAAAAACAACATCATTACTAATAACGAGACATTCGAATGGACTCCAAATTTGCTCTCTGTAGCTGTTCCATTGACAACAAACTAAGTATGTTTCGACGTAATATATTCAATTTACTACAATTATAACTGCAGGTTACCTAGAAATGTTTACGTTATTATCTTATTGTAGGGCCGAATGTTATACGTAGTTATCTGTAAATGAGTTTATAAAACAGTTGACAGCAAACGACAGTTTAGTCAAACAAACTGAGTCACCGTTTTGAGAACACACATTGTGTACATAGTATACGATCTCCCATTTTAGCTACCGTAATTAAGGCGTGGCACTTGACAGATGCAGTACCGGCAGATTACATACAGCTTAGTACTATGTATGATCTATTTTTTTTTTTTTTTTTTTGAAAGAACTGTATTGTACAAAGCAAAACGACTTTATTATCACAAGTGTTTTAACTTTATTCTGATTTGGTACTTTTTCTTCAAATTCATAGCACATACTTAGCATATATATTTATTCTGTTCTGACTTATGTGTAATACTAACTGCTGTTATTTGTTTTTTTTTTTAATCTGTTTGCTACTCAGGATTCCAGTTGTTAGTACTAGGTGTGTTGATAACAGAAGTATCAGTGATATTGTCAGGATGGTAATCAATGCAATGAACATCTCTTGTAACTGAGTCTATCTTTTGTAATTTTTAATGAGTCCAGGCTGAGAGACAATGGTTTTGCTTTTACACTGTACTTGCTGCTGATATTTGGTTTAGTACAACTAATATTAGGCTAAATAAAAAATTAAAGAGGAAGGAGTTTAACGAACAAGATAAGAATAATTCGAAATAAGCAAACAGCTCCTACGGCACGGGATACAAAACCAATCTTTAGTCTTTTAAGGATAAGATCTATGGTGGGCTAGCCTCTTCAGTCTACTATCTCATCCTTAGCCAAACAATTTGAATCTCACTTAGAGTTGAATCTCCATCAAGAGCCCTGTACAATAAATTCTACACATGTTCTGCCCATTTACAGGAAACATTTGGGCTTCAGTAACATATATTTACTGGACTTCCTACCCCAAATATATGCATTGTAACTTTTACAGAGCAGTAAAGATAAGTAATGCCAAGAGCCTGATACAATACAAGGTATTATTACAGGTTTTATGTGTGTAACATTTTGATTAAAATGTCTGTTGCTATTCAGTATTTTAGTTTGGTCTATTATCATTATTTTAAGTTGTAACATTTTATATTGTTTTACTTACTAGTTATTCATATACCTTAAGCTGAAGATTTTTTATTTATTTAGACATAACAATGTTTTAATATAATTTTTTTGGTCCCTTAATGCACTGAACAAAGGAACACTTTGTTCCTTAATTTTTTGTGCTTAAATCAATAGGGTGCAGACAAAACATTGTCCTTATTTATACAATTAAATATTTTACAAACAGCACATTGTAGGTCTATATAAGCACATACTTTATAAGTACATGCAGCATATTCTTCAGTTTCACATAAATGGATAAATGGAATATAGTCAATAGGACTATATTGTCAATACTGTCATTCCTGGTAATACTGTAAACAAATGAGACAACTATCATGTTGACAAACAAATCATTGAATTTAAGAAACAGTGTGTTATGTACTGTTTTCTTCAACTGTTATTAATAAATATACATAATGTAAAAAGTTTTAGTTTTAAAATTGAGAAAATTTGAATTTAACAATTACTGAGTAACATGTTCAAGGCTGTTTTGTTGATTAGACATGTGACTCGACAGCTGAGTAAATACACAACATATTTGAGCTGCGTAAATCCAGACATCACATAACTACTGGAGTTCAGTTGCATTCATTATGCTCACTACAAAGCATATCTTGATCTTTTATTTATTGACAGAATGTCAATATATTCTTTTGTACCCAATTGATCAATATTTTGAAGGTAAGTTATTCTGCTTTTCTTAACATTTGGTATGCTCTGAAATTATATTTAAAAGATATAAACAAATCAATATAAAATTATCTAACCTTGCTTTTACAAATTCATGTGAATCAAAATAGTTACATTTAGAAATAAATTTTGAGAAGTATTGATATAACTGCTAAAAAGTAATTTTATACAAGAAATTTCTAACAATACATAATACTTTTTAATTTTTATTTTACTAGTTTGCCTACTGTGAAGTATATTCAAAATGTTATTATTTATTCAACTTAAACATTAAAATTTAAATTTTCAGAAATGTTATTTAATTGTACCAATAAACAAGAATTGTGCTGGTTGTATATTTACATAATTGGAATTGTTTAACTCGTGGCTGTGTGTGTGTGTGTGTGTGTGTGTGTGTGTGTGTGTGTGTGTGTGTGTGTGTGTGTGTGTGTGTGTGTGTGTGTGTGTGTGTGTGTGTGTGTGTGTGTGTGTGTGTGTGTGTGTGTGTGTGTGTGTGTGTGTGTGTGTGTGTGTGTGTGTGTGTGTGTGTGTGTGTGTGTGTGTGTGTGTGTGTGTGAACTACATCTGATTTATAGTTTTTGTTTCTGTATGACAATAAAAATAAGTTAGTTTAGAAACACAAATGTCTCTACTAACTGTGTGAATGTTGATGATAAACTGAAAATTAGATTAGAATTAGACACGAAGAGAAACTTCAAATATCTCAACCTAGGTTTATTACATTTACAGTATACCATTGGAGTTGACCATGTATTCACCTTGTAGCCACCAAGTTAATTCCATAAGAACCTGTATATTTTGTTTTGTATATTTAATTCGTAGTTTCAGTTCATACAAAGGTATAGATAGAAACCGATTCCCATAAAAAACCATTTACACAAGCATTGAAATTTTTTTTCTAGTTGTAACAAATATTATAATGTTTTTAAATTGTATAATATAAAAATTGCAATAATACAAAAATGCTAAAAACATTAAATGCCGCTACAAGTGACCACTTTCAGTAATAAAATTATGTTACATTCTTTTACGACACATAATGAGTAGTATTTTGCTAACAGATTTTGAATTGGTAATATATGGTAATATACATACCTATTATTTATATATTTATTTGTAAATGTTTTAGATATGTGAGTGAACATATTTTCTTTGTTGCATGAGTAAAAGCTAGTGTTTTGCTTCCAATAGACAATGAAATAATGAGTACGGTATTTGAGTTTTGTCTCTCTGTAAAATAAGTGATAATTAGGCATATAAAGCTCTTTCAGAAATTTATACACTTATCAAAAACTGAATATTATTTTAATAATTTATAATTTGTTAAGCAAATAATATAGAATTCAAAGTAGATAACATTAAATCTTAGAACAGTTACGTTACATTTCAAAAATTTATAAAAACTTTCTTTACCAGTGAAGAAAAGTAGTAGCTTTACAAAGTTATATTTGAAGACTGGTAAATATAGTTTGAAACAAATTTTGTTAGTCTGTGTGCATGTAGTCTATCAGATAAAACCATTAGAAACAGCTTAAATTCCAACAGAATTTGTGTGTGTGTGTGTGTGTGTGTGTGTGTGTGTGTGTGTGTGTGTGTGTGTGTGTGTGTGTGTGTGTGTGTGTGTGTGTGTGTGTGTGTGTGTGTGTGTGTGTGTGTGTGTGTGTGTGTGTGTGTGTGTGTGTGTGTGTGTGTGTGTGTGTTGTACAAATACAACAAAATACGTAGACTTATGTTAGAATAACCTAAGATAATTAGTAATACTAGAACAACCTAAATGATTGACTGTATGACTTGTTTATCACAATAATTGTTTTACACATGTCTATTGGAATTCATAGATCAATGAAATCTGTACAGGTTGGGCACTGATTAATAGAGTCTAATTAAGTAGGGTCAAATTTATATTTCTGCCCCTTCAGTTTCTACTACCGATTGTCAACTTGCTATTACATACTTTAGGGGAAGGTGAAGCAATTAGAAGTTATCATTGTTATCTAAACAAATGGAAATTTTATGTTACTTGGTACAAAGTAGCAGCCTTCTGTGACTCACTGACCATAAAAATGATAGATTTGTGTCTAAAGTAATGAAACAAAACAAAAATATATATTCAATTTTTACAAATTGTCAATCATAAAATTTCAGTGGTTTCATCACACTGGGATGCTTAAAAATGGGACAACCTAACAGTTTCTACTAGTCTACCATTTAGAAGATTTCAACGAAGAAGACTTTTATATGTATGAGACACTTTAAAATAAAAACTGAGAAATAAACAAATTAATAAAATAAGTTGAGGAAAGAATCCAGAATCATTTATTAAGCACTTCAACAATGGTCTAAGGTCTTCTGCAAACAGAATGTGTTGTACAAGAGCTATGGGAAAACGTCCAGTTCACCAGCTCCTTTAAGCATCTATTAATCATACTATCTGAACTTATTAGTATCTATAGTTAATTAGCCTCCTGACGGTATCTCATCATAGTACTGAATCTACAACTATGATGATATGTCCTGGATAAGTGGACTGTTATTTTATTAATTAATAGTATGTGAAATTTCAGCCTAAAGAAAAGCTTGTGTAGCCACGAGAAAACTATAAACAACATACTCAGGATTCACATTAAATGTCAAATATATTATTTAAAAGAATCCCCAGTCAGCTGCAAAACAATGAAATTTTGGACAGATAAGGAAATGTGTGTGTGTGTGTGTATGTGTGTGTGTGTGTGTGTGTGTGTGTGCGTGCATGCGTGCGCGTATATGTGTTTGCATATAACAAATTAAAAATAGCAACACAATTATTATATTCATTTATATCATTTACTTTTATTATGTCCATTTTATTGTATTTTCATCTTCAGGTTCTACCTTAAGGATTCTCTTATGTATCTTCTTAGGTGAATACAGTTAGTTAACAGACATAATTATTGTAATATATGCTTATGAATTTATGATTACTTGAGGCATGAAGTCTATGATTCAGATATCAGGGCTCTCTACCTTGTTCAGACTTTTTTAACATATGGCAGAAAGGTGTACCTACTGTGTTTTTCACCTGTATGGTTGTTATTGTGTCAGCTGTTTCAAGAAAACAATGACAAGGAAAAAAGCTTAGAAAAATTTACAGGCATTGCACAAATGCAATGCATAGAGAAGGGCATTGAAAATGCTTCAATAAACCTAAAAAATATATGTATTTATTTTTCTTCATTTATCAATGTACAGATTATAAGTTAAATGTAGTCGCATTCATAAGCGCGCACGCATTCACCAATCATCCATGTTGATTTTGCGCTTTTTCTCAGGCTGTTCATCACATTCCTCTTCCGAAGACGTCTGATCCTCTTGGATTGTAAATCGCGACAATACTTTACGAGGTCCTGCTTTATTAATCTTGCCCATTCGTTCAAACTTATCGAAGACTAGGTCTCGACGAACATATCTAGAGTGATCCCCGATTATGTTAACTTAAAACCAGCAACTTTCAATAAGAGAACCGAATGCATATAAGCAGCAGTCTTGAGTTCCTTCCATTTGCCGCAAGTTAATGTTTGTTGGTTCTTAATTTTATACAAAGGCGCTGTAATTTTACTTGGTGTTCCGAACGAATTATACAATCTACTCCAAATACTGCAGGCGTAATTCGATCATTCTTAGCAATTTTATAGGCCGTTAATATTTTCGCTTTCATATTCTGAACTACCTTTGAAAAATCATGCAATTTATAGCGGTCAACGGCATCAATAAAGGCAGATGTATTGGCTATACATTTCATATTGGTAACAAACGTTTCGATAAACGCTTCCATCAACTCTTTGCTCTGCTGATTCTACCAATATTTGACAGTCGG
This sequence comes from Magicicada septendecula, assembly GCA_034769895.1. NCBI lineage: Eukaryota > Metazoa > Arthropoda > Insecta > Hemiptera > Cicadidae > Magicicada > Magicicada septendecula. The sequence goes on from CM068367.1 coordinate 409,213,987, forward strand.
TAACAACAAATTCACACGATGTTTGGCTTGAAGATGATCTAAATCCTGTATTACGTTTCTGGAGGGAAATTTTCAGAATCGTTGATAAACAACCCGTACGCGTTAGTAGTTATCAGTAGATGAGGCGCCTCCTTATATTGTAATTGAACGAAATGCTGGCGAACAATCGCTTTTTTTTGTCAACTTAAGATGAGTTTCTTTCAGTTTGCCGACAGTACTAATACAGATCTCATCCTTGCACGTATTAGTAAAATCATCATAGATATCTTTTAGATTTGTTGCTGTAAAGAAAGAATCTTTACCATCATTAGGACGTAACGTATATTCGCATGGTTCGACGATCGAAGTTGATACTCGAGGTTCGTCATCATCATCTGATTGATCAGCACTAACAAAACGACTTAAAGACATGATGGATAATTTATTTGTTGATTCACAACACTAATTATACTCGGGAAAAACACAATGCGTCTGTAAATTTCGTTCGCTTTTCAATTTTGAACTATCGACTGTGCTTATTTGATCGATTAACGATGTAATGGCGGTTAAATCGTCATTATCTGTGAAATTTTTACACGTTGGTGCATTATTTAACTATAGTAACATATGACAATGAGGGCTACCTCTATGTTGGAATTCAATGCGCTTGAAATAATCAACTACATAATGATCTCCGAACACGCCATTTGGTTTTTTAAACGCGTTAATAAAGGTCGACACCAATTTCTCGAAATACAAGCAGCACAAAACTACATCGTTGTTTACCAATTCTGCTCGATTTGTGCTCGACATGCCGTCAAATATCGCTGGATCTATCGGCACGTCTACTGGTATATCTTCTTGAAAGCGATAAATAGATTCTAAGAGATGAGGCCAATGGATTTCTAAAGCGCTCAATGTGAGAAATATGGTAGGTTTGCCTAATTGTCGCATCATACTGAATAATTCCACTTTACGCTGATGCCAATATTGGATTGAGTTTGGTATGTTTCTCATGAACGCTTCATTTTTTAGCAGCAAGGTCTTAACAAACTCGGTATCTTCCAGATATCGTCTTGATACGCTGTTGATTTGATTATTATTTGCTCAAAACGCTAAGTTTACATTCGCTATGATTCTCAAACGCAGCACTTTAGCAGCCATATACAAGATATGATCGGATTTTACACCTCTCCGATCCCGTCTACGTATTTCGCTACTAGCTATCATGAATGGTGTGGCTCGACAAATAAACCGCCGTTTCACACCATAATATATCGCTGGGAATGATAACTCTTCTGCATCTTCATAGAATGCGAGCGATAATGGTTGATTATTTTGTCCAGGGGCTAGATGTAAAATCAAATCTTCACACCAGAATAAAGGTTTGCTGCTGCAATTTGATGTACTCTTCGCCAATTACATCTCGCTGTATGCTTGTTATTTTGCTATTAGATTGATTTATGCGAGACAATAAGTCTTTCCATTCTACTTGCTGTCGTTCTTGATCCTCGTCTTCATCCTCACTAGACGCACTGCTTTCATTTTCAGGCTCATTATTGAAGAACTTGTCATTAATCGTGATGTTATAATATCTGAATAGCTCAGTCGTCAACAGATGCCTTAACCAGAGCTTTAATTTACTTTTAGAAACCAGTCCTCGCATATAAGAACTTTTATTGATTATGTGCTTCTTAAGGCAAACGTTAAATGTCAAATCGTCATTCAACATGCGAGGCAATTGCAGAGTAGTGGTATCAAGGTTTATCGGTACGTTTATGACTTGTCCAATTATACGTTTAGCGCCAGCAAAGTATGATATGTTACGAATGTGCATGAATGGAAGGCGCGGCAATATTAAACGTTCCTCTATTGGCATTAGTTCAGGTAAATTCTCTGGTATTTGTGTTTACTTAAAGCCGTTGATTGTCGCATAAGGTGGCAACCTGTTCTTCTTTAGGCATCTGTAGCAATTGTGGCATACTTTGGATTTGTCAAGAATATTATAACCATGTTTATTAAGTATTTCTATAACGTCTACGTGTCCAGTAACGTCTTTTAAGCTTTTAGTCCACCAAATTCGTTCACAAACAAAGCGGTAGTCGTTCAAATTGTCATTATAAAAGTGCGTTTCGATATATCTTGCTAAATTACTCACTTGCTTCTCTTTACATTCTTCCTGTTCATTGCTCATCATATTTACTTCTTTCTTACGTTCTCGATACCTTTTATCATTTTTGCGTTTTCGTTGCAGGCGTTCAAATTCAGTTAGTAGAGTTCTGACCAAACCTTCCTGTTCATTGCTCTTCATCTTTGCTTCTTTCTTACGTTCTCGATAGCGTTTTTGATTTTCTCGTTTTCGTTGCAGACGTTCAGATTCTGTTAGTGGAGTTTTGACCAAACCTTGCTCAATTTTTTTGTACTTTTTGTTTCTTTTTCCACTCTCGGCAATACTCGAGCTTTCGTTTTCGACGTTCTGCTTCCAATTGTAGCTTTTCCGCCAAATTAGTTTCTTCTACACTGGAATCGGTGGAAGTCTGAGCCGTACTTCCACTCGCTTCCTCCTGATCCATCGCTCCGTAATAAACCTTGTCTGATGTACTACCTTAAGATAAATTTAAGGAGATATTGCACTGAAACTCACCAAAAAATTCAAAATTTTCTACGTTATTGACAACAAAGAAGTAGTTTCTATGGAAACTCACTGGTTCCCATTTTCGATCACGCACCAGCGATCGGCCGCAAATGTGCGAAACGTTCTTATAAACATTTCCAATGTTAAAACAAGGACTGATATAACAAGGAAAGTGTTATATCTTTACGTATTTTATTGTATCCATGTTTAGTGTCTTTGAAGTTAGCTCAGCTCATATCAATGTCTGTGTTAGTTGGTGTCTACTAATAATTTGGAATAGCTGAGCTGCCATTGATGATTTTTTTTAACAATATAATATCACATGTTTTGGTTTTTAGCTAGTTATTAACAAATTAGGCATGTAAGAGCTGAGTCATAATGGTTGGTGTGCACTCAGTACATAATAATGACATGCCCACAAACTAATATAATCATCATGAATTCTGTTAATAATAACATCCACAAAAAATATTTAAATGAAATTGTGTACTTAGGTGCACTGTTAATATGCTTTAGTTTTCATGAACTGAAATGTTCTGTGACATTGTACACCACAACCATAAATACATGAAAATAGTCTGGTAGTGATGGAATAAAACCTATAATCCTTTTGGCATTATTAAATGGAGGCTTCTAAAAAACCTTTCAGTATACACTTGTATATTATTGTGGCCACAGTTGAAAATAAATATCTTGAGTACTTTCAGACTTAATAAAAAACAATTCTTTAGCCAAGTACTCATTTTCCAGTCTTCAGTTTAATTGCACGTCCATGATTTCATTTGGAGGTTAACTTCTAATTTCTTTTTTTACAAATGCTTGCAATAGGGAATGGTTACAGCCCCTTGAATTCACCACTGCATCAGCACTGCAAAAATAAGATTTTCCTTCTGCTGATAGTTGTTGAAGCTATTTAGTTCACTATTTAAGTTTATTCAGTGACTCTCATGTCTTATATAATAAACGAAAGGCTTACTCTACTATTTGCTTCTTTTTTTCTTACTGCATTTTTAGGCATTCTGTAACTCATGTAGAAATCTTATGATTCATTTATTCTATGTAAAAATTAATATTATTTCTGAATTAGATATTGGCACTTCCGTAGTAGGTATCAGTCTCTAGAAGTAATTTGATATATTCTTCCTTTTTCCTACAGTTTTATGATAGGCTACATTATTGTTTAACTTTATATTTGTAAAAATGTTTTTGTTATTTTCTTGTTATGTCTTAGTATCATTTGTATGTTTGGATTATTTATGTTTGTGTTATATGTTGGTGCAGTAATATTCATCATCTTAGGAATACACAACTATATAGCTAGGAGTCCCTATGCTTAATCCTTTTATAATAGCTGTTATGTAAGTGGGATTCATTTAATTAGGTCTTCTTATAGGCTATTAATTAACATTACATTTTCACCAAATTTAAAAACATTTGATCGATTAATTAATCCTGACAATTATATGTGTTTTACCAATTTGTGTAAAAAAGATAAGTATTAACTTACTGTGCAAAATATGAGGTTTATTACTTGACTGACTAGTTAAGTAGATCCTACCTATACATTCGTACTCTATGGATCCTACTATGTGTAGTGCGGATTGTGAATTGTGCTGCTATCTATCTGTGTAATTTTAACATAAGAACGTAGTACTGTTGTATTACGTAGTCAAATTTTAACTTGACTAGAAATAATATAGACTACATTCTGCTTTACAACATCGTATAATTCTGAATACAGTGCAGCGCCAAATGTAAAATAATAATAATCGAAATTCTTAAATGATAACTGTGATGACACTATGTTAAATTATATGTGTCTCTAGTATAATAGTTTGATAATATGTTTAAAGAAGAAAATATTCCCAATCTAAAATTATGTTTTCTTATAATAATATAGCCTAACAGCCTAAGTTATGAAATTTCCCTTATTTCGTTGCGTCCTTGTCGGAAAATATCCCACAACATGTGTATAGATGTTGAGTGTACTCATTTTTAGTGTCAGATGCGGATATTAGAGGTTTGGCTTTGTGAGTCGACTCACATTTGGACAAATTAGTGCGTTTAAGCATTTTTCATTATATCATAAACAAAAATTATAAACATTTTTTTCTTCGGCAGGTATCAAAATTGTAACGCCCTCCGTGTTCAAGTTTGTTGAGAATCTTAACAATGCTTTTTTACACCGCTATAACATGAAGCCTCCTAATCTTCGTCACGTGTTATTATAATTCCTTAAAAAAATAATTTATAATTATTAGATTATAAATGCAAGAAATTCAAGAGTTACAATTTAACAATTTATTAAACAATAAGTATAACTTTAAAAATTGCAAACAATCGTAACTCTTAAAACTGAATTTACTTTCAACTGAATTCAAACAACCTGAAAATCACCTGAATATAAACAAAAACTGAAGCAATACGGATTCATAGAAGTTGACAGAACGTTTTGGTTGTTACTTGCGTGCTATGAGGACAATATACACACACACAGGCTGTCAGTATAACGATATATATATTGTACCCTACATATAAACACAACATGCAGATATTGACGGATACAACATCTCTCTACAACAACATCTTTATCAAGGAACAGTGCTGAGTAAGAAACGTAATAAAAAAGTACAGCTTACATTAAGGTAAGCGTTAATATTGAAAACACGTTTAAAACATAAAAACTGGTATAATCACACTAAATGGGCAGTTTACGAATACAGATGCAACCCATGCTATCTGGGTCGGCACACACGGTACAAACAAGAAGCGATAACAAATGAGAATGTGACGTGTAATGAAAAATTAAACAGACGAATTAGGGTGCAAAGTATTGTCTAACGGTATTTTTAAAAGCTGCTGAAAGTTTGTCACCTGAATAACATTAGTTTATATTTGTTTTCAGATTGGGGACAATGTATACCGATAAAGTGTATTAACGGAGAACCTCCAGAGAACTGCACAACGTTATGTAGTAGCGCGAATTTACAGACAACTTGCCGACCTAAAACAGATTTCTGTTTGTGTCTGAAACCGGCAGGCAATGGCCGTTGGGACCTGGTCAGTCCTGACGAAGTCGCCACTCTGTTTAACCTGACTGACACCAACAGAGACAACCACACCGATGCCTCCAAAATTAACCAGACTGATTCTTCCACTGAAACCGACAGTGATGACGTTTCTGTCGAAACATTCAGTGCTACGATCTTTGGCTTCTTTACGTATATAATACCGTTCCCCGTCCTGGACGCGCCAGATCAAAACGAAACGATATATTTCGAAGAACTGCCACCGGAAAACAAAGGTGTGACGGGTACAGACAAAGAAGTGACTGATAGTAAGAAAGAAGCGACTGATAGTAAAAAAGAAATGCCGGATGAAGGCAAAGAGAACGTCGAACGTGAAGAATTATTGAATGAAGTTGTCAACGTACACGAAGGTAGGCTGTTCTGGGATTTCTGTTACATCTTAACTGGCCTTCTGCTTTTGATGTTAGGACTAATTCTCTATGAAATATACATGTGTCGTAAAATGGCTAAAAGTGGTAAATCGAACGGGGTTCAACCTCTTATTAACGCAGGCTTTACTAGCAACATATTTACTGTTGGAAATGAAAAGTTGGATGCACAAAAAGTTACTCAATAAACTTGTACAGTTCATACGTAGTTCTGGTGTGCTTCATTCCTAATCCCACAAACCAATGAAATCCTATGTCTACATGAATTGTAACATATATGCCCAACTGCGATGCTGTTAGTCACAATCTAAGTATTGTTGAGTCTTTTTTCATGTGGGTTGTTAATTGTGAAAATGAAATATTGAAATTTTATTTCGAATATATTGGGTATGTAAGCTGAAATAGCTAATATTATAATTAAAAAAAAACTGTTATCTTAATCATACTACCAAAAGAAACAGAAACAAACGCAGTGATAACAAAGCATACAGTTAAAAGTGACAAAGTTGTTGCGTTGCTTACTTTGCGTTTGTTTCACGTATGGTTTCATTTTGCAGTATCGTAGATCATGTGTGTTTGCAAGCAATTAACTGGTTTTTACTTCTGCAACTGTTATTAATTTATTACACTAACACGTAATTTCTTTATCTTTTTATATACTTATGTTTTCTCTTCGTTCGGAATAAATAAGTCAATACTTTTTGTACAGACGTTCGAAGTTAACAAATTATTAAGTTATAAGTTGGGAATAACTTACGTAGATTACGAAGTTAAAGAAATATGAATAAACGCAATGTGTATGTTTGTGTTATGCGTTTCAGTAATGTTACACGAAAAATTAAACTTAAGTGTAAATCAAAACTTTATGAATGCAAATCAAAAGAACTGACGGATATTCGGCATAAGCAGGATATTCGCTCTGGTGTCTACGAGGTTACATTGTACTGTGTGTGTTGTTTAGTTGCAATGCTACTTACATTACCCACAGATTAGAATCGCGTCAAACATTTATTACGTTTCGTACTCGTAAGTTAATTATCCACACTCTGCCAGTACTTCCACTTACATTAAATATGAACGTAATGGGAATAATAGGTTATTAACAATTTATACGGAATTATTTTAGGATATTATGAATGTTTCAAAGGAATTCCCAGCCTTAAGTGTAGATCGGAGTGTGCTAACAAAAGCATGGACACTCTCTGCTCCAGTAACGGCAAATGCTTCTGTAGATTTAAAGGTACGTAAAACTTTTAATCTTCCTGCTGTTCCGTGCGTGGGTATCACGAAGTCTTACAGCATTATAAAATGACACTCGCTGCTTACAAAAAGATCTGAACAGTAAATATTCCAACCTAGCCCGTATTATCAAAATTATGAAAGCAAAATAGAAAATAATGCTCACGTAAGGTGTTACATTTACCATGGCTTTATGCAATTTTTCTTTTTATTTCAATGACTTTGGTAAGACTGAGTCAGACTGCAGGGTGTGGTAATAAATATTATACTGTACTATTTATTTATTACTATCACCGTTAACGGTACTGAAGCAACAACTATTAATTAATACTTAATGATTACCAATCATTAAGTATTAATAGATGATTTTAATTATCTATTAATTAAAATTATGATTACCTTACTGTAAAGAGCGACGTATCAAATATGTTTATTGTTGTGTGCAATTATGAAATATCTGCTAAGTACTCATTTAATTTAATATTCATTAGACGCTTTATACAGGAACCGCGAGGAAATCCGTACACAGAAGTACGCAAAACATTCCTTTACATCTTCTTCTTCTTCTTCTCCATCTTCTTCTTCTATGGCGTCATAGTTCAAAGTCGAACCTTAGCCTCCATAATCACCCGTCTCCATTTTCCCTGTCCTTGGCGATCGATGTCCATCGTTTTATTTTAAGTAAATTATCAGCATCCCTCGCCACTGCGTCAATCCAGCGTGTCTTGGGTCTTCAGACAGGCCTTCTACCCTCTATTTGACTAAACAGTACCTTCCTAGGTATTCGGTTGCCTTCCATCCTAATGTTGTGTCCTGCCCATTGCAATCTATGCAGTCGGATGGTGGTGGCCAGATCATTGTCCTTATACAGCTTGTATAAAGGTTGTATACAGCTTGTATAGTTCCTCATTGTGACGCATTCTACATATCCCATTGACTTGGATTGGTCCATATATTCTCCTTTCAAAAGTATTGACTATGTTAACGGCTTATTTGTTCAGAGTCCAAGTCTCGCTCCCATATGTTAACTAACCATAATCTTTATATAATGTGACCTTGGACTGATGGATATTCCTTGTCTTGAATATAGATGTCAACGAAGTATATATGCTCTATTTGAGGCCTGTATCCTTTTCCTTATTTTATTTATTTATTTATTAATTCATTTATTTATTTACATCCCGCTTTCTGTATTTATCTATTAGACTACGTATTTTTTAAATACAATAAAAATTTCTTTTTTCTTGGTTTGCGATAATTACACCGAAACTTAGGCCTATGTTTTCCACCAAAATGTGACTTTCCCGTCGGCAAATATAATGTATTTTTTAAATTGTTCTTTACGTTTGTATGTTTAATTTGTTGAACGTATATTTTGTTTGAAGTTTTGATTAGTTTTATAAAAAAATAATTTTGTAATCAGACTTTTTTCAGCATTTTCTACTGTACCTTTTGATACCCAGTAACGAACTTATACCGTAAAGTGGGTAGATTGGAAGCAGTCCCGTGGCATATTTGTTAAATAAAAGAACGTTGTAGTCTTTAAAATGTGAATGAGAAATAGCTTAATGTTTTAACGAGTTTCTTTACAACTATTTTCAATATTTCTGTTCGTCATGAGTTACATATATCAAGAAGCTACCTTCTTCCGATATATTTAAGTAGCTATTTTTTAATAATTACAAACTAAAATTGAAATTTTAAAACAAAAATTTAAAGCAGGTATGACAACAAGAAAAAGACAATTTTAAACTAAATTAGTTTTAATCCGAAAAACTTGACCAGAAGGATTGAGTGGCAGACACTGATTCAAACGTAGCGTCGAAACTGTAGGCTAATTACATATTTTGGTGTTAGATGTTCTTTTTTGTTTTACATCTTGAGATAAAAATGTTTCCGTTTAGTCCTGAACAAAAAACACTTCATTTTATTTCTCGAATGTAAAAATAAGTAACAAATTATTTCTAAACGGCTAGTGTTGGGATATTTTAAACTCATTGTAGATATTAAGAAACACTGGTACAATATATTTCTTAGTAATATTTAAAATTTAAAGATTAAATCCTTTTTAAAGACTAGTGCTCATTTAATGCGTCAAACGCCCATGCCATGGGCCTCAGATCGCTACTGTCGAAACACACACGTGTTTTCGTGTAATTGTGTGTGTGTGTGTGTGTGTGTGTGTGTGTGTGTGTGTGTGTGTGTGTGTGTGTGTGTGTAGGGGGGAGAAGTAATGGATTTTCTCACATCTTTTATGTTAACGTCTTTTTTCAATTTTCATTCCCCCCAGAGTCTTTCCACTTCTCTGTCGATCATAATTTGGGGAGTAACTGATTTTAATGATTCAACCTGTATTTAATCCTTAATGCTCATTGTTTCGTTTTTTCAAAAATTGTAATGTTGTCAAGATATTTCGAAACAAAATTTTAAGAAGTCGGTTTTATGGAATGTGCTAGTTCCCTGAGTCTGCTTTTATAGCTCATTGTAGACCTTGTGTGATTTTTAGAAATAAATATAACATATATTATTATAAGATATGTAAAACATAATTAAATCATTGTTATTTAACAGTGTTGTTTAATATCTTGTACATTTTTTAAATGAATAGCTTATTACTTTTCTTGCTTAATTGTTAGGCCTATTAAAATTCATTTGTATCAGTAAGTAATGTAACTTAATAGAACAGGTACCGGTACCGTCTCGCTGCCTTATAACATGTACCTACATCTTAATAAACCTTAGTTTTACATTTGTTGTGAATTATCATGCTGGTAGAAAGTACATTCAATGAACTTTTTTAGAGAATAAATGTTGAACAAATGTAATGTTGAGTAAAAATAATCTAGAATTTGGTAAAGGAGAAAACGTGGAGTCTTGTGTGAGGGATTCATATCGATTTTTATATCTTAAACTGGACAAAACAAACTTCATTTTCCCTTTAAGAAAATTATTTTTTGAATCGATTTTGCGGGAAAAACACGAAAGATGTATAATTTTTTATTAAAAAGTCTGTATAGAGGAAGAGATGGAAAATAAAGCGTTTTCAGTCTTTTGTTTGCAGAAACTGTTTTGTTACACCTGTGTAAGTGATTAGTGAAATGACAATTTAAGCGTTAATTTTTTGGGGGTATTGCTTAAACTTCAAAATCATAGTACGGTAAATAGCGTGAGTTATTTATCGAAACGATGATCATAGTAAAGGGTAGTGGTCTCCTATCGTTTGTGGGAACTGCATACGTTTTCTAACGGATTCGTGTTAATGATGATTTTCAGACATAATAGCAGAGCACACGTGCATCGGAGACGTACCGACCGAGGAATGCAGGGCCGAGTGTGAGAGGAGACGCCAGCAACCTTACTGCAGCGTGTTTAACAAATTCTGTTACTGCGAACCGAGTGCGGACCACGTGGGTCCTACCCTGTCCGAATCACAGTACGACCATCTGCCCATACCTATCCAGTGGGACTACTTTGTCATGAACGCGGTTCTCGTCTACGTAGCCGTCGTCTGTCTCTACGTCTGTTGCAGACAAACTACTCTGAAGAAAGTTTTCAGATGATGAAAAATTAACGAAACTAAATCAGATGTAACCTCCGTTCGTAGGACATACACTGCAGAGTCCACGTATCCGGTAACAAAGTACAGTACATTGCGACTTTTGTGTTTCTAACAGACGACGAAAATTTCCCTTGGCCCTGTTATATGACTGGGTACATTTAATTACACTACATTAGCGCACTTATATACCGTATGTACAATTACTGTTGTTTCACTTTTGGAGACAAAATTAAACAAATTGGCAAAATAAATGCGAAATTGAAATCTATACTAATATTAGCTGCAGTTTACTATTAGGCCTACAATATCTTTTGCTGTGAATACGGAACATTATTACTATTACATAGATTATTCTTCAGTTATGTAATAAGAACCCATACTCTCGAAGATAACAGGTAACATAGGTAAGTCAGTCATTGTTATTTGAATATTTAATCAACTATCTACTTTAATTTACAGTTTTCAGAAAATATTGCTATAAAAGAATTTATCTAAATTTAATCTTCCAAAAGTTATTCTGTTAATACCATATGCGAGCTGAAAGCGTGTTAGTTTTAAATTTTACTACTAGGTTGAGCTTTAATCGTTTCAAACGTGAGTCGGACGGTCTCTTTATCTGGAGAGTATTCTCATAAATAACTGGTTTGTTATTCGTTTTTGAATACATAAACATTTAAACATTCATTTAAAAAAAAAAATCGTTCAAAGTGGAATATACTAAACAGAAATTTGACATCTTCCTATACTTGTAGATGATTTGTTAAAAGATATATTTAAATACGTCGCACCGTTATAATTTACATGCAACTTACAGCCTGATATAATGCTACATGCTTGTATCTGTAATTAGTCAAATTGTGTACAGTCTATATTTTAGTCTCTAACTAATTTGTGTCTTACTTGTAATTCCATAATGGCCTTACAGCCCGTATCGAGCCCTGGCCACCTAACTGACCTCTTCCAGGCATCCCGGTGCAAAGCGTCTTTTTCCCAACCTCCAACACTCATTTGTTACGCTGACTTTCCACCGTATTTTTGGCTTTACCGCTGATCGTTTCCCCGTAGGTCGACCTCTATATACCTTTTTGGGGACACTGTCCTCCGACATTCGTTAAATATGTGCCCGCATCCACTGGATTCGCTTCAACTTTACATGTGCCGTGGGTTTGGGTTATGTGTATAGCTCAAGTTGTACCTTTCAAATTCCTGGTCCGCAATACCCTATCCACTCATAGATGTCCAGTATGTCGCAAGGTCATATGAAGCTTAGTTTTCTGGCGGACTTTGCGAGTTTAAGTAAAAACAAAGTGCAGCCAGTCTCCACTGACTCTCTTTCGCTTTATCAGTATTGGTTGAAAGAGAGAAACCCGAATAGCAGACTCTGTGAACTACTTCAAAGCTGTAATCGTTCATTACAACAGAGGGTCCTCAACGATTCGCTTGTCTTCTGCTCTGATACCTAAGTTTTGTCTTCTGTCAATAATTTTGATTCCCATATCTTCTGAACATCATTCAGCTTCTCAAAGCTTTCCTCTATTGAGGCAATGGTCTACCAACTATATATTCGGTAATCTGTATGTCCAATTATCTGATTGCACTTATTCGGTGTAATAGAATTGACATAGCTTACCAAATTAGTGTTTTGCCGATCACCGTGTACTAGGCATAAAAGCCAGAGGATTTCTGCCATTGTAAAGTACTAGTATTAGAAAGTATATATTATAGGCCTGTACTTAGTAAAGAAAGCAGATATGACTCAATTTCTTGCTGGCGAAGTACAATCAATAACCATTGTTATCAATTACACAAAGTCCACTGTATTAACTTAGTAGACGTTTGGTTTTGGCAAAGTATATATTATAGGCCTGTACTTAGTAAAGAAAGCAGATATGACTCAATTTCTTGCTGGCGAAGTACAATCAATAACCATTGTTATCAATTACACAAAGTCCACTGTATTAACTTAGTAGACGTTTGGTTTTGGCAAAGTGTTATGATTATTCTATGCAATGTTGAAGAAATGCTTTGATATGAATCCTCTGTTTCAGTAGGTTTATGAAAGATTTTGTGAAATGATTCCTGATGTGTTACACATTACTACTTAAATAAATTACTCAATATTAAATTCAAATCTTTACAAGTGTGGATGTTCAAGTTAAGATATTTTACAGGCTACACTGACGCCTATAGACGATACAGACTTAGTCTGATGAAATAGTTTTCTTGCATCTTAAAGTAAACAAAACTTGTTTTGCTTTTTAAACTTTATTGAATATTTTACTTTCAGAGAATAAAAATTAATCTTCCGCTTGCTAGTAATCACGTAAGATTTAAGGTGACTGGTGACTTTTAACAAATACTGAAACGGTTACAATAATAAAATACAGAAATGTTTTACGAAGCCCTGCAAAGTGAATAAGACATTTGTGTGGAAGTCAACGCCGCTGGCTAGGTATGTTTATCTCGTAAGGCAACATAACGTTGGCAGCCCTGGTTAAGGTGACTTTCAAGGTTAGCAAGTATGCACAAGGGGATGTTTTAAAGAAATTGTGTGGAGGGAGAAACATGAGAATGAGGCCACAGCTTTCTCTCTGACAAATGAATTGTATTTTTACCTGTATTTAAAAATTCCCGTTTGAAAAATATGTAGCCTATGTTTAAATTCACACGATTTTTTAAAATATATATTTTTTTTTTATTAAAAAACTAACGAATTAATCGTGAATGTGGCATAATCAAACGTCACGTTACCCTGTATGTGGGCGGTGCAATAAGTGTAAACATAATTTATCTCCAACTTCAGCGTGCGTAGCCGTCCTACTGAACGCTCTGTTACTGATTACGGACGGCATTAGTGATGTTTGCAGGAGTATAACGTACAATAGACAACTATCTGCATTGCATTCACTAAGTGTCTTAATTGACTTGATAGTGATTAAACTATGACTAGTAAAAAAAAATTGTAATTCGGGGTTTTTTAAAGAATGGAAAGCCTCAATTACTTACAATCTGTATTCACATTTAAAAACTTGTCAACCCCCCTGTTATTTTATTACAAACAGGCGCGGATCCATGGGGGTGGAAGAAATCCCCCCCCTCCAAATGGTCACTTCAGACGAAATTTTTTTTCGTCTTGTCATTGTAGAATGGTTTTGTGATATGGTCAATATGATAAAAAATTCATATTATGTTATGTAGGATCGCGGTTTTACTCTAAAACTATTTTAAATTGCAATTAGGCCTACACCTTACCAACATGTTATTAATTTTTGTTTCACACATAACTTAAATGAGTTTTGTGTAGTTTAAACTGTAAGTGAATATTATTAAAATTACAGTGAACTGAAAACCCCAGATATGATATTATACTTGTACGTTAATACATCTATTGCGTTGATAACAACACAATGTACTTTTATCTTCAATAATTCCTGTCATTTATACCTTAGACCATTAAAAAATGGTCCAACTTTTCATTCCCCCCCTCCAAATTGCTTGCTGGATCTGCCCCTAATTACAAAATAAATGTTTTGTCTAAATTGGACGTCTGTGAGCGGACAATTACGAACAGTTTATCTAGACACAGTGAATATTCTTTACTTATATTCATAGGACCTTTTTTTACCGTACAAACATTAAGTTTAGTGAAGAAAATAGGATGCAGATTTGTACCCAACCAATCACACGTAAGTAGTCTCCCGTACTTTAATGTAGACTTCTCATACGTGGTTATTTCTTAGATTCCCTTCGTTCTCAGAAGTGTATGCACTAAAATAATCAAACGTTTTACATTATGATAAAGATGTACTACTACGCACAACTGTGTGTCTCACTGTAAAGGAAATTTGCCGTCTATGCAGTGGTTACTGTAGCCATGCATAGGCATTGGCTTTCTTTACTGTCTGTCACTTTCTTCTGATTATGCAACAAGTCCAGTGGACGATTAGAAGTGTTTGTTAAAGTGGAGTGATAGTATAGAGTGATCAGTGATGAAATCAGAAACAAGATTGAGGAGAAAGCTGTGGAAGGTGCAGGGGCGTATTTACGGGGAGGGGCGAACGGGCGAACCCCTCCAGAGGGTTGAATAAAGTTGACGAATTTTGTTAATGTCTTAAATTTTAGGCTCTTTTATTAATTGTTCAACTGTCTTTTTCACCTAGCAAGCCTTTTTTAAACATACAAACAGGTTTATTACACAGCATTTGCGTATACGTTTGAAATATGAAATATAGAAAAATCAATTCAGTCAGTCAGTATCTTCTAAACAACGTTTCCGTAACGCGTACTTTTATTGTTTTATTACAGTTTACTTTAACGGGATTGATTTCAGTATGTTATAACACGTTTTCAGCCACTGTAAAGGTACTTAATAGTAATGTTGATTAGTCTTAACTTGTCTTTTCTTTTGTATGAAGCCGACTCGACCGGATTTTTGTTCCCCTCCCCAAAGCCAAATTCTAGATACGGCACTGGAAAGCTGTAATGTCCACATCGATGGCTGGACATTTAACTGGCTACACAACTGTGGTATCATGGGTAAACATTGATAAGAGAAATGTTGGACGAGGCCAAGAAACAGGATGAGTAATGGATGTGAGATGATTCAGGAAATTTGGACAGAATGTTAACATCCACCACCCACCGGACTAAGGTTGCAAGAAGATTTCTATGGAATAATTAAAATACAGTAGGGCTGGAAATACAAGAATATATTTTTTGATAACTGTAATTACTACATCTTATGAAACGTTTACTGTAAAACTGTTAAAGTGGAAAGTAACTTTGTAGTTCGCTTTAGGAAAATACACATACATTGTGTGTGTGTGTGTGTGTGTGTGTGTGTGTGTGTGTGTGTGTGTGTGTGTGTGTGTGTGTGTGTGTGTAACTTGGCAGGTTACAGTTACTGACGTAATAATTTATTAACGTTATTTATGATGTAGTAGTCTTAATAAGACGGTAAGATAGTGCAGTACACCATATATATTACAACAGTTTAATAATAACAGTAATATAATACAGGATTTCAAGCTGAAAGAAAAGATGAGCAGACAAGGGAGGCGAGGTGAAGTCACAGAAAAAGACAGATGGGGGGAAAGAGAGCGGAAGTAAAAAAATGAAAACCTACTGGAAAAAGAGAAAAGAACAAAATGTGCAACGCGGTGCTAAGCAGCCCTGATTGAAAATAATAATAACAGTAGTATAGTTTTGTAAAATCGTAGGACCCAAAAAATTATCAGCAAATGAGTTAAAATGTCATTTGAGACCAAACCAAGAATTGTATGAAAAGTTTGAAGTTTGAGAACATCTCGACCACGATTTAGAAATGACGACTGGCTTTCTATAGCCACATTAGAAGAATAGAACCAGAAAGGATAACAAACAAGATCCTCACCTTCCAGGAGAACAGAAAGACACAACTACCACGAGCAAAATAAGTCCATCAGGATCTAGAAAAGTATTGCAGGAAAGAGTGTATAGAAAACAATGAAGTGTTAAGAAAGAAAATTTCGAAGGTAAGGGATCTCTGTCCGAAGAGAGCAAGGAAAACCAAAAGAGTGTTATCGGAAAAATACGAGCAAAAGCGAGCCTGAGAATGACGAAATATTGGCGAAGGTGGGAAAACTTCAAAAAGCGAAGAAAGTTGTGTCATCGCAGCCCATAGGTGACTGAAACGAAAAAAGCAGGAAGGAATATAGTTTTGCAAGTCCCAAAAATAAGAAAGTCTGGCCAATTCACGTTGCGTATGCAGCTGATCGTGTTATCAATGATATTGAAAGAGAGAAGACAACGGATACACTTCACTTGCTATTGGCTACAAGAATAGCGGTGTGATGGACCTTTAGTGTCTGGATCACAGC
Source organism: Magicicada septendecula (assembly GCA_034769895.1). Lineage (NCBI taxonomy): Eukaryota > Metazoa > Arthropoda > Insecta > Hemiptera > Cicadidae > Magicicada > Magicicada septendecula. The sequence goes on from CM068367.1 coordinate 409,230,714, forward strand.
AACAAATCTGGAAACAAAAACCCGTTAACGAGTTTATCTAATGCAACGCGGCAATTAAATGCATACAATATAACAGCAACAGTTAAAAATCAGTTATTCTGCGAACATGACGAATAGTCCGACGTCACTTAAGTAGGCCATGTTTATAACAGAAATTTTAAGCGTTTGACAGATATGAAATACGGAGTTGAAATATCTGTTCTGTTGTAACTAGTCTAAACAAATTGTCAAAGCCAAAATTCGGGACACTTTAAGGAATTAATTGTTTTTATTGGAATCATTATGTTACACACATTATTTGATTATAAACAACAAATAATGAACAAGCTAAACACGAATGTAGTTTTATATTCATTTGCTTATACAGATTCGTCTTACCTACATAAAAATTACTTAAAGTGCCGGTAACAATGACACAATGTTTAAACCACCACATAAATATAGGTAGTGTTCTGGAGTTGTCATATCGACGGAGAGTAACCAATGATAGTAGCTGAGAGACAACTCTTGTGAGAGTGTGTGTGTGTCTGTATGTGTACAACGTTTACATATACCTAATCCAGATACACGTATATACTGTATTTTAGTAAATAATGTTTAGGCCTACACATGGTTTCTTAAGTGTTTGTGTGCCTCCCTTTCAGCGTTTAAAACAATTTTACTCAACAGTCGCTCCACTACAGTCATAACATTCTCTGTACCTTGATAATAAAACTATCTATAAGCTGTGTTCCCACTATCTAGACTATTTCCGCTCTACTTACTGCGTTCCTGATTTAAATCAAGTTGTGTGCGTTACATTCTTGAACATGTTTTAAATAATTTATGTGTGTTATACGATGACATCCACTATGCCACTTTCTCCGTATACCTGACGAAGATTATAATTAACGTGGGAACGTGGTTTTAAAATATTGAATAGCATAGGATTGCTGTAGGCAGGTCATAGAACCTGTGCTGTGCATACTGCAGCCAGGCACAATAGGCGAAACTTTACTGGCGGACAGTTGCACGCTAAACAATGCATTCTAATTTCTGGCCAAAAATAACTCAGCGTATGCTAACAGGTTTTATAGACGACAGTTTTTGTTTTTCTAAGAAGCTGTATTGTACATTCACGTAAATAACGGATTTGCCTAAGGCAGTTTGTGTTACCGTTATTTTAACCACTGAAAATGTCTGCTTGAAGTGTAAAATTTAAATACGGAAAAGTAGAAAACGACAAATTCCACTTGTGCATAGTAACCCGATAAGTCTGGTATGTTTTTACGTTATTCCGCGTGTCCAGTACGTTGTAGCATAACGTAATCAGAATACAGCAGTCTGTGTAGATTGGATTTGTAATTTATCCCAGATGCGTACGCTGTGATTGAGCATTTATACCCCAACTGTACACTGTACATGGTCACTCGCATTATCTGCACTAAAACATAATCACTGCTAAATTTTCGTACTTGCTTTTGTAATGATCCTTTTCAGTATTCTACTATCTATTGGAAAAAGCTTATGAATTATTGTATTTTAAGTACACAAAGTTGATAAGGCATAAAAAATTATAGAAATATGTTTTATGTAAACACAAGCATTTTTGCGTAACGGCAGTAGTAGTGGATCTACTATATTAAAAGTAATTTGTGTGTGTGTGCGCGCGCGCCCGCGGGAGGCCGCATATATATTGTACGTGTAATATTAAACGTATACGCTTATTCATCTTATTATTTGAATTAGCAGTCTCTGTAATTCCAACTTTGTCGTGTTTACTTGCTAAACTGCTAAATGTCATGTTCTGGACGAGGCCTTTCAGTGTCTTCACCATTTTCAAGTCCTAAACCACGATAAAAAATATCCCACTGGAACCCGTTTAATACCCGTGAATCCAGATTAAACACTGAAAGGCCTCGTCCAAAACATGACATTTAGCAGTTTAGGAAGTAAACACGACAAAGTTGGAATATACGCTTATTATCTAAAAAAATCACTGATCTAAAACGATTATTTTTGTACGATGTTGTACATTTATACTGACGGATACGAGCACGAACAAGTGCGACATGTAATATTCCGGAAATTAAATATTTTGAATGAGAGATATTTTCACAAATAGTGTTTATAGTTTGAGTGTAGTAAGCAAAAAGCCACTCACTATGACCACAATGGGAAGCAGTAATTTGTAAACTACTACAGACATCTCGGCATAACTCTATAGTATCGTTTCTTATATAGTCAGTCTTAATAATTAATAACCTATTTTTATGACGGCAAATTAACTAAAATTAACCAGAAAATTTGTAAAAAAATACTTAACTAATTGTATGATAAATAATGAAATTCTAAACAACAGAATACAATATTAGGCGACGACGAGACTCACAAGACATATCAGTCTCCCTCGAATTAGGATAAATTATTCCTTCAAGACTCAACTTTCTACGCTCATCATTTCGCTAATTCCCATTAGTGGCACGGTAGCCATTAACTATGTTTTAAAATATTTTGAGTAGCAAAATAAGTGATCTCATCGCAAAGAATTAAAAAAAACTTTAGTAGCTTAAACACGATTTCTGTACAGATAGCAACGACAATTGATTAATTGTTGTTTTTATAGTTCTTACGTAGTATTCAATTACACTAACAGTTATCCTGAATTTTTGAGTAAGAAGACACCTACGAAGACAACACAAAATATATAACTGTTTCTTTACAAAATTAGTGAAGAGTTATTCATTTTTTGCGAGTACTTTCTCTTGCGCGTTTGTCCATATTTTTTCTAAAATCGCGTATGTCATTATGCACTCCTATGAGCCTTAGCCCTAGATTAGTTAATATTCGTTTCTTTTGTTAAGTGACATCTACTACTAAAGGTCGTAAGTTACTGTAAGTTCAGTTTTACATCAGAATTTAAAACCTAAATTAATAATACAATTCGGAACAGAATAGCTTTTCACGAAACTATCTGAACGTTGCATGGTTAAGGTATTCAGAACTATAATTTTGCAATAAGGCGTCTTCAGTTTACTTGTGTCCACAAGTGGTTGGTTACATCAGTTTTGTGTAAGGATATAAAGGATGACACCAGCAGTTTACGTTCTGGAAACGTAATGTTCTTGACCCCGAGCAGTACAATTTTAAAGCATTGCACAAAAACGGTTATTATGATTTGTTATAAATCAGATATGATATAGGTACTGTATATGTATAAGGTTAGAAAAATGTATCTATAAATTTTAAAAAGTATTTATGTATTCACAACAATATGATGTAATATGTAACAAGAGTGGATTCTTGTTACATTCAAACGGTAAATGTGTTCTTCTTATTCTTCTTCTGCTTCTTCTTCAGCACTACAGCCTAACGTGAGCCCTTGCTTCCAACACTAATCTTCTCCAACGTCTCCTATCCATTGCCATCTCAGCGTAACCCTCACATCCATTCCTTGAGATCTTCCAGTAGATCATCTAACCATCTTACCCTAAGTCGACACGTCTTTTTCCTCTTATACACCTGTCCTCACAGGATTTTCTTTGGTATACGCTGATCATCCATCCATTCTAGGTGACCTACCCACTGTATTCGTTGGGCCTTTACGAATCTTACGATGTATTCATGCTTTAATAACTCATCTATCTCCTGGTTATTTCTTATTCTCCATTCATCATCTTCCTTAACCGGGTCATAGGCGTGTCATACAATCTTTCTTCCAAACCTTCTCAATGTTTCTTGTTCCATTTTTGCTAATGCTAATTAAACCGACATGAAGCCAGTTATGCCAATTAAGTCGGTCTAATAAGTGGCTTGTATATTTTCATTTTTATGTTGTGACTAATGAGCTTGCTTCTCAACAGTCTTCTGTTAGATGAGTGATGGCCCTATGGCCATGTATTATCCTGTTTACACACCCTTCATTATCTATCATGTTACCTAGGTATCTGAACGTATTAATCGCGTCGAATGAATTATACCCTATATGCACAGATAATAAATGTGTCCATCTAGTCAACACTATGTATCTTGTGGCAAGTGAAATACGTATTTAGAGGCCAATAATTGGCAAGTATTTTAAGCTGCTATGGATTACAGGCATAGACCTACTTTTTTTGTTTAACAATGAAGACGATCTTTCCACGGAGAATCGTGTTTCAAATAAAATTTTAATGTATTTATTACGAGTGGATGTTAACAGTAAAGTATTAATTTTCACTCGCCAATTTTGCGGACGCGAAAAAAGGACGGCCAGAGTATCTCGAGCTTCAGCTCTCTACTGTCTCGTTGTAGATCGATTATTTTTTCAATATGAAAATTCAGCGCTTTTTAAGTCATCCACGTCGATGATGACATGTAAAATTACACATTTAAGATATAAGTTATAAGACAGCTCTCCCGTAGCATCAGTGGGATACTATAAATGTCGC